>JAUPFT010000015.1:43134794-43502294 GCA_036936625.1 Parnassius smintheus behrii
CGTTAAAATGTGCAAAACGCAAACCATCGAGGAATTGTTTTGTGTATTAATATATACATATAAATAAATCTGTTGAAAAGTCGTTTTTGTACATCGAAAATATTTCCAAAAAATATTGCCAGGTTGTTAAAGGTTGCTAAACAAAGTTTGACAGCTAACGGGTAGCGAGACATCGTCTTTTTATAAAGTACAATTTTACTTGCTATATGTTAAGAGTTTTATATTATATTTTGTTGTGAACAATTTAGACTTTTTGGTGCGGTGTAGTGTTATAGGGTGTAAAAGTTATAGTGGAAGGAATATGCCAGGGTTGTCTTTTCATTCGTAAGTATACCACTCTTTATCGGTTACTAGGCATTCTGTAACGTTTTATAAAATTCATATATTGTGTATAATGTACTTTAGATGTAAACTTATCGTTAAAAAGGTACAAAAATAACAATTGTAAATTTTAACCTAAAATCTTTGGTGTTGCCAACATTTCTATAAATTAATACCCACTATTATAGGAAATAATAGTATGTATTCTACGGTGTTTATTCATTAAATATCTGAAAGAACCAATACCTTGTTGCAGTTTTCCTGAACATGATAAATAAATAAAAAACGTCGGAATTGGATTGTAGCTACAGGATGAACAGATTGGACACCAAAACCGTCATTAAAATTTCCAGCCAGTATTTTAAGGATAAAATGTTAGTAAAAAAGAAGAAACTTACTCTGCTATTACCTAATGCTGTACCTATTATGGTAAATATTCAGTTAATGACATATTAAGTTTCGATTCAAGTTTAAAAAATCAATATTACAACTTGAATCTCGTTCAGAATTTAAAATACCAAGAACTTTTAATTTAATTTTCTGTGAAAGGCGTCTTCTTATTTTGTATTAATTAATGTTTCAAAGATAATTAACTTTTTTAGGAAGCAAAAGTCTGTATGCTATCATCTTCATCCATCAGCTTACATGAAGTAACACTTTTGGAAATTAAAAATAATTTAAGCATTCATGTAAGTAAACAATTTTAAATTTAAAAAAAAATATTTTCCCTCCACCCAATTGTCGGCGACAGGACTCCATCTGCGCTTCTGGGTGCACATAGTTGTGGGGAAAACTAACCAGTGACGAACTGTGTTTTGTTTATAAGAGTATTATAATTTCCTAATTAGTGTAGTTAGCGTGTATTAACTCATATTAGAACATAATTTATAAGGGTCAGCTTTTAGTAATTTATAAGGGAGTTTTTAAGCAAAATTTTGTATTTTAAATCATCATCATCATCATCATCATTACAGCCTTTCACAAGTCCACTGCTGAACATAGGCCTCCCCCAAGTAATGCCACAAAGCACGGTCCTGAGCCACCTGCATCCATCGACTTCCTGCATGTCTTACCAGGTCGTCACTCCATCTAGTGGGGGGTCGCCCTACACTACGCCTACCGGTACGAGGCTGCCACTCGAGAACCTTTCTTCCCCATCGGTTATCGGTTCTTCGAGCTATATGGCCGGCCCATTGCCACTTCAGCTTACTAATCCGTTGGGCTATGTCGGTCACTCTGGTTTTACTGCGGATATCCTCATTTCTGAGTCTATCACGCAGAGAAACTCCGAGCATAGCCCTCTCCATAGCTCGCTGAGCGACCTTAAGCGTCCTCATACGGCCAGCAGTGAAGGACCACGTCTTTTAAATACTTACCAAAAATATTAAATTTTGTTTATCGCTTGCAAACTGGTCTCAAATTGAAGGTTTAAATGTAATACACTATGAACAAAACGAACTAAGTACATCAGACATCTATCTTAAAAAATATAAGATAAAATGTATAGAGATTCAACATTTTTTTATGTTTTTGTACTAGAAATTTTATATCTAAGAAATTAATAGTTTATGTTATTGTTTCATATTAGAGAATAGTATTTAAGAAACCTAACGATATATATATATATATATATATATATATATATATATATATATATATATATATATATATATATATTGTAAGGATTATGTAAAAATTATAATAAATAAAGGCTCCAAAGGTTCGGCTTAAAGTAAAAATGACACGCGAGGAAGGCAAAACCGCAATAGCGTCCGTACGGTAACGCCGGCCGGTATAAAGGTCGAGCCGATTTCGGCTCAAGCGCATCTAAGGATCTCCTAGGTGTGAGTTGTTTGTGGTTAGCAGTGACTAAATACAACCGCCGGTACGACATACTCCGCCGATCGTTGAGTCCGCTGATTCCGTGAGGCGTCGAGGTCACCGGCCCCTAGGCAGATTCTTAGGCGCTTTGAGACGCTCGTATCTACTGTGCCTAGTCGCGTCCTTAAAGTGCCACCATCTTACTTCCCGCAACCCTTTTGCTATAAAAGGGGCAGGCAGTGCTCATTGTGTCGAAGCTTATATTTTGTCATCACTACCATCCGCGTCGCGCATCACCGGTTGCTGCCGATCGGCTGGTTATTTAGATAGGGCCTAGTAGATTACCACTGACTCATAGGTAGGTTACCATCATGTCAGATAAGGATAAGGGGAGCCCCCCCCCCCCAGATCAAGAAAACCGCCGGACCGTCCTGGCATTTTGGAGAGGCCAATCGTCTATAGGGACATATTTAACCCCGAAAGGACCTGAGTAGTGTCCTCCTACTCTAAAATCCCGACCTTCGATCGCGATCGAAAGCCTTCGTCGCCGGGTAAAGAGCCCGCACCGAGGGCTGCGCTCTCGCCCGTCGTACCTGAATGTACGACCGGCCAGAAACCGCTGCCCCTACAACAGCGGGCAGAGAAAACGCCACGAAGGCACACTTTACCCGAGACCGATGCCTCCCTCCACGAGAAGAGGCAGCGCATCGGTTCTCATGACCCAATTACTTCTGCATCATCATCACCATCATCATCGGATGATGAGGAGCCCCAACCTGCGAGTAGGAAGAAGGTTCATACCTCACCTCCTAAGTCGCTATCACCACAACGTCTCACCGGACCGACGTAGTCACGACTCGGCCCAATATGAACAAGGAGGTGAGGAGTCCTACAGCTGGGGCTCTACAACTTATGCAACCCTAGCTGCATCTACCAGAAGATCATCCCCGGTGCAGATTACCAACCCGTCCGGGTTATCGCAAGATGATGGACAGCGGCCGTCAACAAACTACGCCCACATGGCTGCGGCATCAGCAATACCACAACCACAAGCGGCGGAAGAGCCACAGAAAACCGACAAGGAGAAAGAGAAAGTGAGATATCCGCCGATTGTTGCTGAATGCCTCCCGGACTAGACCAGGCATTTCGAGGAGCTCAACAGAAAGTTGGGCCACCCTCCTAATGCCCGTTCGTTCGGGAAGGGTGTAAGGTTCGCACCCCAGAGCCCGAAAGAGTTTCAAACCATACAGAGATATATGGTCGATCTCTCCGAGAAAGTACCAACCATGTCGTGGTATTGCTATACTCCGGCAGAGGAGAAGCCCACTAAAGTGGGCATCCGGGGTTTGCCAGTGGGCACGGACACCAAAATGATTGAGAAGGCTATCCGAGCAAAAGGCTTCCCCATCACTTATGTGAAGGCCATACCACCACGTAGAGGCAGACCGGGCTGCCTCTACTATGCACAGCTGGACCATCTGAGCCTGGAGCGGCTACAAGACCTATACCGGATCGACGAGCTCCTCTATATGAGAGGAGTCGTCATCGAAGCCTGGCAGAGGAAGACGGGACCGGCACAATGCCACCGTTGCCGATTAAAATTATTTACGTGATTTACGATATTTTCAACGATAAAATTTAATAACCGAGAATTCAGAGAAGGAAAGAATGTATAAATCATTTTTTTAAACTCAACAATACTTGATTATCAAATAAAAATATGTTTATTTCGCAACATTCGTTTTTGTACAATAATCATCATATTATTATGCTTGCTTGCTGCGAGCTTGCACATGAGTCGCACGGCGGACGACACAATCTCGACTCTTTATACGCGTATATATGGCACATGCAATTCCCCTGGTGTTGCGGTTGATTACGGGCAGTGGTAGTCACTTAACATCAGGTGAGCTGCATGCTCGTTTGCCCCCTCTTCTATATAAAAAAAACATTTTCTTCTCGCTACGAACAGCAGATATATACCTGTAAAGTCGATTAGCCTACACATGTGTACCAGACATAAACATGTGATTAGGATAGATATTATTAAGATTTTGTAGGCTATTATAGCGTAGGTATTTTCGCTTTTGTATGGAAGTGATGTATCTGTTGGTAAACTATTTACTAATTTGTGGTATAACGCAATATAATTGATTTGGACACAAATTAAAGGTATTAAATATTTAAATGATGTTGATTAATTAATTCATCACTAATAACAAAAATACTCATTGTCTTCATTTTAGGTCATCAAGAACCAACACCACCCCACCATTCGCGGCAATTAAAATGTTAAATTTGCTGAACAATGCATGTGAACATATAACATCAAATGATTGGAAGAAGTTAATCGATAAAACGCGAAGAATTATCACAGAAGATTGACTGACATGCTTTTTGTGTGATCAGGAATTAATAATTAATCTCGAAGATTGTTCCAGTGACTGATTCTGATGATGATGATTGTGACTTAGGATGTACACCCTTTTGTCAATTAATTTACTATTGCAACTTTTTTTTTTAATTTTTTTATTAGCCCAAAATGAGTTCCAATGTTTTATAAATCAAATTGTCCCATTGCTGGTCAACCTTTCACATCTCTCTTCTAGCAAACAGTAGTTAGATAAAGACTACAAATAATTATGTGAAAGTATTTGATTAAACGACTAAACGCGCGTATTTATAAAATAGCACTGTAACATTTGACCATGGAATAAATCTTAGGACTTCATGTCACCTAATGTATCTGTACACCTAATATAACACCTATACTGTGTACCTATACTATGTATCTATAATACAAATTATCAGATACAATTGTGCAATAACATCTACCCTTTCAGGTATACAAAAAGTACTCTGTGATCTCCCCATAATAGGTATTATTTGAATAAAAATTTTAGGTTATTTTCTAATTTTAGATTAGTTGCCATTTTTAAGTATATCCTTTTTCTCTCACTTTTTAGACTAACTTTCCATTTGGTTTTTGTCAGTTTTTTCACGATCTACAACTATTTATAAGTTACCATGATGACTGTCGTCATCGACTGTCCGCTGGGTTGAGCTGTCGCCAAAATCTCCCAAAAACATCGCAATGTGACGCATCAGATTATTATATTGTGAAGAAGAAATCTACAAAGACTAAGATCGCGACTATTATGATAATTTATGCATTAACGTAGAAAAGACATGTTATATTCAATTTAGTAATTATGGAACATTGAATAATAATCTTAATATATTTTGCAATGGACAATCTGTTAATGAAATGACTGAAACAAAATTTCTGGGAATATTATTGGACGAACATGTGAACTGGAAAGCCCTAGTTGAAAAAGTCTGTTCTAAAATAAATAGCTACATTTTTCTTCTTAGCAGACTGAGAAGAATTACATCTCATGAAACTTTACTAACGGCGTACTATGCATACATTTATTCTGCACTCGATTATGGTCTTTTGCTTTGGGGTATCAGTACAAATGCTATTAAAGCCTTTACAGCCCAAAAGAAATGTATTCGAGCTATGAATGGTTTGGCACCAGATTCATCGTGTAAACCGTATTTCAAAAAATTACACATTTTGACGCTGCCGTGTATGTACATACTAAATTTGGTATGTTTTGTTAAAAATAATATACTTTTATTCACAAAGCTAAGAAATACTGCACAGAGAAACTTGAGGCATACTGAAAGATTGACACATAGTGTAATGCCAAGCACTAGCCTCTATAGGAAAAATTGTTCAGCTACGTGTATAAAAATTTTCAATGCACTGCCTATAGAGTTTCAATCACTCCCAAAAGTACGTTTTCGCAGGGTTGTTAAACGGCTTGAGGAGCAATGCTTCTACTCTGTAGAAGAATATTTAAATTTTATGATTGGGATTAGGGATCGATATTAAAATGAATTATGTAACTACTATCATATTATTTTAATTAAATTAAATGTAATAAAATTATTATGATGATTTTGAAAACATGTTATTAATTTATTAGTTATGAAAATGTAATTAATGTATTTAGATAAATATTTGTATGTCAACATTATGACAAAACATGCTGGACTTAAATAATTTACCAATCTGTAATGTACCATGTTTTCTGCAAATAAATTATGATTATGATTATGACTAAAATGACAAAGGAAGACATGACTTAAAGAACAAGCATCTAAGCCAAACATCTTAATAAAAAACGTAGTCTGTGGATATGTTGCTTTGAGCATAGAAAATAGATATGTTGTTATTGTCAATAATTGTCATTGTCATTTGTCATTTTGTCATTGTAGTATTTTCGGCGTAGACAGAGATTTTCGGCTTTCGGTGCCTTGTATGAAATGAATTTACTATAAAAAGATACTCTATGGAATTTACAATAAATCAGAAAAAATTGTATGCTTTTAGGAAACATGGAGGTATTTAATAAGTTTTATTCTTCTGTCAGTAACACTGTATCCCAATTATCCGGTGTGTTGCCTGGGAATCCAGTAACAAGAGAGTTTGAAGCGACACAATTTATTGCTAGTGCAGGTCCAGGTAAAATAACAAAATCTTCAAAATAAGATTTATCCAATGATTTAGACCTCTTTTATAAAATTGGTACAATTTTTAGGTCTCCTTTGGAAAGTCTATAAAGGTTACAAAAAATCAACAAAACAAGAGGCTTCGATATTTGTTTTTGAAAAGAAACATCTCGAACGATGGACAAAAGCTGACAGAGATGTTATGATCGACATTTTAAGGCGTGGTATTGTGCAGCTTACAAAGCTTCGCCACCCGCAAATACTTACAGTGCAGCATAGCTTGGAAGAGAGCAGAGAAAGTCTTGCTTTTGCTACAGAACCTGTGTTTGCGAGCTTGGCGAATATTTTAGGAAATACTGAGAACATGTCACAACCTATTCCTAACAATTTAGTCAATTACAAATTGTATGAAGTTGAAATTAAGTATGGTTTAATGCAAATTGCTGAGGGTCTTGCGTTTCTACACAATGACGTTAAACTCCTTCATCACAATATTTGTCCAGAATCAATCGTAGTAAACCAGCAAGGTGCTTGGAAGATATTTGGTTTTGATTTTTGCATTGCAAATCAGAGTTCCCCAGGTGCTGCCCCGTTTTGGCCATTTACAGAGTACTGTCAGGCTGTGCATCCATTGACTCAGCCTGCATTGGACTACCTTGCACCAGAGTATATTTTGTCAGCCACCCATTCACCAGCAAGTGATATTTACTCTCTTGGCATGATGATCTATGCTCTGCACAGCACTGGTCATCAAACATTGAGTAATGTAGGAAATGATTACACAAAATTTAAAAGATTTGTCAATGAAATCAGGAATCTGTCCCAATCTCGTTTGCTTTGTGTAACTGAAGGCTTAAGGGAATATGTGAAGCTCATGTTAAACACAACTCCTGAGCTGCGGCCAGACCCACATCAGTTCCTCAAGGTAAGATTTCTATATAAGCAAAGCAACAACATGTTCTAAAACTGTGTGTATGTCTCATCTTAAAGTTCTTAGATTGGTATAAGTACATCATGCTGCTCAGTAGAGCCTTGATAATTCGAATGCCTCTATAATCTAAACGACCCTCTCTGCTCAAGTAGATATTTCAATTTGAAAAAAAATGTTATTGCATAAATTGAGAGAACAGGGTGTAAATTTTGTGTGTGTGGATTATCGAGGCCCTACTGTATCTATAATTTACTAATATTATTTTTTTCACAAATGCTGCATTTTACAACAAAATTGCATAACTTATTTACCACAACATATAAACATATTTATCTTTCAAGCTCTATAGACATATTGTCTATTAGCCTATCCCTTAAAAATTTTTTTAATATATTTTATGTACACACATCAAGATGCAGAAGCAGTCTTATAGTAATTTCATACAAAGGTTCTACTTATTCCATAATTTGCTGAAATATCTTCCAGTAGACCCATAAAGGAAATTATTTTAGTTTTAGTTTAGTTTACGACCGGCCGTTTTCCACAACGCCACGTCTAAGCGCGTATTTTGCGTGTGGGCAGGAATAATATGCATATTCAAGCCATGATATCTCCCCGACGAAGCTCAGCAGTCCCTTGATGTTGTAAGCAACTTCGGGGAGCGATCCCGGCGTGCTGAGATGTTTAGCCCTGTATGAAGCAACTTCTGGACGGAAATTATATTGAAATTGCAAACTTAGTGCATACATAAGGTCTACTAAAAATAAATAATATATAAAATGTTACGTAAATTATATAAAATAAAACAATAAACAAAAATAAAATAAATCAATACATAATAATAATAAACACGATTGTTACATATGATATATATATATATATATATATATATATATATATATATATATATATATAAAAACTAAAACTAATATAATATTTTAATCAATTTGTTTACCTAACATTCACAGATCAAAGATTATACACTTAAAATTTAGTGATGTAGGTTTGGAGTTTGCTTGGCATCAAATATAGATATAATAATGTACTTCCGGTCGAATTTTGGTTTGTATGTGCAATCACAAGTACACACTCTTTTCCCTTACTGTCATAGTCCTATGGTACAGTAATCTGATACAAATGGAGAGATCAGATGCATGAGGGTGAAATACCTTGAACTTCCTGACTTCAGGTAGCTACTAAAAAATTCTTGACAGAATGTATCATATATATACTGGGTGATGATTTTTACCATCTGGAAAATTATATGGTGTTTTGTGTAAGTGGAATAGAAGCTATCCTCGAAAGTATTTGTAAAATATAACAATATATATCTAGATAGGCAAAATTTCCTAAATCAAAAAAAAATACATAAAAACAATTCGTCCTACGGTGTTTGCGTAAAACTAAAACTAGGCCATGATCGCTAGCGAATGAAAGTTGTAAGAGCGAGTGAGACACAAACATATCTTTCGCTATGTCGGCGCCAGGTGGCCGAGTGGGAGGGGAGCGGCCAATACATCATTGCAGCCAAAATTTTTGGCATCAGCTGACGGCGCCTTACATTACAAAAAATTATTTTATTCTTATAAGTATTATATAAAGTGCCTTTTGATATTTATTTTTGATTTTGACTGCTTTGATGGTCTAGTGGTTGTAGTAGTGTGACAGCCGTTCATGAGGTTCTGGATTCGAATCCCAGGTCGAGACAAGAAAATCAATTTATTGAGTTTTTCTGTCCAGAAATTCTTAGTAACTGCCCGGAGTCAGGAAGTTTATTTTTTAGTTTATAAAGTTTTGGTTGGTGGTGTTTTTCCCCTATAATGTCAATAACCTTAAACATTCAGTGTAAGTAGACTTCACAGTACTACTTACTGCCTATTAATGCAAGATCAGCATATACTGGTTATTAGTAAAATACATGGTCAATAAAAGAAAAAAATCTAAATAAGGAGCACTTCTCATTGCTTACTTACATTGACTTAGAGTCGAGGGATACTCATCCCAATTTACCTGTCCGGTAGTTGTGGTATGGTATACGGGTATGCGACCCCGGCTACCCTAGCTATTACTGTCCTATCCCTTGCCCTCATGGACGGTAATATCCTACATTTCCTATTTCCTACCCTAACTTACCTTACTCTTCCTTTTCACACCACCTATCCTTCCCGTTTTCCTATTCCTACCCTCCACCAATCCAACGTCGGCCGTGCGGATGGATGCATGGCTAGGGGCGAGCCTAGTCGTTAGCGTGCCACACTGCCCTGGGACCGGGCGACCCCAGAATTAGGCTAGCCTTACCCTGGCATGCGGGGCTCTGCTGGGGGGGACAAACCTTTCCTTCGCTATTCGTGGGAACGCAATGGGTAATCAAAAAATTAACCAAAACGGCGGCGATGTGGTTCGCCACCCATCACGTCTCGTTTCTCGCGGGGGCGAAAAGCGGCCCACGGAGAGCCGCTTCGCTACGTTGAATGTAAGAGGAGGGATGGATGGAAAGGTAGATGGAGTGTGTCAGATGATGGATGAACGTTGCATTGATATTCTGTGCGTGAACGAAACCAAGAGGAAAGGATGTGACACCACGGTTCATGGCCCCTACACGGCATACTGGTCGGGAGTCCCCCAAACCAGCCGAGGCTGTCAGGGAGTTGGTGTGATTCTTTCATCTCGAATGGTTGAATGTGTGATGGAGCATGAATATGTAAGCCCAAGACTCCTCTGGATTAGGTTAAAAGTCGGACTCACCCGCTTGTTTATCCTTGGGGTCTATGCACCGACGGATTTGAGTGGAGGTGGGTCACTAAAATCACAACAAGAGAGAGAGGAATTTTGGGATAGCATGAGAGAGGTCTTGAATAAATGCGGAGAAAATGAACGGATCGTGATGTTAGGGGACTTTAATGGATGGGTTGGAGTAAAGCGTGATGGGTATGAAGGAGTTCTGGGTATGTTTGGGGACGAGAGAGTGAATGACAATGGGAGAAGCCTGCTTGAAGTATGCTTGGAATGGAATCTGTGCGTGGCCAACACAATGTTTGACCACAAAAAGATCCATTTGTATACAAGAGATGAGGGTGAGTCTAGAAGTATGATTGATTTTGTAATTGTGGATGAAAGACTGAAGAAGAAAGTGCTAGACACTCGGGCATATCGCGGTGTAGGCCTCGACACAGACCACTTCTTGGTCATAGCCCGAATGCGTGGCCTCTTTAAACGGTGGCGACACCGAGGGGCCGAGCCTACGAGTGTTTTGGACAGAGTAAAAGTGGAAAATCTACAAGAAAAAGAAAAGAAAGACGAGTATGTAGAGAAACTGAAAGAAAGTTTTAAAGGGATAGAAGAGACAGGAATGATTGAAGATTTGTGGGAGACATTTAAGAAAGGGGTTGTAAATGTTGCAATTGAGGTATGCGGGGTAGCTAAAAGAAGGAAAGGGAGAAAGAATGATAACGTGTGGATGGATAAAGATGTACAAAGGGTTGTGCAAGAAAAGAAGAAAGCGTGGTTGGATTGGTTAGCAACAAAAGCTAACCAAAAAGTTCAAAAGGCAACGGATGACGAGATAAAGGAAGCAAGAACGAAGTATAAAAGATTGAAAACAGCAGCGAAAGAAACTGTGTCTAGAAAGAAAGAAGAACGAAAAGATGATTGCGATAGGAGGCTCACTGAAGATTTCCAGTCAAACATTAAGTTTTTCTGGAAAACTATCAAAACAGTCAGAGGAAAAACTTCTACCTCGGAGCTGAGTACAATCAGGAGTCAAGATGGGAGCATTATAAAAGGAGAAGAATGTGTGTTAAAGAGATGGAAAGAGTATTTTGAAAGTTTGTTTGAAAGAGAGGAAGTGCAGGTACAGCATCTGCCACCTTCCACGGAAACGAATATAAATGTTGATGAAAATGAGATAAGCATGGATGAAATAGTGAAAGCGTTGAAAAGTATGAGATTAGGTAAGGCTGCAGGGTATGACAGGATTACCGGCGAGATGCTGAGGGCTGGACAGGGCCTGGTGGCTAGTCAGCTGTACCGCCTTTTCAATCTGTGCTGGCGAAATGGGCAAGTGCCGGGAGACTGGTGCAAAGCCGTAATCGTGCCATTGTATAAGGGAAAAGGGTCACGGCAGGACTGCATAAATTACCGTGGTATAAGCCTTCTTAGCGTCGTCGGTAAATTGTATGCGAAAGTGTTGATTGAAAGGGTTGTGAATGAAACAGACGAGAAAATATGGGATGTACAAACGGGATTTAGAAAGGGAATGGGATGTACGGATCAGGTCTTTTCTTTGCGGTGCATAGCCGAAAAGTGTTTGGCTAAAAACAAGAAAGTCTACTGCGCCTTCGTAGATCTAGAAAAGGCCTATGATAGAGTGGTGAGGAATGAATTGTGGTCAGCACTGTCCGTGTACGGTGTGAGCAGTGTCCTCATACGAGCATTGCAATCTCTTTATAGGGATTCTAGTGCTTGTGTAAGGATAAACGGGGCATACACTGAATGGTTTAATATCGAAAAAGGTGTTAGACAGGGATGTGTAGCGTCACCGTGGCTGTTTAATCTGTTCATGGACAATTGTTTGACAGATTTAAAAGTGAATGAAAGTGGGTTGAGAATGAATGAGTTACTCGTCAAATGTCTTCTCTATGCTGATGACCAAGTATTACTTGCGTCTTCGGCCGAGGAGTTGCAGGAGATGGTAACTGCTATGAGTGGAGCATTTGTTAGAAAGGGAATGAAGATGAATGTAAGGAAAACGAAAGTGATGGTGTTTGAAAAAGATGAGGCAGTGACAGACTGCAATATCGTGATTGAAGATGAACAAATTGAACAGGTGAAAGAGTTTGTGTATCTGGGGTCAAAGTTTACAAGAGATGGAAAGTGTGAGAGTGATATCGAAAGAAGAGTGAATGCAGGAAACATGGTGAATGGAGCTTTGCACTCCTTTATGAACAGTCGGAAGGTGTCTAACAAGGCTCGTTTGGCTGTGCATGAGGGGGTGTTGGTTCCGACACTCATGTACGGAAGTGAAAGTTGGGTATGGCAGAAGAAACATGAAAGTAGAATAAATGCAGTTGAGATGAGAGCATTAAGAAGTATGATAGGAGTTAAACTGAGTGACAGGGTAAGAAATAGTGAGATAAGGAAACGTTGTGGCTTGAAAGAAGATGTAGTGACAAAAATTGAGAAAGGTATGCTGAGATGGTTTGGCCACATCGAGAGAATGAATGAAGAACGATTGACGAAAAAAGTGTATAAGGCGAGTGTGAATGGAAGTGCTGGAAGGGGTAGACCTAGGCGGACTTTTCTAGACCAAATTAGGGACGTCTTGAAAAAAGGCCAGGTTAAGAGTACCCTAAACCGTAGAGCATGTATGAAGGGAATAATGAAAGTGGACGAAGCGAAACAAGTATGTAAGGATCGTAGCAAGTGGAAAGAAGTGGTCTCTGCCTACCCCTACGGGAAAGAGGCGTGATTATATGTATGATTATATGTTCTCATTGCT
This sequence comes from Parnassius smintheus behrii, assembly GCA_036936625.1. NCBI lineage: Eukaryota > Metazoa > Arthropoda > Insecta > Lepidoptera > Papilionidae > Parnassius > Parnassius smintheus. The sequence goes on from JAUPFT010000015.1 coordinate 43,147,886, forward strand.
ACTCTTTCATTAATAATGACGTCGCGTGTCGCATGGTTGTAAGTAGCAAAAAAAATGAAACAGGAAATGGTAAGTAGGTAAATTACATTTCATTTCAGATTATTATTTTCTTGATTTCGATCTTTCCTTTATACTTTTACGGGCTTAGGACCGTGTGCTGTAGTTGAGTAGAATTATATATATATATATATATATATATTATGAATAGATAAACAGTTTCTAATAATAATTAAATTATAAATTTAATTATGCCTACCTTGGCGTATTTAAAAGATCGAAATCGACTTATTTACAAACATTATTGTTATTTACAAATAAAAATTCCTTTTTAGCGATATCGCAGTAATTGTTCAATATGTCAAAATGTAAATTGTTCGAAGTGTGTCTCTATCACTTCTAATCACATTAGTTGCATCTATTATACGCTGCTTTAAATCACTAACACTTAGTGCTTCTTCTGTGTACACTAGTCGTTTTAGTTTGGCTCATAAATAAAGGTCTAGAGGTGTTAGGTCTGGCGATCTCGCAGGCCAGTTCACAGGTCAACCGCGACCTATCCACCTATCACCGAATTGGCTCGCGATTGTTAGATACTAGACATTAGAGTACTAGTACATGTTTACGAAATACACGCGGAAACATAAACAATACGTCGGCGAAGCGACGTCACGCCTCATAACTACACGTAACTGAAATGAAAGCCTGTGACCCTACTAATTTTATTGTTTTATTGCCACTCGTAAAGTAGGGTAGATATCATTTGAATTTCGATAGATTTTAATTGATTTAATTCAAAATCAATTAAAATCTATCGAAATTTTGTTTTAATTTTTTTTTTCAATATCAGTGCCCATAGGCTTCTACTCCGTTCACCTGTTACACTTTTTTTTTTCAGATGGTAAAAATAGTCCCCACCAAGTATATTAGTATTATATTTGCAAAGAGGTACTGTGCTCTCATAATCATTTTGCCAATGTTAATTAAATCTGTGACAGTAAAAAAACATTGTGCTTTCAAATTAGTGTGAGGTGTATTTGACAGTTTACTACTATAATCTCACCATTTTGTATTGGTACTCTTTTACATATCAGTTGTATTAAACTGCATTTTATTACAATTTATAAGTAGTTATTTAATCTCCTATACTGGTAAAATGTTGCATGACATTGTATAAAAGTTGTAATAACAAGTGTGGATACAATTATTGTTAAACTGAAGTAAAATCCATGTAAATGTGATTAACAAAAGTTATTATTTGGAACATATTGCAAATTGTGCAAATGTGTACAATGTTATGTAATCTGGTTACATTTTAAAATTTGCAATATCTTTTGATATGAAGCAAAATTCAAAGTTTTAAAAAATGTTTGTCAGCGATAGATAGCAATAATATCAAATATCGGTACTGCACATATTCACCCCACCGAATTCATTCACCCACCTATTAGGTAATATAATTGCAAACCATCCATCAACCCAATCATCCATCTGGGCTGCCATTTACATCTTTGTTCCCAATTTCAATATAGAAAAGCTAAGAAATGCAGCAATTTATATTAATTAAAGACTACATGTATCTACATAACTCACGTAATTTCAATTAGTCACAAACTCAAAAAGACTACATGTATCTACATAACTGATGTAATTTCAATTAGTCACAAACTCATAAAAATGCAATTTTAGTTCATTTGAGGGCAGGGAATGGCAGCCCTGATGGATTTTACTACTTTTACAATGGGGTTGATGTGTGAATAAGATGAAGTGACAGTTTCTGTTATAACAATGTGCAATATTAAAAATAATTGTAATATTTTATTCACTTCCAGATTCCTTATTTTGAAGATGTTGGTGTCAAGACTTTAAACTATTTGGATTCATTATTCCAATGGGACAATTTACAAAAGTCGCAATTTTATAAAGGCCTGCCCCAAGTGATACAAAAAATGCCACACCGTATTTGTATATATCGAATTTTACCATGTCTCGCCAAGGAGTTTGTAAACCCACCTATGGTGCCATTTGTACTTCCAAATGTGCTACTAATTGCGGAAAACTCAACTAAAGAAGAGTATGTTAAGTACATTCTTCCAGTATTAAAACCAGTGATGCTGATTCAAGATCCAATACAAATACTCCTAATATTTATGCAGAAGATGGAGCTTCTGCTGAAGTTGACTCCAGGGGAAGAAGTGAAGACTGACATATTGCCAATGTTGTACCGAGCTCTGGAATCTGATGCTCAACAGATTCAGGAACTTTGCCTGTCAGTGTTGCCAACATTTGCATCCCTTATAGATTATCCAGCTATGAAGAACGCTTTATTGCCCCGTATTAAAAAGCTGTGCTTGGGTACAAACTATATTTCTGTGCGCGTTAATTGTTTGCTTTGTTTGGGTAAACTGTTAGAACATTTAGACAAATGGTTGGTGTTGGATGAGATTATACCTTTCTTACCTCAAATACCATCAAGAGAGCCTGCTGTTTTAATGGGAATTTTAGGTATAAAAATTTACATTCTCAATTTTTTTGTAGTTTATATTTGAAGATCAAGCTTAACAATTATAAAATTTAATATTTACAGGCATATACAAACTAGCTCTTAGCCACAATAAGCTTGGTATAACAAAAGAAGTGATGGCCACAAAAGTTCTGCCATTCCTGATCCCGCTTTGTGTGGAGAATGGGCTGACTTTGAACCAGTTCAATGCATTAATAACACTTGTAAAGCAGATGATCTCCAAAGTAGAGTCTGAGCATAGAGCCAAGTTGGAACAACTTAATTCTATACAGAATGAATCTAAGTATGTTTTAATAAATTATAATAACACAAGCCTAATGGTTTAAAGTACAGACTCTTAAATATATTGTTGATGGTTCAAATCTGATATTTGACAATTGCTTTATAGACGTGTACGGGAATATTAGCAATCTTAATAGTATTTCCAGTTTTATTTTCAAGGCTTGATGTATTTTATTTATAAAAAGATGTTTAAGCTTCACTCGTTCGTTTTTAAAAATTGTAGATTTTATTATTTGACAAGAGTAATAAGATAAACGCGTGTAATTTTTAGTAACTTTTTATAGAGGTAACGGTGATTAACGAGTACTCAGTCGCCCTGACGGTAAATGCACACTCTAATATGTATTATCAACTATAACTATCATTGATTAAGTCTCCAAATGCATATGCGTTATCACTGATCACCCTCGGTAACTGAGATGAAATGTCTCGTTAGCAGTAAAAGGGGCCTCCGGTTCTATTGGGCTGCTATTTTACACTGGAACTTTTTAAGGGCGTGGTCCTTCTCTATTCGTGCCAACCAATTTATGCTGCATAATACAGTTACTTTGTAGCTCTACCACATACAATATCTATTTTATGGATAGCCTTTTTTATCTTTCTGTTACAAAACAACCCAGGAGAGGTTTTGTCTAAACAATGATAGATTATTTCAAAATATTTACTTTTTTCAGAGTAATGGAGCAAGCATTAACATCTACATCGGACAGCTTAGTTCCTGCACCGACTCCACAGACAGACATTGACAAGATGTTCTCAGGCTTGGGTTTGGATCCTTTTGCTTTCAGTAACAGTAAACAACTGGAAAAACCACAGCCTACTAGCATACCTAGTGTTGGAGTTACTACTGGGTCTTTAAGCATTGAAGAAAAACAAAGGTCAGTAACTAATATAGTTCTATAAAGCAGTCACATAGTTGTGTAAAATATATACGTTTAAGTTGTCCAATGGTATTATAACAAACAAAGCAGTTGTTTCAAAATGGGCCAGGTCTATGTACCAAACGTAAAAAAAAGAGAAAGATCTGTAGAATTCGGGAAAAATACAGATAATTCATTTAAATATATCGTGTCTTGGTAAATAATTAATGTTTCTCAATTATTTTTATCGACTTCCAACATAGCGTCTTGCCGATTTAGTTCTTCTTCTTCTTCTTCTTTCTTTTGTGGCGGTTTGATAAAATTCGCCAATGACGTATTGAGTAGAAAATGAAAGCTTATGAGTTTAATTAAAATAAGAGTCTGTGATAATACAAGGATTCAGTTTTCCTCCGAGAATTTTGACAAATCTATTTGTTGAGTTACCTAGAACAAATATGACAAACACAGGTGTTAGACTCTTACCCGTATGTTAAAAGTGACAAGGATTTAAAGTTTCATATTATTAGTATTAATAAAATCACATAAAATATACACAAAAGGAGTACTGGTATATGTTAAAAGAGAATTAAAATCTATAGGTCGAGGAATATAAGGAGGAAGGTAATCATAAAGGGAGGAGGATAATTTGGGACAGTTGAAAAAAATATGGTTTGTGGAACCTTCATCTAAGCCACATTCACACAATGAGCTATCCCTTACTCTGATTTTTGCCAGATGTGCATGTGTGCAGGCGTGTCCAATTCTTAATCTACAAATGATTGAAGTTGCATGTTTATTTGCTTTGTTAAATTTAAAGAACCAAGGCTTGGGAGGAATAACCTCTTGGATGGCAGCATAGTGCTTACCTTTAACATTTTTGGAAACTTCCCATAACTTATTCCAATTTTCATTCAGTTTCCTTTTAGCTAGCAAAATTAGGTCATGTGAGTAAATTAAATTTTGTAGAATGCCATTAGCAATTGCATTTTTAGCGAGTACATCAGCTGTTTCGTTACCATGGATACCACTGTGGCCTGGAATCCAGGCCACTGAAACATGGATTCCTTTAAGATGACATCTGAACAGGGTATTTTTTATTTTAAGAGTTAGTGGAAATTTATGTTTGTTATGGAATTGATTGGACAAAATAGCTAACAAACAACTTTTTGAATCTGTGAAAATAACTGTTTTATTAAGATTATGTGACTCTACATATAACAAAGCTTCACTGATTGCAGTTGCTTCACCGGTAAAAGTGGAGGATAGTGAGGGGCATTTAAAGTTAAGAATGATTTTGAACTTAGGAATCCAAACAGCAGCTCCAGTATAGTCTTCATCAGACTGTTTTGAAGTGTCTGTGTACATGACAAGCCAATCTTTAAAGGTGTTTTCTATAATTTCTTTTAATTTCAAATTTGCCATTGGAGAATCCTTTTCTATACCCAGATCTAGATGAATGTCGGGTTGGTAAACAATAGCCTCGTAAGGAACATCAAAGAGTGGATTTATTTTACATTGAAAGATTGGGTAAGGAAGCTGAAGAAAAATTACAAAACTTTTAAACAAGCAGGGAGAGTCCTTATGGGTCCAGTATCGGTCAGATGAGATATACTCTGAAAGAAGGTGCAATTTAGGAATTAGGGGATGATCTGAAAGCTGGCAGATCTTAAATAAGAATCTGTCTGAAAGGTATTGCCTTCTTAATCTTAAAGGAGGATCTACGCACTCAACCTGAAGAACATTTATTGGTGAGGATTTCATTGCCCCTGTAATAATGCGAAGGCATTTCGATTGAATTTTGTCCATTACCTTCAGGGATGATTTATTGCAAGGCTCCAACAGAAAACATCCATAGTCAAGGTGGCTTCGTATTAAAGCATTGTACAGTAATTTCTGAGAAAAAGGATGGGACCCCCAAACACCTGACAAAGACCGAAGAATATTTATGTTTTTTTCGCATTTTTGTGTTATATATTCAATGTATGGACCGAAGGCCAATTTCGAATCAAGGATAACTCCCAAAAATTTAACATTGCCTCTAACTGGAATAGGTTGCTTATCATATACAACAGATATATCGGGAACTCGCCTTTGGCGGGAAAAGATCACCACACTACTCTTGGCCACAGATAAAGAGAGGCCATGATTAGTTAACCATTCTTGTAAATAATCCATGGATGAGTTTAGACGGGAACATGCCACTGTGAAGTTGTTTAAGGAGATGTATAGAGCTAAATCGTCTGCATATTGAAGAACATTACAAAAAGAATTTACTGAAAGTTCTAAATCGTGAGTATATATAGAATAAAGGAGAGGACTAAGAACTGAGCCTTGTGGAAGTCCTTTCCATATAGTTTTTGGGGGAAGCAGGAGATTTTTAACATTTATAGATATTGATCTAGAAGAGAGAAAGTTAGAGACGTAATTGACTATCCTCACTGGAATGCTCAGATTAAGCATTTTCTGCCTGAGCACAGGAAGAAGCACATTATCATATGCAGAAGAAATATCCAAGAAAACTCCTATGAGAAATTCATGTTTTGAAAAAGCAATATGAATATCTGTGACCAAAGTACTTAGGCTATCCATGGTACTTAAACCTTTTCGGAAACCGAATTGGCTTTTAGGTAAGAGATTATTCCTTTCCAAAAACCACTCCAAGCGATTTTTTATTAAATGTTCCAAGATTTTTGCCAAAGTACAAGAAAGGGCAATAGGTCGGTAACTGGAAGGGTCATTGCTAGACTTACCTGGTTTGAGAATGGGCAAAATAATTTGGGTTTTCCATTCAGCAGGAGGATCAGCAGTAATATAAATAAAATTTAAAATGGATAGTAAGACAGTTTTAGTGTTCTCACTACTATTAATTATAAATGAATAAGGAATCCCATCAATACCTGGTGAGGAGTCTTTAAGGCCATTGAGTACAGTAAACAACTCCTGAGAAGAAAAGGGGGAATCAAATTTATCATTTGTTTTTAAAAAAGCTGAATTAAAAACTAGGCATTCATCATAAGATGGGACTGTTTGTGGTGCAAGTTTATTAGAGAATTCATCTATCCACGGGGAAGGATCATTAGAAATTATATTTTCACTAGAAACTGCACAGCGATATTTTTTAACATTTCTCCAGACCAAAGATGGGGGAGTCCTAGGTGACAGTGACTCACAGAATTTAAACCAACCAGTTCGCTTTTTGTCTGACAGTAATTTTAAGGTTTCTGCAGCAATTTTTTTATAGGAGATATAATTCTCTGCAGTCATAGAACGGGAGTATATTAATTCAGCCTCTTTTCTTCTCCTACAAGCTGCTGAACAATCTTGGTCCCACCAAGGAGGGGAAGGATACTTATTTTTAAAAGGTTTTTTTAAGGGGATTGACTTATTAGCAGCAGAAATAATTGCATTTCTGAACTCTATATATACAGGAGCAATATTATCATTGTTAATTGGGGGAAGAGTTGAAACCTCTTGTTCCAAAACTGTAGAATATAATTGCCAATTAGCTTTGGATAGATTATACTTTAGTCTTGGGCAAAATGTAAAATTTATTCCAGGTGAAGTAGGAGGAGTGATGAATATAGGAAAATGGTCACTGCCATAGCTAGAAGGTAATATTTGCCACAAAAGAAGGGAAGCAATATCTGGGGAGCAGAGAGTTAGGTCAACGGCACTTCTAACATTTTGTAATGGGGATACTCGACGGGTAGGAGACCCGTCATTTAGAATACAGAGATTAAAATTATCAATAAGATCTAAAAATAAGGGAGCCAGTGAATCACACAGATGGGAGCCCCAAACAGTATGATGCATATTAAAATCTCCCAAAATAACCATAGGAGGTGACAGAGAAGAAATAAGTGTTGCAAGTTCTGTTAAAACATTTGCATCAGGATTAGGAATGTAAACAGAGAGAATAGAGACATCAAGGGCCTTAATAGCAACAGCATTTACTGCTGGACTATGAGAAGGGAGAGGAATTTGTGAAAATGTAACTGTTCTTGAAATTAAAATAGAGGTGCCAGCACGACCATCACTCCTATCATCCCGGAGGCATGCATAGCCTGAAACCCTAAAATGAGACTCAGGTCTAAGCCATGTCTCCTGGATGGCAAGAATGAAGGGATGAAATTTATTAATGAGGTAAATGAGTTCATTTTTTTTATTTCTAATGCTCCGACAATTCCATTGAAGAATTGGCGGGACTGCGAATGTTACGGACTAAGGAGGAAAGCTGAGTAAGTTTTTGGTGTAAGCTGAGAGGAAGTTCCGTGTCACTAAAACGGGAGATCATGTTAATTAGAATTGATATCATAAGTTCGCAGAAATTATCATTACTAGAGGAGTTGTTGTCATTTCCCAGTAGAGCACACCCATTAGGAAGGGAAGAATTAGGATTCTCAACAATTGCCTGATGGGCTGCCATATCATATCCAGAATTTAATGATTGGCTGTAGGTACGTTGAGGGATAAAAATTGTTTTTTTGTATGATGCAGTTTGTGAGAGCTGAGCCGAAGGGGTTGAAAGACTCTCAGTTATGGTATAAGGGGTCTGTTGAGAACAATTACGAGGCTGGATTCTTGTTGTATCAGCAAAGGATCTTTTTGTCTGAGGGAATCTAGCTGAAGCTTCTAAATATGAGATATTTTCTTGTGACATAACAAGTTTAATAGATTTTTGCCTTAAATGTTCAGGACAAGTAGGGTCTTTTGCGGTGTGGGGAGCTGAGCAGAATAGACAAGTAGGAGTTTGTCGAGAACAAGATAAACCTTCATGATTCTGTGCACACACAAAGCAGCGAGGGGATGATCGGCACTGGGAAGTAACATGGCCAAATCTACAGCATTTATGACACTGAATTAGTGGCAAAATATATTTTTCCACTGGCATTGAAGTGTAAAAACAGTAAATATGGGGAGAAAGTTTTTGTCCAGAAAAAGTTAGAATAACCGTCTGAGTTGGAACCCATGAAACGCTATTACTGTCACTCACTGATCGTCTATTAAGTCGCCGTGCTTTAATTATAGAACCGTAGCCAGAGGGAATTTCTATAGCTGCTATTAATTCTTCTAGTGTCCACTCTATGGGAACTTGTCTAACTAGCCCCATACGAGTGATACTATATGAGGGGATGGTTGCTTCATATTTAGAAATTTGGAGAGCTGGGTGATCGATAAAAGTGTTTGCATCTGCAGCTGTTTTAAACTCCACTGATATTCTATTTCGTCCAACTTTTTTGACTCCATCATGGACTATATTTTTAATCTTGTTATGATACAGAAAGTGACCGAATTTAATTGGTTTAAGAGTTACTCCAGACAGCTGATCATTTGAGATTTTACTTACGTGAACTAGAAAAGGAGCGGCATCATCTTGAGAGTACTTAACTTTTTTATTAATAAAATCAGGATGGGTATATGAGGATTGTATTGAAGGAAACTGTTGTTTTGGATCAGTAATAACTATTTTTTGTGGATGGGCAGACTCGTTACATACTTGGGCACGTTTACGGTTAATTAGTTCTACATTATCAATGTTAATGGGTAAGGAAAAGGAATCATTGCGAACCCTTCCGGGATCGGGAGGTTCGTCCTCCATTATATTACTACAACAAAAAATTACATAAAAACGGCACAACTACAAACACTTACTAATTTACAGATATTAAAACCTCCACCAAGACAGAAAAATTTACTATAGTAACTCAACAACACTTAATAAAATAATAAATTTTAAGCAAAAAAGGCACGAGACTTGTATCTCTCACTTCCTCCCACCAAGCCAACCGCCGATTTAGTTACTTTGTGCTTACAGACAATGACAGTAAACCATAAAGCCACCATTGATCATAGAAAGAGAACTGTCAGTTATTACAACAGTGTCAAAAATACGTGAGAGAGGTAGCTACGGAGGAAGTGAGAGATACAAGTGTCGTGCCTTTTTTGCTTAAAATTTATTATTTTATTAAGTGTTGTTGAGTTACTATAGTAAATTTTTCTGTCTTGGTGGAGGTTTTAATATCTGTAAATTAGTAAGTGTTTGTAGTTGTGCCGTTTTTATGTAATTTTGTGTTGTAGTAATATAATGGAGGACGAACCTCCCGATCCCGGAAGGGGTCGCAATGATTCCTTTTCCTTACCCATTAACATTGATAATGTAGAACTAATTAACCGTAAACGTGCCCAAGTAAGTAACGAGTCTGCCCATCCACAAAAAATAGTTATTACTGATCCAAAACAACAGTTTCCTTCAATACAATCCTCATATACCCATCCTGATTTTATTAATAAAAAAGTTAAGTACTCTCAAGATGATGCCGCTCCTTTTCTAGTTCACGTAAGTAAAATCTCAAATGATCAGCTGTCTGGAGTAACTCTTAAACCAATTAAATTCGGTCACTTTCTGTATCATAACAATATTAAAAATATAGTCCATGATGGAGTCAAAAAAGTTGGACGAAATAGAATATCAGTGGAGTTTAAAACAGCTGCAGATGCAAACACCTTTATCGATCACCCAGCTCTCCAAATTTCCAAATATGAAGCAACCATCCCCTCATATAGTATCACTCGTATGGGGCTAGTTAGACAAGTTCCCATAGAGTGGACACTAGAAGAATTAATAGCAGCTATAGAAATTCCCTCTGGCTACGGTTCTATAATTAAAGCACGGCGACTTAATAGACGATCAGTTAGTGACAGTAATAGCGTTTCATGGGTTCCAACTCAGACGGTTATTCTAACTTTTTCTGGACAAAAACTTCCTCCCCATATTTACTGTTTTTACACTTCAATGCCAGTAGAAAAATATATTTTGCCACTAATTCAGTGTCATAAATGTTGTAGATTTGGCCATGTTACTTCCCAGTGCCGATCATCTCCTCGCTGCTTTGTGTGTGCACAGAATCATGAAGGTTTAGCTTGTTCTCGACAAACTCCTACTTGTCTATTCTGCTCAGGTCCCCACACCGCAAAAGACCCTACTTGTCCTGAACATCTAAGGCAAAAATCTATTAAACTTGTTATGTCGCAAGAAAATATCTCATATTTAGAAGCTTCAGCTAGATTCCCTCAGACAAAAAGATCCTTTGCTGATACAACAAGAATCCAGCCTCGTAATTGTTCTCAACAGACCCCTTATACCATAACTGACAGTCTGTCAACCCCTTCGGCTCAGCTCTCACAAACTGCATCATACAAAAAAACAATTTTTATCCCTCAACGTACCTATAGCCAATCATTAAATTCTGGATATGATATGGCAGCCCATCAGGCAATTGTTGAGAATCCTAATTCTTCCCTTCCTAATGGGTGTGCTCTACTGGGAAATGACAACAACTCCTCTAGTAATGATAATTTCTGCGAACTTATGATATCAATTCTAATTAACATGATCTCCCGTTTTAATGACACGGAACTTCCTCTCAGCTTACACCAAAAACTTACTCAGCTTTCCTCCTTAGCCCGTAACATTCGCAGTCCCGCCAATTCTTCAATGGAATTGTCGGAGCATTAGAAATAAAAAAAATGAACTCATTTACCTCATTAATAAATTTCATCCCTTCATTCTTGCCATCCAGGAGACATGGCTTAGACCTGAGTCTCATTTTAGGGTTTCAGGCTATGCATGCCTCCGGGATGATAGGAGTGATGGTCGTGCTGGCACCTCTATTTTAATTTCAAGAACAGTTACATTTTCACAAATTCCTCTCCCTTCTCATAGTCCAGCAGTAAATGCTGTTGCTATTAAGGCCCTTGATGTCTCTATTCTCTCTGTTTACATTCCTAATCCTGATGCAAATGTTTTAACAGAACTTGCAACACTTATTTCTTCTCTGTCACCTCCTATGGTTATTTTGGGAGATTTTAATATGCATCATACTGTTTGGGGCTCCCATCTGTGTGATTCACTGGCTCCCTTATTTTTAGATCTTATTGATAACTTTAATCTCTGTATTCTAAATGACGGGTCTCCTACCCGTCGAGTATCCCCATTACAAAATGTTAGAAGTGCCGTTGACCTAACTCTGTGCTCCCCAGATATTGCTTCCCTTCTTTTGTGGCAAATATTACCTTCTAGCTATGGCAGTGACCATTTTCCTATATTCATCACTCCTCCTACTTCACCTAGAATAAATTTTACATTTTGCCCAAGACTAAAGTATAATCTATCCAAAGCTAATTGGCAATTATATTCTACAGTTTTGGAACAAGAGGTTTCAAATCTTCCCCCAATTAACAATGATAATATTGCTCCTGTATATATAGAGTTCAGAAATGCAATTATTTCTGCTGCTAATAAGTCAATCCCCTTAAAAAAACCTTTCAAAAATAAGTATCCTTCCCCTCCTTGGTGGGACCAAGATTGTTCAGCAGCTTGTAGGAGAAGAAAAGAGGCTGAATTAATATACTCCCGTTCTATGACTGCAGAGAATTATATCTCCTATAAAAAAATTGCTGCAGAAACCTTAAAATTACTGTCTAACAAAAAGCGAACTGGTTGGTTTAAATTCTGTGAGTCACTGTCACCTAGGACTCCCCCATCTTTGGTCTGGAGAAATGTTAAAAAATATCGCTGTGCAGTTTCTAGTGAAAATATAATTTCTAATGATCCTTCCCCGTGGATAGATGAATTCTCTAATAAACTTGCACCACAAACAGTCCCATCTTATGATGAATGCCTAGTTTTTAATTCTGCTTTTTTAAAAACAAATGATAAATTTGATTCCCCCTTTTCTTCTCAAGAATTGTTTACTGTACTCAATGGCCTTAAAGACTCCTCACCAGGTATTGATGGGATTCCTTATTCATTTATAATTAATAGTAGTGAGAACACTAAAACTGTCTTACTATCCATTTTAAATTTTATTTATATTACTGGTAATCCTCCTGCTGAATGGAAAACCCAAATTATTTTGCCCATTCTCAAACCAGGTAAGTCTAGCAATGACACTTCCAGTTACCGACCTATTGCCCTTTCTTGTACTTTGGCAAAAATCTTGGAACATTTAATAAAAAATCGCTTGGAGTGGTTTTTGGAAAGGAATAATCTCTTACCTAAAAGCCAATTCGGTTTCCGAAAAGGTTTAAGTACCATGGATAGCCTAAGTACTTTGGTCACAGATATTCATATTGCTTTCTCAAAACATGAATTTCTCATAGGAGTTTTCTTGGATATTTCTTCTGCATATGATAATGTGCTACTTCCTGTGCTCAGGCAGAAAATGCTTAATCTGAGCATTCCAGTGAGGATAGTCAATTACGTCTCTAACTTTCTCTCTTCTAGATCAATATCTATAAATGTTAAAAATCTCCTGCTTCCCCCAAAAACTATATGGAAAGGACTTCCACAAGGCTCAGTTCTTAGTCCTCTCCTTTATTCTATATATACTCACGATTTAGAACTTTCAGTAAATTCTTTTTGTAATGTTCTTCAATATGCAGACGATTTAGCTCTATACATCTCCTCAAACAACTTCACAGTGGCATGTTCCCGTCTAAACTCATCTATGGATTATTTACAAGAATGGTTAACTAATCATGGCCTCTCTTTATCTGTGGCCAAGAGTAGTGTGGTGATCTTTTCCCGCCAAAGGCGAGTTCCCGATATATCCGTTGTATATGATAAGCAACCTTTTCCAGTTAGAGGCAATGTTAAATTTTTGGGAGTTATCCTTGATTCGAAATTGACCTTTGGTCCATACATTGAATATATAACACAAAAATGCGAAAAAAACATAAATATTCTTCGGTCTTTGTCAGGTGTTTGGTGGGGGTCCCATCCTTTTTCTCAGAAATTACTGTACAATGCTTTAATACGAAGCCACCTTGACTATGGATGTTTTCTGTTGGAGCCTTGCAATAAATCATCCCTGAAGGTAATGGACAAAATTCAATCGAAATGCCTTCGCATTATTACAGGGGCAATGAAATCCTCACCAATAAATGTTCTTCAGGTTGAGTGCGTAGATCCTCCTTTAAGATTAAGAAGGCAATACCTTTCAGACAGATTCTTATTTAAGATCTGCCAGCTTTCAGATCATCCCCTAATTCCTAAATTGCACCTTCTTTCAGAGTATATCTCATCTGACCGATACTGGACCCATAAGGACTCTCCCTGCTTGTTTAAAAGTTTTGTAATTTTTCTTCAGCTTCCTTACCCAATCTTTCAATGTAAAATAAATCCACTCTTTGATGTTCCTTACGAGGCTATTGTTTTCCAACCCGACATTCATCTAGATCTAGGTATAGAAAAGGATTCTCCAATGGCAAATTTGAAATTAAAAGAAATTATAGAAAACACCTTTAAAGATTGGCTTGTAATGTACACAGACGCTTCAAAACAGTCTGATGAAGACTATACTGGAGCTGCTGTTTGGATTCCTAAGTTCAAAATCATTCTTAACTTTAAATGCCCCTCACTATCCTCCACTTTTACCGGTGAAGCAACTGCAATCAGTGAAGCTTTGTTATATGTAGAGTCACATAATCTTAATAAAACAGTTATTTTCACAGATTCAAAAAGTTGTTTGTTAGCTATTTTGTCCAATCAATTCCATAACAAACGTAAATTTCCACTAATTCTTAAAATAAAAAATACCCTATTCAGATGCCATCTTAAAGGAATCCATGTTTCAGTGGCCTGGATTCCAGGCCACAGTGGTATCCATGGTAACGAAACAGCTGATGTACTCGCTAAAAATGCAATTGCTAATGGCATTCTACAAAATTTAATTTACTCACATGACCTAATTTTGCTAGCTAAAAGGAAACTGAATGAAAATTGGAATAAATTATGGGAAGTTTCCAAAAATGTTAAAGGTAAGCACTATGCTGCCATCCAAGAGGTTACTCCTCCCAAGCCTTGGTTCTTTAAATTTAACAAAGCAAATAAACATGCAACTTCAATCATTTGTAGATTAAGAATTGGACACGCCTGTACACATGCACATCTGGCGAAAATCAGAGTAAGGGATAGCTCATTGTGTGAATGTGGCTTAGATGAAGGTTCCACAAACCATATTTTTTTCAACTGTCCCAAATTATCCTCCTCCCTTTATGATTACCTTCCTCCTTATATTCCTCGACCTATAGATTTTAATTCTCTTTTAACATATACCAGTTCTCCTTTTGTGTATATTTTATGTGATTTTATTAATACTAATAATATGAAACTTTAAATCCTTGTTACTTTTAACATACGGGTAAGAGTCTAACACCTGTGTTTGTCATATTTGTTCTAGGTAACTCAACAAATAGATTTGTCAAAATTCTCGGAGGAAAACTGAATCCTTGTATTATCACAGACTCTTATTTTAATTAAACTCATAAGCTTTCATTTTCTACTCTATACGTCATTGGCGAATTTAATCAAACCGCCACAAAAGAAAGAAGAAGAAGAAGAAGAAAATACGTGAAATAAACATGTCAAACATCGCTAACCATTAACCAATACAAATGACAGTTTACCGTCATGGCGGGTTTTTATTGTGTGTCAATTTCCTGTGCTTTACCAGCAAACAAAGCCATTATAAAATAATTGGACAGTTTAGAACCGCTTAAACTGTGTTTCCCTAATTTTGAGTATAGTGTACAAGGACCTGGCTCAGGCTCCATACATTTTGGAACATTTCATTTGACGCTTATCTATTTGGCACGAAGTCAGTTTTGGATTATCAACTTATACTGGATTTATATATTTAATTTTTTTTTGTTTCCCGTACATCTACAAAATATTTAAAAAAAAAACAATTTATAACTGTTTAAACTTGTTTTACATATTTTAATTAGTTGCAAGTGGCCCACGAAATGTTAGAAACTGTAAACAACATGTTTCTTCAATGTAAGAATCTGCCATTAGTTAGCTGTGGAGTATATAAGCGTTAACTTTACTTTTATATCTTTAATATATAAAGCTGATGTGATAAACTTACAGTCCACCTGATGGTAAATGGTTCTTGCAGTCCACACTTATCTGCAACCAACTTTAACAAAAAAGGTTACAGATGCGTTATCACGTCACATTTAGAGAAGAGCCTCATACAACCTATTATGAAACTGATTCTCTATACATTTCTAACCAGAATACAGTAATTCAAGCACTTCTATTTAGTTGCAGAAGTAGCTAATAAGCAGAAAACCACCACTTGGTTAATTTATTTATTTACAACAGGAAAACTTACAGCTTTTAATTAATACTATATGGTATATAATGTAATTAACAAAGTAAGCCTATTAGAAGTTTTCACAGATGAGTAATCGGTTTGGGTAAATACATGCAATAAAATAAGATAAAAGCATTCCACATATTGCACTTAAAAATTAAATGCATAGTGTCTTTTATTGTTTTTGGTCAAGTTCTTTGACTTCCTATATTTAATAATACTTCTTACAATATCTTTGAGCTGCAATGGCTCCGTGCGGCTTTATTGATATCAGTTTCTTTTTTTTTAGGTTAGCGACTCAACAAGATACCGCCCGAAAATTCTCTCGTCAACCGCCACCAACAGCTATACCAGCCCCTCAAACGAAACTCCCAAAACCAGTAGATCTAACGAGCTCATTACTGGAAACCAATCTTAATCAATTAACACATAAACCATTTTCAACAATTCCGAACCCCCAACCCTCAATTACTCATAACACCTTAGCTATGAACCAACCAAGTCCTAACTACAGTTCAAACTTGATGCTGAATTCCACACCGTTGAACTTCGGATATAGCCATAATCCTACAGGATTTAATAGCCAGCCGGCCTTACCAGCTAATACGGGGTGGGCAGCGCCGACAAATGCGAACTTTAATAATAAATGGGCTAACGACCAGAACAACCAGACCAGCATGAAGCAAGACTGGTCTGCTTTTGAATCTCTCCTTCCAACTCAAAATAATAACAATAGTAATAGTGTTAAAAAGGAAGACACCAGTGAAATGATGGACTTGCTAAGTTAGGCTCTGCCTTGCAAGTAATCAACCGGAATTGCTGGTTGATTTCAGGTATCAGGTGTAAGATATAGTTTAGGGCAATCAGTACTTACCGGAATATTCACAGGAGAATAAAAATTATTGACATAACCTAATAAATCAGTAACATTGGGTGGACCATATAACTTGTGAATCCTGAGGAGAGAAAAATTTGTCGTGCGTAATACCCCATTTTTATGGAGTGACGAGTGACGACATGACAAAGTATGCGAAAAATTGAAGATCGCAGGCTTAGTGGTAGTCCTTGGGGGAGCTCGAGTGATGTTTATAAAATGTGCCGATTAAAGTGTACTCAAACTGTAGTGTTTGATAGAAATTCTCGCATTTGTAATGTGTGTACGTCACTATAATGTCATAGTTTCGACAAAAAGGCCATTTATTCTGTCCTCTTTTCTTACAGTATGAGGTACAAACGATCACGCGGCTCACCTGGTTGTAAGTGACTACCGCCGCCGCCCATGAACAACTGCAACACCAGGGGAATCCCAGGTGCGTTGTCGTTGCCGGCCTTTTAAAAAGGAGTAAACACGTTTCTTGAAGGTCCTGAAGTCGTGCGGGTCGGAAAAATCGCCTGTATTAAACGATCCCGTAAAGAAGTCGTGCGAGGTAGAAAACTACTAGTAAATCGCACAGTGGTAACCGCCAAGCATCCAGATGACATGGATATCGGGAATTTTGTTGCGATGAGCGTCGGTGGAATGTGGTGGGTGGAATTAATCCGAACAATTTCTCTGACCGCTTCTCGTGAATAATTCGATAGAAAATGTAAACAGAATGTGACATCTAAT
The DNA here is from genome assembly GCA_036936625.1 of Parnassius smintheus behrii. Classification (NCBI taxonomy): domain Eukaryota; kingdom Metazoa; phylum Arthropoda; class Insecta; order Lepidoptera; family Papilionidae; genus Parnassius; species Parnassius smintheus. The sequence goes on from JAUPFT010000015.1 coordinate 43,165,322, forward strand.
GCCCTAGTGAATCTAGCCGATCAGTAAGAACTCGGTCGTTGACGATTTGAGCCGCTCTTGCTTGGATGCGGTCAAGTGGAAGGATCTGGCACTGTGGTGCCCCGGCCCAGAGATGAGCACAGTATTCAATGTGTATACCCATATAAACAACTGGGGATAAGGAATAAACTATCGATTATCGAGGAATAACTTATCGATCGACAAACTAGGAAGGAACTCACTAATCAAAGGTCGCCGTCTCGCCGATCCTACAATTTTTTAATTGGACAGAACTCAAATAATAGACATTCAGGAAAACTTCGCTTTTCCGGAAGGTTCTACCATAAATGTGATGCAATTTTTAACAGGTTTTCGAAATATAAAGAAGTTGCGTCGGGTGGATTTCATTGTTCTCAACGAATCGAATGTGCCTATTCAAATATGTGAAAAGCGCGCTACAAGTATCTAGATCTTTAGCTAGTATTCGAACCAGAGATCTACCACCATAAAAAAGTAACATTAAACAACATAAAATTTCTCGGGAGTGGATTTTGCCGTTTTTCTAGTGCCTGTAAATATTTAAAAGGTTATTCTTACTTTAACATTCCTATTACATGGTATGACAATTATGAGGGTATTTTTGTATTAAAATACCGTTTTGTGTAACAAAACTTATTTATTCGAATTAGTTATAACTATAATATATCATAAATCATATTGTACAACTAACTATAAATAATTTATTTGGGTAAAAATTGTCTTAAAATTAAGGTAATAATAATTATTATTGCATAAAATTGAAAAGATATCCTAATTTGCAATTGATTTGCAAATAACATGAAACAAAATACAAATCATTCATAGCCTAATATGCATAGATAGTAATGAATGTTTATTATTTAGCCCTTCAATGCCCATAAAAATCCCATGCAGTCGCATGCGTCTGGCATATCCCAAGCGGTCGCATGCGACCGCATCCACCCACAGCACTAAACAATTAAAACTTATATTTAGAGACTATATTTCTATGAAGAAGTATCGCATTATAAAATCTAAACAAAATTCTCTATCCTGTGGTCTAAACAAAAGTCAGGTTTTACTTCATTACAAAAAGATTTTATTGTATTTTGATAACAAAAAAAATTCATAACAAGCGGATGTCGGCAGCGTGAAAATCGCAATTATTTCTATATATATTTAATTTATTTACGTAAAAAGATAAATTATATTCACACAAAAACTTTCATTACAATTTTATAATAAACACTATAATAAAACACTATTAAACACCAAAAAAATCCAAAAATCAACACAATACATTCACACGAAAATGGAGTACGAAATGAACGTAGATTATAAATAAATATTCATAAACTAACTGACTTTTTATTCCACTAGATGGAAAATTTCATATTGATTCTATAATGCCAAACTTCTTCATATAAAAGTAGTATCTAAACATAAGTATTGATGGGTTAAAGTGCTATGGGTGGGTGCGGTCACATTTGACCTCTTGAATTTTGACGGAATATTAATGCGGTCAAATTTGGACGCTTGCCGTTTGAGAGGCTAGATAACATTATATTTTCCTATATTTTTACTCAAGTGTATTTTATATATTTTGGCGCTAGTTACGGATGTGAAAACAATTAATTAATCTGTTGTTATTAATAAAATAGCATATTTGACCAAGCATTATTATTATGTTTATAATATGACTGTTAAATAATAATTTCTCTATTATTAATAAAAGTGCTTATGTAATTAGAGTTCACAACCCTATGTTGCAATAGTTTTATTCAATAATTGAAAATGTAATGATCTCTTATACTACATAAAATTTAATAACGAACGAAGTTGTATTTTTATTTGTTTTCGAATTGATGTGATTTTCTGAATGAATGCAGTGACACTGGTTTTTTAGTTAGTATGTAGGTATTATTATTTATAATATGGATTGATATCTTCAAAAGTTTGGTCATATTTATGTACAAAATATTCGCTGATTCCGGGTTCCATATTGAGTGTCATAAAATTCTTAATCGTATTTTATATCATAATCGTATAGCACCATAACTGCACACATTATTTCGCATAAAGTTATGTCCGAATAATTTTTTAGTTATATTTTTTCTGCCCATAATTTCTGTTACACAATGGCAATGTGGTCTTTTTGACAAAATTCTTTTGTATCTACTGTGACAGTGTTTGACCATTCATTTGGCAAACCATTAGACGCGTCAATAAATATTATTACTTTTACTTGTGTGAACGACCAGACTAGCAACTTAAAACTGTGGTGCAATCGGAACACCGCCAATTTTGTGAATTTTGTACCTTTCTCTATCCCATCCCGTCCTGAATGAGGATTGGTTTAAGTATATACTTGTATAGTGGTATATAGGTTGTCTCTTTAGAGCTATATTTCTGTTTGGAAAAAAGGTTTTTCGTTATTATTTGGGTACTAACTGAAGCATAATTATGTAAAAAATATTACTATATAATGGTATTAACTGGCAATAATATTTTAACCGATTACGAAACGAGAAGGTTCTTTATTCGACGCATATGTTATTTGCATATTCACAGTTTTTTTAGGAAATCGCTGAAACGAATTAAATGATTATTTTTTTTTAAGTAGTTTATACTTCAGAGCTGGTCCGTTATAAATTTATAGAAAATTAACATCCCTAAGGGTGGGAAATTATCATATGAAGATTTTATTGTTCCTATTGTAGCAATATTCTTGTTAATTTGAACTTGGCTATTATTATTATTTATTTACATTACTCAGCAGGGTGAAGTAAACATAAAAAAATTAAAAACTTCAATAACAAAAATAAAGTACAATTTATTAGCTTCTAGAATTGGGACTTTAATCATTTATGTGAAAATTATATATTAATTTGTTTTTGAAATTCTTTGGCTGTTTATAAAAATGTTACTATTTCAATACGTAAAAAAATTTCAAATGAAATGAGCAAATAAATTTAATATAACATTTAAAACATATCTTAATATGGCTTTAAGGCATTGAATGCATAATTTTGAATATAAAAGTACGGAGCTATACCAACCTTTTTGCACATTAGTTGAGCATCTTTTTTTTTTAAATACCTACTGTCAATGCTATTAACACTACCAACATTATCATTCACGGTGTTAGGAGTGGTTTTGTACAGTAGTCTAATGTTAGATTCGAACTCACGATCTCTTCATTATGAATTCCAAATCATTAGGCTGCTGCCAGTTTTTACTTTTAATATTTACTGTCTCCGCCTTCTGAATGACGACGCGAGGAAAGCGCATGCGGTGGAAACCTGAAGGAGACTGGCTATAAAGAAGCAGGTCCTATACTCGTAGTTGTATGCAAGCGACCAGATCATGATCGACACGGCGACAACTACGTTGGCAGTGGTCATAGTGGCTGTTGTGTCGAATTCGTTGAGCGTGCTGTTATAAAGCGGCTGTTCGAGGATGTTGGAGGCTGCTGTTGAAAAACTCGCCAACATGCACCACACAACGAGGAAACTTTTGTTCTCTGTCAGTGTTATACCTGAAAAAATATAATTTTATTACATGTTGGTTTTTATTGACTAAGGGTGACAAACTAGCACAGTACATATTACGCTCCAGGAGGATATTGTACACAGCTAAGTGGGTGCTGTGGCGCATAGATATCTACATCTTTCCTCGATTATGAATCAATTGCAGAAGTTGTGTCGCCCCCGAGGACTGTGGAATACCTTGTTTCTAGTAAAAAAGTCTCTAATTCTCTACACTCAGTGAGTGAGTGTTGCTTTTTCGTTAAGAAACAGCAACATTTCACGCTGGTCTTCTGTGAGACGGTGCACGCGACCCATTCGTGTTACAACTATAATATAGCTACAATGTGGCGCTACCAAGTATATATAGCTGTAGTATGGTTTAACGGCCAGATATCGAGAACAAGTGGCCACCATTAGATGGAGTGAGAACCTCGTAAAATATGCAGGTGGCTAATAATCGTGTTTTGTGGCGTAATTTGTTAAAGCCTATGTTCTGCAATAGACAAGTGTTGTAAATCGTAATGATAATGAGGATGACCTAAGTCAATTATAACTACCCCTAAACGTTGTAAACGGGATATTACCCTCCCGTAGAACATCCCATAAAATAACAACCAACGACGAAGAGCAGCGTGAGAGGTGCAAGACATCTGGTACTGCGATCGTCAATTCGCAGGCCAACGACGCGATTAAGTTACTTTTTAACCGACTTCAAAAAAGGAGGAGGTACTCTATTCGATAGTTTTTTTATGTGTTAGAACTGTTCTAGGTGAACCGCTTTTGATGATTAGTATTTTTCTTGAAAGCTGGTACTTTTCACGTAGTTTCATATAAATTTGATCAAGATCTGACCAATAGTTTTTGAGTTTCTTTAATAATGCGTATTTAGTTGACTTCGATGATGTTCTCATTTTATTTGTATTGAAGTCTGTTGTACAAAAACTTTAATTTTACCACTTGTTAATTATCAGGTCTAGGTTACCTGAAATGAATCTGATGATCATTTACGGTAACTCCAGCAGGGTGACATTTTACAATCGTTCATGCTAATAAATACAAAATAATAAAAGCGGCCAAGAGCGTGTTGGGCCACGCTCAGTGTAGGGTTCCGTAGTTTCCCGTCCGTCACAATAAGTGTTCCCACTTATGTGTTTAAAGGTGGGTATCCATTATGTTCACGCTCCAGCAGCGCTCCGCTCTCCTGCAACTGCTCCCGGTAGTGGGTACTGTTGTTTCCATCCAAGTTCAAAATGATTTTCCTAGAAAGTCCTTATAAAGTTCTACTTTTCAGATTTTTTTCATATTTTTTAAACTTATTGTTCAAAAGTTAGAGGTTGGGGGGACACATTGTTTTTTACTTTTGGAGCGATTATTTCCGAAATTATTGATATTATCAAAAAATGATCTTAGTAAACCCCTATTCATTTTTAAATACCTTTCCAACAATATTTCACACGTTAGGGTTGAAATTAAAAAAATTACTTCCCACTTTACATATAGGGGGGGCTACCCTAATAAAACATTTTTTCCAATTTTTATTTTACCGCTTTGTCGGTGTGATTGATACACATATTGATACCAAATTTCAGCTTTCTAGTGCTAACGGTCAAAGAGATTAAGCGAGGACGGACAGACAGACATGGCGAAACTATAAGGGTTCCTAGTTGACTACGGAACCCTAAAAATGAATAAAATCAGAGATACTTAAGTGGCGGTGTATGAAAATACACTTCCCCATATCAACCTATGGCGGGTGTCGTAAGAGGCGACATTGGGACACTGGAACTAGAGACGTGCAGCTGTATTTTCCTGATAAGAACTCAAAAGAATAAAAATCTGTCAGAATCAGAAGAATGTGAAGAATTGGTAAATTGTTTTAAGTGACCATTTACCACTTGCTTGCCAAGAAAGCTCACAGGAAAGAAGAAGCCTGGTCCCATGAGTCATACACATGTGCAGACTGATAATTCACTAAGATTTTATTTACTTATTATAAGCTTTACTATTTTTCCACCGCGATGCTTCTGAAAACCCAGATTTTAATCGGACGGAAAGACACGCCGGCCCATTATTTCCCTTTCGCTATACGTAGCATGTACCACAAAGAAAACCCTTTGTACTTCGAATGTGTGGGATATCGACAACAAAATGGTGTAGATCGGCCGACCGTCCGTCCTTTTTTTATAGCATAGGGTGACAAACGAGCGCACAGTCCACCTGATGGTAAGTGGTTGCTGTGGCCTGTAGATATCAACATCTATCCTCGATTACGAATCAAAATGCAGATGCGTTGTCACCCGTGAGGACTAAGATGGAATGCCTGGTTTCCAGTAAAAAGGATCTCCGGTTCTCTACACTCACCATACGAATACGAAATGCAGCAGCATTAACCCACTATTTCACGCTGGTATTCTGTGAGAGCATGGTCCTTCCCCGGTCGAGCCGACCCATTCGTGCTACAACTATACATCTAATATAACTGCAGCATGGCTCTACCACGTATAAAACATCCTATGGTAGGAGGGGAGAAAGAAATGTAGTCGTGCACTTCTCGCGCAAACTACCCGAAATGTATTATATCGAACACAAAAAAGTAATTAAATTTCTTACCATAAAAGCCCAGAGTACCACACGCACAGAATGCTGCGCACAACCTCGCCTTTTGATTGATGGACTTCGGCAGCACCACGCATAACATTATGAAGCACAGCGCTGCGCCATGCGCTGCAGCTATGAGTGTGGACACCTGGAAAAAACGATATTATCAATATGATACTTAAAAATTCTATTTAACCTAATGCCCCAGAAAGGGTTTTGTTTTTCGAGTATGTAGAAATATATGTTTGCTTTTTTCTTTGTAACATTAAGTAGCATGTGTAAGGTGTTGTTAGTTTTGTCATCGTTCCCAGTGTCATAAATTATTCTTTATCGAATTTATACCTATACAACCCACAAAAATCTATATATCTACCTAGCATTTGCTTGAGATGCCCTTGTTATTTATGTGAAATTAAAAAAAGGATTAGTGGTGACAGGATTAGTGCACGCAATTAAGGGAGGGCGGGAGGTGCTCTTCAATCCAGGTAAGACACATCATTGTATTTTTAAGCGGGTGGTTGCGAATTAATTAGTATCTTCATTATGAGAAATTGTCACAGTACCTACGCAAGCAACCGTAGTTCCAACCAGCCAATATTTTTGGAAAACTATAATTATTATTACCCTTAACCGAGGAGCATGTATACGTAGGTATATAGATGTGGAAGAGGCGAGAGAGGTGTGTCAGGATCGTACCAAATGGAAGTCTGTAGTCTCTGCCTACCCTTCTGGGTGTCAGGCGTGAGGTCTTATATATAAAATTATTCTTTTTTAAATTCTGAGTGTATTATGATTGTCCTGGCGTGGATAACACCTCCATTTTTATGGGTTGGGAATTTTGCATTAATGGCCCTAAAATTACGGATATTGGATTTTTAAAAAATACTTAAATGATCCTCAAAAGAGCTTTTTGAAACTCTCTCATAGAAAAATCTTTGAAACTGAGGCGTTACCTTAAGTATTCCATATTACTGAATTAGACACGGAACCTTAAAAAATCTGTCACAGTGCAAATCGAAAGCGATATCATAAAAAATCGTAAATAAATTTTACTAACCGACCAAATGTTCATAGATGGATTTTGTTCCCATATTAGAGGCGGAAACACAACACCCAGTACAAGAATTGAAAAAGTTGTGCACAAGTGTAAAAGTGTGTACAAGTAAAAATTTAAATCCTGCAGCATATTCACTACGGTAATAAAGTTCTTCTTTAAGGACGCTGTTCTTCTAGCTGTTCCAGGTGTCACTTCTGCGGAAAAGATTAAACCATTCTGCGGTGCGTTAATGGTGGTCTCTCGGTACAACGGTTGGGGGTTTGGAACTTCTTGCTCTATGCTCGTCAGCTCCCTATATCCGCTAATACGACTAAAGCTATTAACGTCCAAAGCGCCGAAGTCTGTAGAAAATCGATTGGCAGGAACATCCGTGAACATTGTGCTGAAGTCTGAAGAGAATCTTGCTTCCTGTGAAGATCTGTTCTCGCGAAGTTCGACGGATGGATCGATTATCTCTTTCGCGTCTTTTCTCGATTTAAAAACAACTACGTCGGTATTATCGTCATCCTGGGGAGGGTCAGCCGCGGTTTCCGTTAGATTGGTTTGAACCTGATTTTGAGTTTCGGTCTGACGTTGATTTGAGAAAATAACTTCGTCTTCATCCTCTGCCGCATCTCGCAGCATGTTATACGTGGTTCTAATGACCTTTTCTATATATAGAGGTCGGGTATACGCAGCCAAAAACAGGCAATTCTGCATCATGATAGCTCCATATATCATTACGACAACATCGCTGGTGTACATTGTGCACAAATAACCCACTAGAATCGGCACCACGCAGTTGCCCACAGAAGGCGCCATACGCACTATACGTTGAGCCATTGTAAGCTTTTCTCTGAAGTAGTGCGTTATGATTACATCAGTCTGTTGACCGGTCAACGCGCAGCCGATGCCTGAAATCGAATCGAATTGAATATTAAATTTGGTATTCCTTTTTGTTTCATCACCATTATTTATAATTTTTTTTTAATAGAATGGGGTGACAATCGAGCATCAGTCCACCTTATGGTAAGTAGTTGCTGTGGCCCATAGACATCTACAGCTGTCCTCGATTACGAAACAAAATGCAGATACGTTGTCACCCGTGAGGAGTTAGGTGGAATGCCTCGTTTCCAGTAAAAAGGGTCTCCGGTTCTCTACACTCACCATACGAAACACAGCAGCATTGAGCTACTATTTGACGCTGGTATTCTGTGAGAGCGTGGTTCCTCCCCGGTCGAGCCGATCTATTCGTGCTACAACTATACTATTAATATAACCGCAGCATGGCTCTACCACGTAAAAATTTTGTGAGAGGGGTCAACCACTTCGTGAATTGTCACATTTGAGGACGGATTGATGATCGCTATATTACATTAATATCATCGGAATTAAAAGGTGATATACTTTTTCTTAGATTTTCCTTAGGCGACATTAATAGCACACATGAGGTCAGTTCTTTAGTTAAAAGTTTATTATTTTATACGATGGGCAGCTCCGTCTCGTATACAGAAAGATGAGAACGCCTCCATTCCATTTTATCCCTTTATAAGCTAAGAATTACCGTTATCGTACTACAGTCTGTCATAAATCCTCTGCTGAACATAGGTCTCCTTTAGAAATTGCCTTATAGGGGATCCCCCCTAACATACCTGGTTGCCACGCTTGGCGGGCGGGACAATGGCAGTGAAATTAAATTGATTTGCACAAATGGGAATTAGCAACCGCGGTTTTTACCGACGTCAGAGTAAACAGCAGGAAACAATCAAAAGCTTTTTTTATGCTTTGGTAAGTAGATAAATAAAATTAAAGCCATATCGGATACATTTTATACGTGGTAGAGCCATGCTGCAGTTATGTAATAGTTATGGTTATATTAGTAGTATAGTTGTAGCACGAATGGGTCGTCCCGACCGAGGAAGGACCACGCTCTACACAAAATACAAATAGCAGCTAAATACTGCTGTGTTTTGTACGGTGAGGGTAGAGATCCGGAGACCCTTTTTTACTGGAAACGAGGCATTCCATCTTAGTCCTCGCGGGTGACAACGCATCTGTAGGTATTTTGATTCGTAATCGAGGATACATGTAGGTGTCTATGGGCCACAGCAGCCACTTAGCATCAGGTGGACTGTGTGCTCGTTTGTCACCCTATCCTACAAAATAAAAACATGCGATCTTTTGAAAGCGCGGATGTTACGTCAAATCCTGTCTTACATACTCAGGAAAAGAACAAGTAGAGGATAATGGTTTCTTATATTTACGCGAACACTACATTGAAATAATACTAGTTTTTACGGATTTTATCGCGTATATTTAACTATAATTAAATACCCGACGTTTCAAGCGCTTTACAAAGTAGAGGATAACTTTGAGATTTTATGTGCAGATGGCGACTTCTGTCATAAAAATATTGTCATACAGTTTATCATGACTAAACAAACTGGGATTATTCTCAAGTTATTACAGATGTTAAAAAATCAATTGGCGTAACAAATGTGATCTTCCATAATTCATGTCCACATATTGTTCAAAAGCCACATCAATTAAAATTCAATTTGCTAATCTTATCTGACCCTAAACAAATTAATTAATTTCGTTTCACTCGAAATAATATTTCCTAAGAGTTTTTTATTAACGTAACAAATTACGCGATTTTCGGTATTATAGTAACATTCTGTGCCTCTACACCTAAGGTGAGCTGACACGGTGTCGAAAGGAAGTATGTAATGATAGTACGATTAAGTACGTACATACCATAACATAGTAAATCTGATATAATATAGTATAGGTAGTCTGTCTGATAATTAAATAATCTCAAAGTACTTAAGCTATATGCACCAAGGACCAATCAGTGAGGAGAAATGGAATACTTATTCGCTAAGTGATCACCAACCAACCAAGATAGTATTTATTTCCCTACGTTGAGCAGTGGATATTACAATCGTAATAATACATTGCCTATACATAATATAACTTATTGAAACATATTATGACACACCTACACTTATCAGTAAAAAAAAAGGTACCTAATATTGATATAAAGGTATTAAGAATGACGCATTTTCAAGTTTTTCTAAATAACGTGATTTCCAATCACATAACTTTAAATAAAGAAAACACTTATCGTAACAATTGATTAACAAACATAAAGGTATACAAAAATTACCTGCAAATATTCCAGAGAAAATATTGACTATGTGGTCATTACTGTATGCGTTCGTCGAATAACTTGATAGTAAAACACCAGCTACAGTTAAACTGAGACCAGAAAGAGCAATGAACCGAGGCATATTAAAAATCTTCACCATGGCCCTGCACCAAGACTCTAATAAAAGTCTTATGATCACCATTATCACAGGCACTAAAGCTATGTCCATATCCCATAGTTTCAATACTTCTCCTTCATCATGATCCTCTTCTCTGATTGCTTTTAAAATAATGAGTCCATATAAACTCAAAACTGCAGGTACAGTTATGTGATACATAGCTGCTGAAAAAACAATAAGCCACCCGTATCCTCCATCTGGAGGTGTGGGACCAATTTCTGGTTGAGATGCCACTACACTGTCTAAATGAAGATCCTCTATTCGATCACCTCTCTCTGCACGGTTAACGTTTATATTACTCTCAGCCTCCATATTTTAAACGATAAACAATAACTACGATAAATTCGTGTCTACAATGAGGTGGTCAATGAGTTATCTATATGCAACAAATTATCTTATCACTTATCTTGTCCTGTAATCTAATGGACTAAATTTTTGAAATAGCCGCCAAATTGTAAGATTAATGCAAAAATTACTATAAAATATCTTATTAAAATATATTGAATTCTATATAATTTTAATATATAATGTACTTAAACGAATTACAATAGTATTATGTATTAAATTATTAATGAAAAAAATATTTAAAAATATAAAAAACAAACAAATTTCGGAACGCTAATTCACGCCTGTAATAACATTACCAAATAAAGATGTCGTCTAAATTGCAGTAGAAAGAGAAACTACATCACAATTCGTGAAGCATAGATAAAGACAAATAATGAATTAAGCGTAGACAGACGGAATTAAGTGATACGTTTGCTAAGATCTCATAATCTTTAATAGGTAGTTTGCTACATATTTTTCTTAGGGATAGTAATTCTTTCCGAAAAAGATCGATTTTTAAATCGATTCGAAGTGAAATCTGATGAATCAATTTAAAAAAGAAATCGAAACATAAAAGATCTATTTTCTCATACATCGATCTTTTTTCGATTTGCTTTCAGAGTTTATATTTACAATATCAAAAGATACAACAAAATAGATTACAAACATAACTTATTTTATTTCTATAATCCATTAAGAAGAGACGAAAGAAACTGAGCACACAGGGGCCCTGAGGATTGCGATTTTTTAAATAGAAAGACTGTCATTTCTTACGAGTTTGGGTACAATCAACTAATTGCAAATAACTTTATAGTTCTTATAAAAACAGAAAAAGATTCGATTTCGATATTCTAGGGTGAGATACCAATTCATTGGATCGATTAAAAAAATCGATCTTTTTGGCATCTTTTAATCGATCTCAGATCGCCATGCCTATAAAAAATTATTTATAATTTATTTATGATTTCGTTTGACCCATAGACCAAGTATAATTTGTAGGGATGTAAGATTAATGAAAAAAGATCGATTACTTATTCAAAATTAATCGATTTGTCAAAAAGAATAGAATATAAAGAAAAATAAAGAATCGATTTTTTGTATTATTTAAAAGTACATGGTTTTCATATTGCAATCATAAACCTAAGAGATTCATATCAATAATTTATCAGATTAAAAATCAAATAAAATAATATAAATAAAAAGTAACCAATTCAAAAAGTTGAAAAAGTAAAGTTACAACCTACATACGTCCCACGGCTGGGCTCAGGCTTCCCCTCATTTCTGAGAGGGTTTTAGGGCAAGGAAGTGTCCACCGCGCTGCCTCAATGCGTGTTGGCGAGCTTCACATGTCTTTGAAATATTTTTTCTTATTTCTCAGACATGCAGGTTTCCTCACGATGTTTTCCTTCACCACCGAGCACGTGGTAAATCAGCACTTAAAATTGCAATTAACAATTTCATTGGTGCTGGTGGGAATTGAATACGGGTTACTCGCGTTCTGTTATATTTACAGCGGGCATTAACCATCTGACTTATCACGGCTCCCAACCAATTCAAAACTAAAAATCAATAGCAATGTTCCTTTGAAATTTCAAGGTAAGGAATTAGGAAACAAAATAGCATTATTGATACAAGTTTTAGTACTATTAAACGTTTTATTTATTATAATAAATATGAAATGATGAGCATCCCAATAAAATGACAAACTTATTGTCTCAAAAACTTAAAAATAAATCAAATAAAAAATTACCATAAATGTCCAGTCCTATTTTACATTTCACTAGTTTTAAAATAAAATACTTAAAATGAGAATTAAAAAAAGAGTCCTATTTTACATTCGTTACCTGTAAGACAGAGGAATGTTTTCGTACTTTGTGCTGTTTTGATTTTTAGTATGACTAAAAGTTTTTAATTCTTTCGAACAGTATTTGCATAAGTGCTGTGGTATTATCTTTCTTCGTTATAAAATACTTTGGCTAGCCGCTTTTAAGTGTTTTACAGTTAGAAGACATTTATTTATATTGTTTACCAACAACGACAACAATTTATCTCACTCACCACCACAATGAAACGACTTTACACGCATGCATACACGCCTACAGATGCCACCGTTTTTATTTAATTATCTTATACGTATGAACTTAATTCAAGATTTTTCATCCAATGCATAGATGGCGCTGTTTATAAAATTGAAATTTACTGCAATATTTTTTCGTCCGTCGCATAGATACGACTTGTTTCTAAAAATCGATTTAAGCACATAACTTATATAATCGACTTACTAAATCGATTATTTCTTAACATCCCTAATAGTTCGACCGATATCTTGTAAGAAACGGACGCTCCTATTAGAAAATACTTATAAAACATCAATAGTGCAATGGTAAATTCCGTGTTCGTTACTATGACAAACTATTCATGAAGTTACCTATCCAATGTGATGTCGTTTTTATCGATTTTATTTCAAGAAATTGTGGTTAATATAAGGGCATTCCTTCGTCGAGTTGAAGTATTATAATTGCTCTGGTTCGGTGGTTTGATTTCATGGTGGATTATTGCAGGTTCATCCGTGTAATTACTCATGGGTAAGGACCGGGAGCAAGTGATAACTTTAAAAATTAACGATGGAGACTGAATCTGTGAGGTCGGAATTAAGCAGCCGATCACGGCGCAGCTCCCGGCACAGACCGCACACGCATAGAAGTACACGGTAAATATTGTTTCAAAATAAATTTTAGCACATTAATCTTTTAATATTTGTTTATTCTAATTACGTTTTCAATATGTTGTTATAATTGAAATCTTAAATTAATGTCACCTAAGACCATTTAATTTTAGCTATTGAAAAACCCATAATTTAAAGCTCAACTATAATATAATAATATCTTTAACAATGTTGTAATTTGTAAACCAGTTTTGGCTTTTTAACAAAAGCAATCTTTAATTACTATATAGCGTTGCTCATTGTTTATATGAAGTTTTAATCACAATTTTGACATTAGTAAAAATATGTAGTTATCTATAAAATTTTAATAAATAACATCCTGTTCTGAGTGTCCACCTTACACTTATTTTATAGATAGAACTTGTATAAGCGTAGCCAGCTGAATGATTCTGACTTTGAACTGTAATAATAAATCTTGAAAATCTTTCGTGTAATGGAAGGCTAAAGAAATTAGACATAATTAGGTATTTAACAGATTTTGTCTAATTTTTGCACTTTTATGGTTGAAGGCTATGACGATTTGTACTTTTTAGGGTTCCGTAGTTAACTAGGAACCCTTATAGTTTCGCCATGTCTGTCTGTCCGTCTGTCCGTCCTCGCTTAATCTCTGTGACCGTTAGCACTAGAAAGCTGAAATTTGGTATCAATATGTGTATCAATCACGCCGACAAAGTGGTATAATAAAAATGTTTTATTAGGGTAGCCCCCCTATATGTAAAGTGGGAAGTGATTATCAACCCTAACGTGTGATATACTGTTGGAAATGTATTTAAAAATGAATAGGGGTTTACTAAAATCATTTTTTTATAATGTCAATAATTTCGGAAATAATCGTTCCAAAAGTAAAAAACAATGTGTCCCCCCCCCTCTAACTTATGAAAAAAATCTGAAAGTAGAACTTTATAAGGACTTTCTAGGAAAATCATTTTGAACTTGGATGGAAACAACAGTACCCACTACCGGGAGCAGTTGCAGGAGCGCAGAGCGCTGCTGGAGTGCGATCATAATGGATACCCATCTTTAAACTCATATGTGGGAACACTTATTGTGACGGACGGGAAACTACGGAACCCTACACTGAGCGTGGCCCGACACGCTCTTGGCCGCTTTTTTGTTTTTATTTAATTTGAAAAGTCAAAACAAAGATTTTTTTAATGCTTATAAACAGTTTTATTTTTATAAAGGAGCCTTATTAAAATATAAATGTTTGCACAATAAACTTCCCAACTTGTCCATGTTATGTTTTAGGTAGTAGATTTTCTAAATAACAATTTAAATAAAATTTTTGAATGTGTATTCATAAAATAGGTTCAATATCAGTTCAATATCATCAGATTGAAATATTTATTTAAATTTTTCTTGCTCTAACTCTAACCAAGAGTTCATATTATATTTTTTCAGGAGCACAAAATCTCAAAGAAAAGACTGTGGAGATAACACCATGGCACCATTTCAAACCAGTGTTAATATAAATCCAGAAATAGGCAGGGATGGTCAAGAAGTCATTGAAGTACAAATACTTCCGCAGGATGAGAACTGGGGGGAGAACACAACAGCTGTCACGGGAAACACTTCTGAAGGGTCACAGTCTATGGAGGATGTCAGTAATTGGCCTGTAGAGTCGGATAGTGGACTTGGATTTGTCTGTTCAAGATATTTTGGCACAACTATAGCTTTAGGACTTTCCTTTGTTTCTTTTGTGAGTCCATTAGCAATGGTTGTTTTACCAAAAATTGGATTTTTTCCTGGATTGACAGACAACATAGCTATTCAACCCAGCCAAAGGATACAGTTATTGTCTTGTACAGCTGAATGTAAAGGAATTTTATTATCTTTAGCATTTAAATTAGTTCTTTTAGCAATTGGAGTGTGGGCTGTGTTTTTAAGGCCACGGAATGCAATCTTACCGAGGATATTTGTGTTCAGAGCTATGACTTTAGTCATCCTTGCTGTCTGTTCTTTTTCATACTGGTTATTTTACATAGTACAGATTACAGAAGCAACTAAAGCATTGGCGCTTGGAGAGGACGCAGTGGATTACAATGCATTAGTGTCTTATGTATCAAGTTTTGCAGACACATTGCTTTTTATACATTATATAGCTGTAATTTTAATGGAAATACGGCATATGGAGCCTGTTTATTACATAAAAATAGTAAGGAGTCCAGATGGTGAAAGTAGATCTTATGCTATAGGGCAATTAAGTATTCAGAGAGCTGCTGTGTGGGTTCTACAAAAGTATTACACAGAATTTCCTATATATAATCCATATTTGGAGAAAATTCCAATATCAAAATCACAAAGAAAGGCGCAATCTAGTATCAAGTTCTATGAAGTAGATTCAAATACAAATGCCCCGCCAGGGCAAGCACGGTCAGTATTTTTACTTATATCAAATAATATAACTTAAGATACTAACATTAGTATTATTATACTACTAGTATTGTAAGATAATAGTATTAAATAATGTAACATATTGAATAACTATTTAATTTATTACTGTATGGGGTAGTTAAATCTGTTATGTCATCATTTAGCAATCTAGAATCAAATGCCCCATATTGTAGGAGGCGGCAGAGGGAAACAGAAGATGGACAGCAGCGTACTGTATAACAATACAATAACAACTCAAAATGACAAAAAACTGTGGTTGCAAAACTGTCTGCCAAGGCCTGATATCTATGACAAATATTCCTCCTTTCTATGGAGGAGGCCTGCGTTTACCCTATTAGTTTTAGTAGTCTTGTAAAATTACTTTGACAGGTTGTAATAGAAACAGAAACAGAAACTTTTTTATTCAATGTAGATTATAAACAATACTTATTGAAAGTCAATTTTTTCATTTACCACTGGTTCACAAAAAAAACCTCTGTCCTGGGGAGAACCAGCAAGAAACCCGGGACTATTTCTTTTTTTTTGAAATAATACCTTACAATCATGTTTACAATTAACAACACAACACAAATTAGAAATAGCTTGGTAGCGATCATCCTTCCCAGGGGTTATTATCATCCATAAATTCCTTAATATTATAAATGAAATTTAAGTTGACATGTAAAATCCAACAACACTGTGTAGCAGCACAGTGGACTAATTGCTTACTAAACTTCGCAAATATGAGAGGAGGCCGGTGCCAGTAGTGGGATGTATCAGGCCGTAACTTCACAATATTCATATTTTTGTTTAAGTCCCTGTATTGGTATTGGTCTGTTTAATATATTGTACATAAAATCAATATTTTTGAAGTATTAATTAGACATAATGGGCCTTACCTGAATTGTTGATTATGGCGTGCTTAAATTAAGTATTTAAAGTTATAGTTAAAGCTACAGCCTATACATTAAAGTTACCATTGCTGAAAGAATCCTCCCCTCATTTCTGAGAGGGTGTTAGGGCTAGGAAGTGTCTGTCTCTCTGCCCAATGCATGTTGGTGAACTTCACATGTCTTCAAAATATTTTCGTTCTTATTTCTAAGACATGCAGATTTCCTCACAATGTTTTCCTTCACCACCGAGCATCTGGTAAATCAGCATTTAAAATTGCAATTAACAATTTTGGTGCTGGCGGGGATTGAACCTGGGTTACTAACATACTGTGAAATTTACAGCAAGTGCTAACCATCTGACCTACCACGGCCTAATTAAGTATAAAATAAGTGATTTTATTACTACTTTAGACCAACAAAAAAATATAGATGAAGCACTGTGTACATAATTTAACCTTTTGAAGTCCACTGCTGGCCATGGGCATCTCCCATTGTAAGTAGGATTGGCTTTTATTGTTGTATGACAGGCGGAGTGATTGCAGTACCTGATAGAGCAGCCCAATACCAGTCTGAGTATCTTATGTCTGCTGTAAATGGGATGACATACTACCATCTTTCGGAAGCCATAAAATTTATCTGGCAATTTCTTTAGTTGTTTATTATATGTTGTAAAAGTAAAGTTACAGCCTATATACGTCCCACTTCTGGGCACAGGCCTCCCCTCATTTCTGAGAGAATTATATGTTACTAAAGCTTTGGTTTTGGGGATCAGTATAACAATATATATTTTTTTTAATTATCATCTTAATAACGGGTATCAATAAAAAGCTTTTTTCATCATCATATTCACTCTTCGCACATGCTTTTTCTCCTTTCTAAAAGTGAAATTTGATAATTTTATGTTAAATATTTACATTTTTTCAAATTTTATGTTTTAAATGTTTTCGAAATTGTTATCCTCCACCTGGTCTACGCTTTGAGACGGTCTGACCAGTCTCCCTTTTTTAACTTCACATAATATGACGTAAAAAATTCCATTTTTCTAAGATTATAGAGTGTGGGAGGCACTTAAGTGACGTGGGGCCCACACTACTTTGCCTTTGAGTTAATTTGGCCCAGGCTATATCCAATAGAATAATATTTATTTAATAAAGACGACAAGAATATTAATTGAAAGTTATTAGTTCTTTGATAAAGCTTGTCCCTGGAAAGAACCAGCAAATTCAGCAGGACTTTGGAGTGAGTGAGTAAGAGGAAGAGTGAAAGAACATGTTGTGTAAAGGCAGCTAATAGTTGATTTTGGGTATTTGGTCCAGGACCTCATGATCAGAAGCTGCGCTTACAACAGCTAGATCAACGAGGTAGTTATCATCATGGTCAAAGCTAATAATTTAATTTTTAAGGGTGCATCATACTTAGGTTATAAATTGCTATTTAAAAAAAAGATGTGAAGTATAGTGGTGCGTGCGCTTGTGCGTGCAGGTCGGCGCCGGGGTCGTGCACGGGCAGCGGCGGGCGGCGGCGCGACTCGGGCTCGGCGCACAACGAGCGCTACTACGAGGAGGCCGAGCGTGAGCGCCGCGTGCGCAAGCGCCGCGCGCGCCTGCTCACCGCCGCGGAGGACGCGTTCGCGCACGTGCGCCGTGTACGCTCCGCCGGCCTTGGTGAGTGCCCGCTCTGTGTGAGAAGTACTTCGGTGAGCGCCCGCTTTGTGTGAGAAGTGCCTCGGTGAGTGCCCTGCTCTGTGTGAGAAGTGCCTCGGTGAGTGCCCGCTCTGTGTGAAAAGTGCCTCGGTGAGTGCCTGCTCTGTGTGAGCAGTGCTTCAGTGAGCGCTCGCTATGTGTGAGCAGTGACTCAGTGAGTGCCCGCTCTGTGTGAGGTTGCTTCGGTGAGTGCTCGCTCTGTGTGAGCAGTGCCTCGGTGAGTGCTCCGTTCTGTGTGAGTAGTGCCACGGTGAGTGCCCTTCTCTGTATGAGCAGTGCCTCGGTGAGTGCCCCGCTTTGTGTGAGAAAGACCTCGGCGAGTGCCCCGCTCTGTATGAGAAGTGAGTGCCCGCTCTGTGTGAGAAGTGCCTCGGTGAGTGCCTGCTCTGTGTGAGCAGTGCTTCGGTGAGTGCCCGCTATGTGTGAGCAGTGCCTTAGTGAGTGCCCGCTCTGTGTGAGCTTGCCTCGGTGAGTGCTCGCTCTGTGTGAGCAGTGCCTCGGTGAGTGCTCCGCTCTGTGTGAGTAGTGCCACGGTGAGTGCCCTGCTCTGTATGAGCAGTGCCTCGGTGAGTGCTCCGCTCTGTGTGAGCAGTGCCTCGATGAGTGCCCTGCCCTGTGTGAACAGTGCCTTGGTGAGTGCCCCGCTCTGTGTGAACAGTGCCTTGGTGAGTGCCCCGCTCAGCGTTAGCAATGCCTCGGTGAGTAGGCCCCAAAAGCAGCGCCTGTACCACTCTGATAGATATACAGAGCCAGTAAGAGTTATTTCATCTATGTCTACAGAGGTGACATTACATTGGTGAACTTCTTTGTTTTAAGTTGGCTGTAGGTGTCCATGAGCTGCGGTAGAAACTTTGGTTAGTTTGTCACTTCTGTTTTATAATAATTAGAATCCCAAAGTCCGAAACGATCAAAATAACTTGAGATTTTTGTTACCGTTACGGCATTGTAGCGTTATTTAAATGTTAGTTTTTAATAAATAATTCAAGTCAAATCACTGCTAAAACTCCTATTTGATCCTATGTTATTTTCTCCATATTTTTGCAGGTGGGTCATTGGGACCCCGGGAAGCTGCACAAGCAGTCTTTCCTTCCTTAGCGCGCGCGCTTCAGAAGTATCTGCGAGCTACGAGACAGCAGCCCAGACACTCTGCTGACTCGGTGAGTTTCTGGAGCAATAAGGTCATAAATAATGAACTTTTTAATTTTACTAAATAGCGTATGCACAACACTTAAAAGTATTTGCGACCAGGTTAATTGTGCGCAATAACGTGGTGGACCTGTCTTCTAAGTGCCCCCTCAAAATTGTCTTGTATTTTGTTTTATTTTATTGTTTTTATTTTTAGAAAAATTTAGTTTTTTACAATCAATTGCTTTTTACATTTATATATAAAATTGTCTTGTATTTCAAGACAATTCAAAATTGTCTTGTATTTTATTTTATTTTATTGTTTTTATTTTTAGAAAAATTTAGTTATTTACTATCAATTGTTTTTTACATTTATATATAAATTTACCATTATAAAGTTTTCACATGTAGATTAAAATTTAAAAGGGTAGAGTTGCATGAGTGTTGTATTGTAGGACATTGATTTGCCTATAAATCAAATCGCCGTGTTTTACATTGACTTGCCTATAAATAAAATCGTATTTACAATCGATTGTTTTTTACATTTATATATAAATTTACCATTATAAAGTTTTCACATGTAGATTAAAATTTAAAAAGGGTAGAGTTAGATGAGTGTTGTATTGTAGGACATTGATTTGCCTATAAATCAAATCGCCGTGTTTTACATTGACTTGCCTATAAATAAAATCATCGTGTATTACATGAGAATATACTACCTCATATCATCCTGTGGATGTCGTAAGGGGCTACATAGGGAAACTGAAACAGACCGGCATTATCATCTTGCTGAAAATAACTAAAAGTACGGTTTAAAACTTGCTTGTCAAGTGTGGAACCTAAGGCAAGTTTCCCCCTAAGAGGCGATCGGTGATGTCTGTTCTGCAGTGGACTTCGGTAGTAGATGATCACATCTATATTAAGAAATAAAATTGAAGTGTCTATTTGTAATGTCAAAATAACACATTTTACTAAATGCATATGAAAGTATATACGGTATTTTTAACCTAAGGCAAGTTTCCCCCTAAGAGGTGATCGGTGACGTCTGTTCTGCAGTGGACTTGGGTAGTAGACGATCACATCTATATTAAGAAATAAAATTGAAGTGTCTATTTGTAATGTCAAAATAACACATTATACTAAATGCATATGAAAGTATATACGGTATTTTTAACAAAAAATAATAACTGCTCCGGCTTATTTTTGAAATGGCTGGACCGATTTTAACGGAACTTTCACTGGCAGATAGCTGATGTTATAAGAAGTAACTTATGCTACTTTTATTTTAGATAAAATTTTACGGTTTCGCGCAAAAAACAACATGAAATCTAATCGTATTAATTTCACGCGGACGTCTCGGAGAATTGCTAGTAGTATATAAAAATGTTTTTATTATAGGTATTGGCACATTTAGCGCGTTGTCTATCTCAAGACGCATCGCCGCGGGCTTTTCTCGAGCCGTTCCTCGTCGAGGGCCCGGTCTTGTCTGCAGAGCAGGAAGCCAGACCAGTCCAGCGCTGGTCTCTGATCTCAGACGAGCTCCTTGCCAGACCTCTAGCCGACAACATCGAGTTCCAACTTCGACAAGGTGACATCTCTTTAATATGCACCATTAAACAACTGCCAAAGTTTAGTTTGACAGAAGAGGTCGTCGATCCCAAGAGCAACAGGTTTGTTCTACGGTTAAATTCTGAAACGTCTGTTTGACAGGAAGAGTTCACCGACAGGGACGACCACAGGCTCGTATGACATTCGGACTTTGAGTTGTCAAGTTGACAGCACAGTGTTGCCTGTTGGAACTAGCCGAGTGCTCAGACCTGTCAAAATGATTGGTGAAATGCCATCGTTTATTGATTTGGAACTTATAATAAAACGGAACAGAAATATATTTACTGTGGCAGCTCAATCATATATATGTAATATTCTTTTATAATATACACATTTATTCATATTTTATATTTAACAAGGTAAGGCCACGCTGAATGTATTATATTGCAATATATTGAATTGGTTCAACGGGGACCACCACCACAACCAGGTCATACAGTATACAGATGTTAAATAGCACCTTAACACTGCTATAAGTCATAGTAACGAAAACCTGAGACCCTTTTTATTAGTAACCAAACATTTCTTCTTAGGCATGGAAACATGTCTATTGTCTAGGCTTTAATTAAGAAGTCATACACATCCTTTAGATCGACTGTGTATTTAATCGCCTGCACTTGTATAAGAAAAATATTTCACTACTTCCAATTGAAGAGAAATTATTTCCCATATGACTGAATGCATCAACGCCATTCCTTTATTTGTTAAATTTTTAAGTAAAAATATGGTTACGTATAATGGCATATATTATTTTGTTTTGTCTTGATTTATTAGGTTATAAATAATATGCTAATGTTTCGTTTTGTTATAAAGACAAATATAAAAAAAAATAGTAAATTTACTTTAAATTTGAAATGCTGATGTGTTTTGTATGATTAACGAAATCTCATGTTTAAAACAAAATTATTACGAGTTAGTCCTTTTTATAATTAGGAATTGTGCAATTTGTAAAGTTTTATACTCAAATCAGAATCTCAGCGATTTATGTAACATATTAATGCCATTTCATAAGACTTTTTTTGCATTTAACTAATTAAAATTTAAAAGTTACATCTTTTTAAACTATATTTTGTACATTTGTGTCATATACCTTTACCCATAGCTTAATAAGAAATAAGTAAGTTTTATATTATGCACAAATTTTACAATTTAGGTTATCAAAATAAAAAAATGCGTTATGTATTATGTGTACAAAGTGGAGGATTTTATACACAAAATGGAAAAGGAAAGAAAAAAGATGTGTTTATCGATCCTTGAAAATTTTGTTTTACTATTTGTTCAGATTGCATTTACAATATTGCAATCTGAACAAATAATTGTTGAATTTTTAGGAATATAAACTCTTAATGAGAAAATAATCAATCGCTTTGTATCATTAAATATTTTTTCAGATAATTCTGCTGTTGTTCAATTTAATAAAACCTAGTCATAATAAAGCAGCCGTAGGGCAAAATATTTTTTTAATTAATTTGGTTTCTTAATTTTCTGTATTTGGATTAAAATGTCCAGGAAGTTGTGTTGTATACCTCTATAAAGGAAATAATCCTGTACCTAAAGACGGGTTTGTAACAAAGTAAAGTCAAAGGAGAGATTTGTTTTCATACAAATGAGGATTTGAGCGAGCCAACTCCAGTTTGTTGTATAAACATAATATCTCCTTTCCGCTTTGAAGAAACTCCACCGAAGGTCAACTGTAGGTCTGTAATAAACTGTTACTTACAACCAGTTATATATATATATATACCTAAACAACATGTAACAATTTATATTATATTTTGTAATTAGGTTTAATAAAAAAATTGATTAGCATTATTATATTATAAAATATTAAATAATATTATTATTATAACCTTTAAATTTATGTGGAATAATCCGATACGTACCAAAAAGTATTTTTCTCATTTTTTATCATCTATTCTTCTACATGAAGACAATTAGAGTGTTACTTGTACAATTATATATTTGTTACTTTCTGTTGTTTTAATAAGTTGTGTAGCTTGTCTTATCAAGTGTCAATGTATAGCAAAAAATAAAACATTTTTGTACTTTACGTCATATCATAGGTTAAATATTTATTTATAGTTAAGAATATTATTATAACGCGATGAGTATATAAAATGTGCTGTTCAAAGTGAGCAGAGAATTTGTGGGCCTTAATGTCAGTTGTGTATAGTAGCCATATTGTATTTTTCTCTTTTTGATAAATAGCTTTTGGCTTCGCGGTAAAAAGTTCTGAAAGTCGCACGTTACTTCCTAAAAGTGTAAATTGTATAATGAGCCCATTGTCAATTTGAGGGAATTGTAAAGTCCCATAATAATTGGGACTTTAAAATGCAATGAATACGAAATTATCTTCATAATATTAAAATAATAATTGACTGAGACATCACAAAAGCATGTGACTACAATTTTGTATGTTGATTATATAAAAACTAAATTTTTACATTATACAAAATACAAATTATATAATATTAACTTTTGTAAATTGAAGTCTTAAAAATATCAAATTTGAAAAGCTATTTCGATTTTTTTTGCTAATAGTATAAGTAAAATGTTTCATCGGCTTAAAGTATCAGATGTATTCTATATCATAAGACTTTATAGCAGCAAAGAAGCGAGGCGATATCGAATAATAAAGGTTGTGCTTAATGTTTAGAGTAGGGACTTTTACTTAAATGTTTTGTGGCTAATCGGACCAAAGATAGCTTCAAAATGTACGGGTACGTATAGGAGCTCCTTAGTTAATATTGGTTGGTATTATGAGCATATGAAGATAATTGTTTAAAAAAATGTGGGCTTACATTTTTTAAATTCAAAGCTTCTGTTGATTAATCTTGAAACCAGTAAAATGTACGAGTAAACCCTTAGGTCTTTGATCTAAATCCGGCTCGAAGGTCCAACAAATGAATGCTTAACTAAACAGACTCCGTAAAATGGGGGGAATCGGGACACTTTTTAAGTTCGACATTGATTTTTATCGTTATTTTGTAGTTATAGTAATAAAACGGATATCATAATGGTTCCGGTAGTTTAAATTTTCATTTATAATGCATCAAAATATGGTTTATTAAAAAACAATCATAAAAAGTTACAAAAACTCACATGTCCCTATTCACCCAGGCCTTGGGGTGAATCGGGTCGCCTAAGGGGTTAATAGAGTTTTTCGCTAGGCTGACACTACCTGGTAGGTAGGGTCTTTTTAGGTTACGTACTTGACATATACCTACAGGTTTTTAAAATATCAGTCTCATGATATAAAATCTAATAAATCATAATTATATAATAATAATCATATACAAATAAAGTTAGAAATGTAGTGAAAAATAAAAATCCATTAAAACAAAACAGAAAATAAATCTTACTTCCAAATAAACATAAAATAAAGTCCTCTCAAATCAAACTTAATTAAAATTTCTTAAAAAATATTAAAAATAGACAGTATTATTTTTTAATTATTAAGTAGATATTTATATAATAATAATAAAATGAACAGTAGATATTTGTTTAATAATTAATTATAGAATAAATACGTAAGTATTTTTTCAATAATCAACACAAAAATTACAAGTCATAGCTCAAACTCACTAATTTTCTAAAATCTAAGATTGCATTACTGTCATTATAGTAATTCTTTTTCTTAGTAACATTTATTTTTTGTTTTATGGCTACTGGTTTCAAAGTTTGCTTGGTTGGATTTTTCGGAAAAAGTTTTGTTAATTGTCCTGAAGTTATTTTTGTATTACTATTAATTATAATGTTCGGTTCATTTGTAGTGCTAGTACTGACGTGCTCATTTTCAATTTCTATCAGATTTATTTCTTCTTTCACATTTGTTCCTTTCAAATCTATAGGTTCGCACCAGGGTATTACTATTTCTTCATACAATTGTAAATCTTCTGTTAGCACAACGGGTAATTTTTCAACTTCTATATCACGCCAATCACAACGCTGTTCTTGATCATTATCAGATGCGGGCAAATTGTTCGTTTCAGTTATGATTGTTTCGAATGCCGTTGAACAATGTGCTACTGGCTATGGCGATTTATTTTCTTTTTCAAGACATATTTTCTTGGTTTTTTTCCTACACCTTTACTACTACTTTACCTTTAGCACTTTTTGTGTTATTTATTTTTTGGATTCGTTTCTTTTTTATTTCAGGTTCAGTATCTGTATCAGCGTAACTTTCTACGTCCTCGTGTGAAACACTTAGACCTGAAATTCGAAAACCTATGTACAAAATACTATTGTAAGGACATAAAATGTAGGTGTCGTGTGTGTGAGTGTGTGTGCGTGTATGTGTATAGTGTCGATTTATTAAGAATTAATTATTTACCTGAAATAACATCGACTTTTTTTATTCTTTAGTTCCTTAATATTTATACTTCCGTATCGCATTTCTTTTAATAAATTTAAAACTGACTTGTCAATAGCTTCTTTAGCCTCTTCATCATACTGCGCCTCTTCCGGTAATCTTGCCAACACTTCGTTAGGATTTATTGGTCTGATACCTAATAAAGTAACATTCATATAATTATTATTTATTTCAGGATAGTTACTTTAATTTATTAAAGAAAACATAGTAAAATGAATTATCTGTATTCACTATAATGCTTACCAGTCTTACGAAATCCTGCCCTAATATTATTTTCCGAATTTATATTAATTTGATCCATGAGCAACTTTAACATCCTTGGGAAGCAACCTTTTGGTACACATGATAGTGAACGGCCGTCCGTTTTCTTCCATTTTTGAAGAATTTCACGCCAGGCTACTTTCATCGGGCGGAAAAACGTTACATCCAGCGGCTGTGTGAGATGTGTTGAATTTGCCGGTAAAAAGACGAAATGAATGTCAAAATTCTTACAGATATCTATTAGTTCTATCGATAAGTGAGACGAAAGTTTATCGCCCATCAAGACTTTTTTCCCTTGCTTATTTTAAAAAAATGGAATGACCACTTCCTTGACCCAGTCTTTAAACACTTCTGCATCAAAACCACCCCGACGACGTTCGGTTATATCTTGCGTTTACGGGTCCATTTTTCACCCACGTATCGTAGAGGTTTGTAGATTTATAAACCACATACGGTGGTAAAAGCTCTCCTTCTGCAGTTCTTGCCATCATCAGTGATATTGAAGCTTTAGAATGTTTTAAAACTCGTTCTGTATATTTACATCCTCGCCTCGTTATTACTTTATGACGACCTGGGTCGTCTGACAAATTTGTCTCATCATAATTAATAATATTGCCCAGTGTCAAATTTTCAAGTGACTTTTCTAATTCCGAAAAATATTTATTGATAATGGTTGGTGACGTGGCTGCTCTAGCGCGTTTAATGTTTTGACATGGCCTCTCCGAAATTGTACTTTTATGTCGTTCCAAAAAATTTAAGACAAAATCTCTCCCCGGCAAATTATTTTTAAATCTTTTGTGCTGAATCCCTAACATATCTAAATAACTTTTTACTAAAAGTCTAACATCAGTTATATCTAAAGGATATCCCCATTCAGCACAAGTGTTCAGATTCAGCACTATGTAATCTTCTGTTTCTTTAGTAAGTGTCGTTTGGTCTCCTGGTGACCTCATTTGTCTATTGCTATGCCTCTGTAAAACTGATCTGCTAATATTATATTTTTCTGCTATAGATCTGATTGTTGCATGACGATTTAAAGTTAGCTCATCGAGCGCCTGTTTCATTACTTGTCATATTTTTTATATTGTTTTCCACCAGGTCTTGGCTTAAATACTCGTGGCATTATGTATTAGAGAATAACTAAAACAACAACAAAAAATAATATGAAATAATCAATAAAATCTATACATATACATAGTAGCTTTTGCCCGCGCGGCTTCGCCCCCGCTCTTCCCTACTCCACCCTACTATACCCTACCCTACCCTATTCTACCCTACCCTACCCTAGTCCACCATACTCTAACTTACTCTACCCTACACTACCCTAATTTTCATTTTTTCCATAAGAACCTTCTGACATCAATTACACAACAAAAAAGTATAAGCGAAATCGGTCCAACCGTTCACGCGTGATGGCGTGACCAAGGGAAATAGGGATTCATTTTTATATTTATAGAAGATGTATACTTATAATGTATAAATAAATTCACGCGTTTTTCCTATGGGGATAGGCAGAAACTAAAGAGTGCCGGGGCATGGTTGCGTCCGAAAGGAAAACTTGATCCCGGTATAAAGGCAACGAAGGAACGGGGTGGTTTTTTTTAGTCAATAAGAGTGTGACACTATCTCCCGCTCCGCCCAAGGGCGGGAGATGTCATTGGATGATCTTTACCCACCGGAAAAAAAGAGTGCCACCTGCTAATATCAAACAATTTAAATTTAATATCGCCTAAATTATGTAGGTGTTAATTTTCAGTTAATATTAATCAACTAATCAATCATTATTAAAATTTAAATAAATGTGTAGGTAGGTAAAGATTGTCAGTTAAGTATGTATTAGGTACCTACCTACCAACACTTTTATTAAGTTTAATGTAATTTAGAGATTGTGACAACCCTAGAAACAAAAACCCAATTCACCTATAGCCGTCCAAATTAACCCTAATCGGGTACCTATTAAACCCATTCCTGACCCGATTCTCCTCATCTACGACCCTATACACCCCATAGTTCGACCCTTATCCCCCCAATTATTGTTCAATTCTACTTTAGTAAGAATTTGTTAAATTATAGGAAAAACAATAAGATTATATCACTTACATTATAGCTTAATCCGTTCCCAAAAAACTGAAAATAAAGGTTAAAACTTCACTTTTAGTACAAATCTAGTAAACTCTAGTGAAAATTAAAATGTTTTACGGAGCAAATTTCACACAACTTTGATCTAATGTTTTGAAGTACGTTTTTTTTTTAAAATACTTATGACAGGATGGCTGAGTATTGCCAGATTATAGAAAAAATATTGCAAGCTTCAAATTTAAATCCCACCACAAAATGTAATACGTAACGTAAATATGTGAATAAGGTCGCAAATAAAACTTGAGGTTTGTCCCAATTCACCCCCTAGACCCTATTCCCCCCATTTTACGGTATATAATGCAATGCAACTCAAGAGTGATTGGCGTTAGAGTGGTGAATTTATTATAAAACAAAATATGAATACAATGCAGTTAATTGACGTCATACACGTGTTCCAATTATGCTAACATATAAAAAGCTACGGGTTTACTCGTACAGATATAATGCCAGGTATAGTTCAAAACTAGGTTTATTATGTGGCGATTAGGTTATATCAAAACAGAATTTTAAATATTTTTTGAAAGTTTTGTTTTGTTATAAAAATTTAAACTACGGTTACTTGAAATATTCAAGTAAAAGAGAACTAAATTAATTTTGATACGGTCTAAAACACATGCGCGATAAGTCTTCATCACGGAAAAACAATATTTTTTTAGGTCCTAATGGTAACATTGCATACTTAGCCTGTGTTCCGAAATGGAACCCAGTATATTGGCGAATGCAAATGACGTCATTAATGGACGCCATATTTTACTAACGTGCCGCTGCCATATTGTGTCGGATAACCCGCCATATTAAAACAATTTTTAATTGTATGTACGCTGAATGAAGTATCAGAATTTGGTTTTAATTATTCAAATACAAAAAATGGCAGAGCTTAAACTGTTAAATATGTATGATGAAGAGAATGAGAAATCATACTCATTCTTTGTAACAGAGGAAGAGTGGTCAAGAGCACGTATGATGTCATATACTGGCCAATGTTTTGAAACGAGTCACGCGTATGGCGTCGATTTATGACGCCATTTGCATTGGCCAGTATACTGAGTTCTATTTCGGAACACAGGCTTAATATAGTCAACAGACATATCAGTTTAATTACACCTTGAAATTTCTGATTTACGCTCGAGACTACAAGTATATCTTTTGGGAGTATATTTCCACGGCGGGTAAGGTTCATCGCTCGTGCTTTACGATAAAAAATAATTACTTGAACTGCTAAATAACTAGACTTAAGTAAATATATCAATTGTACGTTGCTCAAATGTTGTAGCATTTTTGTAAAACGCTTGTGCTTTGGAATAAAATGATTTTGGACGAGATGTCCCATTGGTTAATTGTTAGGATAAAACTTTTTTGAATTATTTATCAATACATTTAATTGTAATAAATATTTACGGATTGTATCAATGCTAAAGTCTAAATTACTTAAAAATTGTAAAAGAAACCCGAAACAAAAAGAACTAATGATCTTCAACTGCTTTTTGATTCTTTCATTTTGAAATTTGCCAACTCTTGGTACAGAAGTTTGCACATGACACTTTAACATTAGCCCTTAACAACAGGGCCATGTAAAGATTTTTATTATTGAGTTATATGTTATTTAATTAATAAATAAAATAATCCGTAAATATTGTATTTCAATGATTAAAAAGATACAAAAATTCGGCAAATTGTAAAAGCCCCCGAAAAAAAAAAGAACTAATGATCTTCAACAGCTTTTTTGATTCATTCATTTTGAAATTTGCCAACTCATGGTACAGAAGTTTGCACATGACTCTTAACATTAGCCCTTAACAACAGGGCCATGTAAAGATTTTTATTAATGAGTTATATGTCATTTAATTAATAAATAAAATAATCCATAAATATTGTATTTCAATGATTAACATCACGGTTTTATAGACTGATATTTTTACAATTCTTTTTACAGAACAAGGGTGACTAGAAAAACATAACCAATATGTAATGAAATAATTAACACAATGTGATTTTTATATAACTTTATTACATGTCAAGAAACGTATACATATGAGTTATTTAGTATATTTAAATGCAGAAATAACTTCTAATATATCAAACCTTGTACATGTTCCCGCCTTCTAAGGTTCCATTTTAAACTAAGTTATTAATTTAATAGTGGAATGTAATTTAAAAAAATAAACAATATCTTTTATTAATATTAGAATATCTAAAGCACAAAGTATGACTACTAGCAATAAGTGCAATTTACACTATTGAGATATACCCGCTGTAAGACAATTTTGTACACTTTTGTATTTTATAAATATATAAAGTGAAATTTGTACAACGTGTTTTATTTACCTCGAAACATTAAAGACCACTGAATGAATACAAATTATATAACATTGTATAATCATATCCGTTTAATTGCAGCTTTCGCTAAGTCTTTGTAGACTGTTAACTGAACGAACAGATTATCTAAAAGGTCAGGCCGTAAGTGCGACATATTTTTTCTAATTTAACTAATTTATTATATAAAAAACCAAACTACGGTTTTTCAGCCACTTCCACTGAACGTGATAAAATGGTCCTTCGAGCTGGATGTAATTTAGAAAGGTTTTCATGAATTTAGTCCCATTTATACTTACCCATATAACGTGGGTGTCATCAGGGTCAAGAGGGAAACTGAAACAGGAGATTGGCACCAGCATCGTCTTGATCACAACTCAAAATAATGTTACGCGCTCCAATCGACGATATACTAGCGCCATCTAGTGTCAGGAACGAGAGCGAGTAGAGCGTGTAAAGAATGACATCACAGATCTTTCGACCCACAGCGCCACCCGAAGAACTAAGTTTCTAGAAAATCTATACTCGCAAACTCGTCCCTTTGCGCGCATTTACCTGAAGATTCGGGATGTTTCTTTGCTAATTTAAATAAATAGGCGCTGCAATATGCGATCGGGCACAGAGTTTAACTCGGCGACACAAGCGAAGCTTCGGAGCGAAATTAAGTGAATTAGTGTGTTTAATTATTAGTGTTTTTTTTTAACTTTAATTTGTATAAAGTAAATTAAAGTGTTAATTTAGGTAATTTTATCGGCAATTTTTATTGTCACGAACCTCAAGCTCGTAACAATTGGTGTCAGAAGTGGGATAAAATAATGCCGATTTTACCTAAGGAGGAAACGGAGGGTGTCCGTACCCGAAGTCAACGCCAGCAGGAGACGGACCAGAGGAGATTTGGTGGTGCAACGCCGCAGATGTCTGAGGGCCAGCCGCCGGCCACGGAAGCCGGTCCGTCAGCTGCTTCTACGTCTGTGGCACCTGACTTAGGTGCTCTGATGGTGATGCTGCAGGAGCAGGCTCGCCGACAGGAGGAACAGGTCCGTCGGTTGGAAGAGCAGCTGCGGGGCGGACAGGAGGAACAGGCTCGCCGACAGGAGGAACAGGCTCGCCGACAGGAGGAACAGGCCCGTCAGCAGGCGGAACAGGCTCGTCGGTCGGAAGAGCAGATGCTCCTCATGAAGGACCTTCACGCTACCTTTGGGAAAGAGATAAGGCAGGTGAAGGATAGGGTTGCTCAACACGACAACCGCCTGTCGGAAGCTGAAACCCGAATCGAAGAACATGAAACCCGAATCAACCATGTGAACAATCGGGTTGACAACGTGATGGCTGACGTGAAGAAAACGCTAAACGACCTCAAACTTGGGGATGGAACTACAGCTCCCGTAGTAGCTGCAGCACCTTCGCTACGTGGATTCAAAGTGCCGCCGTTCGACGGGACCTCTTCCTGGTCGGCCTACAAAATCCAGTTCGAGGCCGTCATGGAGGCGAACGGCTGGAATAAAAGCCAAGCCATGACTGCACTCACCCTAGGCCTGCGCGACCAAGCCTTAACTGTGTTGGAAGTTCTCGGTAAGAAAGTGACCTATGAGCAGCTTCTGGAGGCCTTGGAGGCGAGATATGGTGACGCTCACCTGGAACACGTCTTTCGCGCGCAGCTTAAAGATCGCGTGCAACGCAGCAACGAAAACCTGCAGCAGTGGGCCCTTGAGGTGGAGAAGATGGTTCGTAAAGCATACCAGTCTGTACCTGCGCTCATTGGAGGGAACCTGGTGCAAACATTCATCGACGGCATCCGCGACCTGGAAGTCAGAGCTGCTGTGAGGCTCGGGCACCACGAGACGCTTAAGGACGCCTTGGCCCATGCACTGGAGGTAGAAGCCGTGCGGCAGGATCATCGTTCCCATCGCGTCAGGGAGGTTGCAGCAGCTACAGTTCGCGACCGCAACAAAGGATACAGCCCTAGGTGCTATGGCTGTGGGGAAAAGGGCCACCTTCGATCCAGCTGCCCTAAGCGAACCGCAGAAAGGGAAAGTGAACGATATCAGGAGGGTAGTGCAGCTAACGGCACTGCCTGGCGGCGACAGGATCATCGTTCACCTCACGCTAGGGAGGTTGCAGCAGTTACGGTTCGCGACCACAATAAAGGATACAGCCCTAGGTGCTATGGCTGTGGGGAAAGGGGCCATCTTCGGTCCAGCTGCCCTAAGCACACCCTAGGAAGGGAAGGTGAACGGTCTCAGAAAGGAAGTGCGGCTAACAGCACCGCCCAGCAGCAGCAGGAATACGACTTTGAGATCGAACATCGCAGCGAGAAATCTCATGGCAACGCAGATGCATTGTCAAGAAGACCTTGTCCTGAAGATGGCAACCATTGTAGTAGGCAAGGTAAGGAAGTGGTATCCGTGAGGATGCTCAGGACAGACCACCTCAGTAACGGGTGGAAGGACAGCCTACGACTTGCACAGCAGGAAGATCCAGACATCAAGCCGATTCTGGGATGGATGAAGGCCCGTGCTACCAAGCCTAAGTGGAGGGACGTCTCAGCGATGAGTTCAACCACGAAAAGCTATTGGGCCCAATGGGACAGCTTGCTGCTTCAGGATGGAGTCCTGTGCCGTAAATGGGACAATGGTCGAGGAGACAGCTGTCGTTTGCAAATGGTTGTCCCTAAAGCTAAAGTGCCGAATGTTCTACAGCTGTGCCATAATGGTCGTTCAAGAGTCCACCTGGGAGTTAAACGAACTCTGCTGAAGGTCCGAGAACAGTTTTACTGGGTCCATTATCGTGACGATGTCGAGGATTGGTGTCGTACATGTACAAGTTGTGCGGCTGTGCGGGGACCTCAGACACGTAGTAGAGGAGCACCGAAATTGTACAATATTGGTGCACCACGGGATAGGACAGCCCTTGACATTGCGGAGCCGTTACAGAAAGGCGTAAGAGGGACTCCTAAGATCATCCATGTGGATCGCTTGGCGCGTTATCATGGGACCGATAATGCTCGGGACGAGCATGTCTTAGGAGGGGGCAGTGTTACGCTCTCCAATCGACGATATACTAGCGCCATCTAGTGTAAGGAACGAGAGCGAGTAGAGCGTGTAAAGAATGACATCACAGATCTTTCGACCCACAGCGCCACCCGAAGAACTAAGTTTCTAGAAAATCTATACTCGCAAACTCGTCCCTTTGCGCGCATTTACCTGAAGATGTTTCTTTGCTAATTTAAATAAATAGGCGCTGCAATATGCGATCGGGCACAGAGTTTAACTCGGCGACACAAGCGAAGCTTCGGAGCGAAATTAAGTGAATTAGTGTGTTTAATTATTAGTGTTTTTTTAACTTTAATTTGTATAAAGTAAATTAAAGTGTTAATTTAGGTAATTTTATCGGCAATTTTTATTGTCACGAACCTCAAGCTCGTAACAATAATAAGAAACTCAGTTACCAACACGCCTGTCCACTATTGCAAATAAAAAAATTGCACTATGGCAAAATCAGAGGGGATTTTGCCATAGTGCAATTTTTTTTATTTGCAATATGAGGCAAGCTACGTGCAAGGCTTATGTCCAGAAGTGGACATATATCTGCGTTATTGGAACTTCTTTTTTATAGAATAAGGCTAACACGTGAGCTCACAGTCCACCTGATGTTAAGTATATGCCGTGGCTCATACACATCTAAATTTATCCTCGATTAAGAATCAAAATATCCTTAGATGGCCGCAGATGCGTTATCACCCCTGATGAATAAGATGAAATGCTTCGTCACCAGTAAAAAGGGTCTCCGTTTCTCTACACTCATCATACAAAACACTAGGAATAAGCTGCTATTTCACGTTAGTTTTCTGTAAAAGCGTGGTGCTTTTTATAGTTGTACTGCAATCTATTGACACTTCCAATTAACTTCTAACAAAGAAGACTATAATTGCGTTGTCGTTCTACAGCCTGTATAGCTTCGCTCTCTATGCCTTGGAACTGGAACACGACAGTGCACGCACCGCTGCTACGCGGCAGAAATAAGAGCGTGGTACTTAACCAAACGAACCCCTAGGCAACAACGGAGTCCCATCACCCAGTGTTAGTGGCAGTAGAATATAAAATATTAATTATAATGTATTAAGTAAGGAATTTTATTCATTATACTCGATATAATATATTAGTAGTTTCTGTAGTACCTGTTTTTGACGATACAAATTTTGTAATAGCTTTTGAAATTAAATGTAAATTTAATCAAAAAGCAATTAAGAGGTTTTACGTTGAAAATGAAACATATGTACACACAAGTGTTTACGTGTTTTATTCTCTTTTGTGTGATATAGGTGTTAAAATAACAAAGACATACCTTCTTATAATTGGATATGTACCAAAAGCACTAACGTAAAAGTAAGTCCCATTCGAAAAAAGAATTTTAACGGAATATGCGCATAATATTACATTAATTAAATACGACTTTTACGTGGTCACGCTGCGGGTGTACTAAGTTTACTAGTAGCTTAATGCTGTGTGCTGTGTTTCTTATGGAGACTGTAGAGAACCAAAGACATGTCCTTTTTACTGGTAACGAGGCAATCCATCTTAGTACTCAAGGGTGACAATGCGTCTGCATTTGATTCTTAATCAAAGAAAGATGTAGATGTCTATGGACCACAGCATCCACTCGCTATCAGCTGGAGTGTGCGCTTGTTTGTCGTTATTTTATAAAAATTTAAATACTTAATAAAGTCCAGACAATAATTACTTTTATAAACAATTAGTTTTATGTATCCATAATTCAAATAAATATTATTAATAACAATTCTATGTATTGAGAGAAATGCCTCAAAATTAACTATGTGTATCACACTATTCACTACCATTATCACAGAAGTTTTACATAACCTATACTTAGTTTTTTTTAATAACTTTTATTGTGCTCTTGTTATTTATTTCTAGAGCCCACTCGTGGTTACGTGAACTGGCAACACTGTATATGCCGTTGTCGGATTATGCATACTACTTATAAATTTTCCCCTTGACTGGCATTTTGGTAAGAACCAAAAAAGCCAGAGGGCCGTAGCCGAGACGAACGTGCAAAAAGCTATGAGACCAATGGCTAGCCCCACGTAATGGCTTCTTGTTGAACATTTGAAATACTTGGCCTTAAGTTCGAATATTTTACTGTTGTATAGCGGCATCGGCGTATAGCACCTGAAATCAATGTAGATAATTAATATAAGTAAGAATGGATTATCTTTAATCATTTGGATAATATTTATTATAAAATTTTCATTTAGTTATATTTATAGCATAGTTACAACTTGTTATAACTAAGCTAGTTGTAGCCGACGTTTCGGGTGCTTTACAGTACCTATGGTCACGGGGGTGGGGGGCTGAGATGTTTGACTATAGATTACTGAATATGTACTAAAGATGTTTGACGCCAAATGTCACAGTTAGCTACCTTCAGTTTTTGACTACGTGCCTTTTACTTTTTTTTTTTTTTTGGTGAAAAAAAGTTTTCTATGAAACACTAGCCGGTTATAATTAATTTTTAAAATACACACATGTAAAAATACGAATGTTTCTATTTCAAATTTCGGTGAACATTTACACAAGCTAAGTTTAATAGTCGTTTTTCATTGAACAATGGATATGCGTTGGGAACATTTTGCACGATGATTTTTCACGATTTCAATGTCGCCTAAAACCGGACGAATCTTTTAATAGTCTTTAAATTATACTTATTTAAAAAAAATACACTAAAAATATAATATAAACATCGAAATCGATCAACATGGAATAGAGCAATTTACGATTTTCTTAAGGATCCCGTCATCACATATTAACTTTTTAACAATAAAAACTTTTTAACATAAAATCTTTTTTTATAAAATTGAAGTGACAATCGCCGAATTTACATTCCCCAAAAATGCTAGTTCGGAGTGTTCACTACTTTGAGCAAAAAGCTACCGGATACGGGGCTCAGTAGGCTACTTAGTCATGACAAGGTGCTTGCCCACTAAGGGCTCAAAACGAAAGAGTACCTGGAGAGCACACTGGTTAATTTTTTAAGTCACCTTTTTTATAGCCCTGAATTGGAACCATGTGACTCTTTTATTCCATAAAATAAGCAGCAGGCCGAAGAAGAGGTATTTAAGGCGAACTAGAAAAAGTATTTCGAGAATTGGTTCAGACCCATAAAACTGGTTGTATGCTGGTTGACCATTCTTTCAAATCTTATAATAAAACGAAACAAAATTATCTGTGGTTTACGTTTATAGAACACGAAAAGGTCGTTCTGGCCTTCCCTATAGTCGCCAAAAATAATAATTCGTGTCAAATCGATAGTGCAGGCGAATTACCGATCCGAATACTGGACGCTGACGTACTGGACGCATTAGTTACACCTGTTTCTCTCATAAGTAAGTCGTAAGATACGACACCCATCATACTATATACATATAAGGTGGGTGGACCATGGAAGGCCATGCTCCTTCGAAGGCCAATTATTAAAATGTCGTCGTTATTGCCATGTGATGACAAATTCCTTCTACTTACATAAACACCCATCGAACTGAATATCACAGACGCGGCGGCGAATCGCTCGCGCTACTGTTTTGGTAGTACGGTCCCTCGCTACATTGATTTCGGGAATCGACGACGTTAAAGTAAGCTGGGTGTACCATGGAAGGCCACTCTAACAAATAAACAGTTATTATTCGTTTATTTACTGAATAAATGAAACTAACAAATATTTAAGTAATACTTTGTTTTAATAAAACAAAGTTAGTTTCATTTATCCAGTAAATAAACGAAAAATAACAGTTTATTTGCTAAGGTGGCCTTCCAAGGTACACCCACCTTATATGGATTCTCTTATGTTGCCAACACCCCATAGTTAATATGAACAAATGTTAAAATTGACGCGCCTATAACATAATCTCCCTTTTTTCGCCTGTAACAACGGGAGTTTTTCATTTTTAGCAGTAGACTCTAGCGGGCTGATGATGACGATGAAGAAGATATTTTAAGTTGGCTCTTGGTGATAGATGTGATAAGGATGATGTTTCGGCGACGATTTAATCATTAAATTTATGACTTAGCCTATGTATGTGCATGCGTTCATTGTCCTCATCTCATTGTCCAAGTACCTAAAGATAATATAATCATATAATTGTAGATTAATGAAAGTTAAAGGTGTTGTTGGAGGGTTCTGAACGTGAATTACACGTTTATTATATATCTATAATCCAGAAAGAGTCCTTTTAACTACCGCGATACCATCCACAACATCTATGATGACTAGCGGTCCACCACTGTGCGATTTAAAAGATCCCTATCTATTCGCAGATGATTTGAAAATTGCCAGAACTATTAAGTCCCAAGCTGATGTTCTCTTGTTACAACATGATTTAAATAGGTTATACAATTGGTGATAGAATTAAGGACCTGGGAATAATTATAGATAACAAATTAACTTTCGTATCACATATTGAAAGCATTGTAAGGCGCTCATCTAATATGCTGGGCTTTATTATTAGAAACAGTAAAGTGTTCAAAAACTTACAGACACGTATCACTTTGTACAAAGCACTAGTACCCACGTAGTCTTCTTGAATACTGCCCTGTCGTATGGAGGCCACACTATGCCACGCACATATTAAGAATAGAACGGGTCCAAAAACGCTTTTTATGGCATCTATCTCACATTTCCAAAATTTCAAAGAAAAAATTATCCTATCATGAAAACCTCAAACACTTTAAAATGTCCTCGTTGAATAAAAGAAGGACCCTTTTGGACCTAATATTCATTTATAAAAATTTTAATAATCAAATTGACTGCCCTCAGCTTCTAAACCTTTTTAATTTCAGGATCCCCTTCAGGGTTCCAAGGAAACCCGTTTCTCTATTTTATCCGCCATTCCGCAGGACTGTTTTAGGAAAACATTCACCAGTTCCTCGTCTGTGTAACGCATTAAATACGTGGTTTAATAATGATTCCAAGGATGTTTTCTCTCTTAAACTTAACTAGTTTCGTGCACATTTGTTAAAAAAAATCCCAGATTAATTACACCTATCTTTTACCTGTTATTACTAGTTTAAAATTAACCTTATATCAATGTAAAAGGTACTTATGTCACATGTTAAAATAGCACGTTGTGTTTACCTGTAACTGATTGTGCATTTAGTTCATAATAGTTTATTACAATGTAACTACCTTAAGTTTCTGTAATGTAACAGTCGTTGGTAGACCAAATAAATAAATAAAAGAAGTTTTCTTCCTCGCACAACTTCCTTGTGGAATTGACTACCACCTGATATTATTCCGGACCGATACAACTTAGGGACTTAAAAAAATAACTTACACATTTTTAAAAGGCCGGCAACGTATCTGCAATTCCTCTGGTGTTGCAGTTGTACATGGGTGACGGTAATCACTTACCATCAGGAGAGCCGTATGCTCGTTTGCCATCTCTCCTATAAAAAAACTAGAGATGTTCCTTAGCCGCCGCATCACAGTCTTCGCGAAATTTGACGTTTGCTGTTGACAGTTTGAACTCCATAATTTACATTTTAGTTAGCTTATTTCAGCGAGATTTCTTTCGTGAGACAAATTCTAATTTAAACTTGTGACTAATTATAAACTACTTCTAGTAATAAGGTCGATAATCATAGAAACTATAAAACAAAAGGCGATATTTACATGACTTAAAAACAATAACATTTGTGATAGCCATAATAACAGGCGGGCGTGACTGAGTCATTTCGCTTTATGTACGATGTTATCTGTGTTAATTTCATAGATTATACTATGGAATATGTCTAGGTAAAATCTAGCATGATGTAATTAGGTTTTTTTCATAGTAAATTTAAGGTGGTTTTATCGGACGTAGAGCTAGTACGGATATAGACTAGCGGAATTTTTTTGAATTACGATTTGTGTACATGTACTAATCCATCCTAAATTACCTGTGCTCCACGCATAACCAGTAAAATAGTAAGCACCAAAAATATCGGTATTCCCGATATTTTTGGTGCTTCCCGATATTCCCGGGATAACCCTAAACGGAACGGGCAGCGGCATCGTTCCCATAACATCTCAAAATAATAAAACAGGTGCTGCGGTTGCCAACCTGACTGCCAAACGTGGCAACTAAGGTAAAATTCTCCCTATGAGACAATCCGGGGAGGCCTATGTTCAGCAGTGGACTTTTATAGGCTATAAAGGATTCATCACCACACAGTCCACCTGACGGTAAGTGTATACTGTGGCCTATAGACATCTACATTTATCCTCGATTGAGAATCAAAACGTAGATGCGTTGTCACCCCTCAGGACTAAGATGGAATGCCTCATTTCCAGTAAAAAAGGGTCTCCGGATCTCTACACTCACCATACGAAACACAACAGTATTAAGCTGCTATTTTACGCTGGTATTCATTGACAGCGCGGTCCCTCCTCGGTCAAGCCGACCCATCCGCGCCCCAACTACAACACAGCTGCAGCGTTGCTCTACCACGTATAACAGAAGTTCTGTAACAGAAGTCCTAGTCAAATGAAAATCGGCCAGGAAAGCTTTGCAGGTGAAACATTTCTTCGGTAACTTTAAGTTTCATAAGCGCGAACAAAAGTTTCATTCCTTAGGTTGTTTGGTACTTTTACTGGCTACTTTTATACCTAGGGTTCCGTGGTTATATAACTCACCTTAAATGTTCGTAATCCTTTGGCTTGATTTGTAAGTTCTTAATCCAAGTAAGTTGACAATCGCAATTCCAAAAGTTACCCTGCAAATCTAAACGGATGAGCTGCCCAAAAGGAACCATCAGTTGTTTATCTAATGTTTGCAATCTTGACGACTTTAAAGATAATTCCTCTAGCAAGAAATCGACAGGATCATCCAGTACTTCTTGGCCGAAAGCTAATACGTTAAACTCAGTTAAATTTTTGTTTCTTTCCAACTCTAATTTAATAAGACCGTGTAAGGAAGCAAATGCGTATTCGGGCACCTCCCTTATAGAGAGATTGTTCAGTTTCAGTACTCTTATGGCTGTCAAATCATTGAAATCTTCACCGGATATTTGTTTGATAGGGTTGTCAGATAAGTCCAAATATTCCAGTGTAAATGGTATTTCAAATAAATCGGTTAAATTGTTGTTGGAAATAACTAACTGTCTCAAATCATAAGCGTCGATAAAGAAGTTGTCGTGAACTGCGTTTAGGTTAATCCCGCTAATCGAAATTTTTTGAATTTTATTTGTTAATCCGTAGCCATTTCTATCAAAAAGATTCGTATCCTTCAAGCTAGGTCCAATGTTGTTGTTGTCCAAAATTATTTCTTTCAACTCGCTTAAAGGATGAAATGTGAGTTGTGAGAACGATACAAAACGGTTATTAGCTAAATTCAAATACTCCAACTTTCTAATCGTTTTAAAAATGTCGCCATTAACTCCTTCCAATCGGTTATTACTCAGATCCAAATATTTCAATTCCGGGAACTTAAACGCGTCTGATTCAATTTCTGTTATTTTATTATTTTTCAGCAACAATTGTTGCAGCGTACTCGATTTAAAAAAAAGCGTCGAACGTATTACTTTTAAACCATTCGACGACAAATCTAAGGAATACGCTTTTAATGGTAAAGTGTAATTACCATCGAAAACATTTTTCTTATACGAGCATTCGATATATTCACGAATAAAATCCTCTTCAACTTTGTCATGATATCTGCAAACGCACTCACTAACACTGTCACAAAACGTCCAACTTTGAGCTCTGTTACTATACAATATAAAGGTGAAAATTAAGAAAACAGTATGCATTTTTCTTGAGTCGTGTGTCGTTTAACACTGACGGATATATAATGATAACAGCGCAGCGAAAACCTTATCACCTACGTCGTTATCTCTGATATTTGATTGCTGGTCATTTCTTTTTGTTTACCAATAGACAAGGCACGTAAGTAGGTGAGATAAGTGGTAAGAAGCGATTTACGCGTTATATGTTGGTATCGAATATTAACCCGGTAATGTTTTTTTTAATAGTATAGACTGACAAACGAGCATACAGTCCACCTGATGGTAAGTGGTTGCTGCGGCCCATAGACATCTACATGTGTCCTCGATTAACACTCAAAATGCAAATGCGTTGTCACCCGTGAGGACTAAGACGGAATGCTTCGTTTTCAGTAAAATGGGTCTCCGG
The DNA here is from genome assembly GCA_036936625.1 of Parnassius smintheus behrii. Taxonomy (NCBI): domain Eukaryota; kingdom Metazoa; phylum Arthropoda; class Insecta; order Lepidoptera; family Papilionidae; genus Parnassius; species Parnassius smintheus. The sequence continues at coordinate 43,206,835 of JAUPFT010000015.1, forward strand.
TTCTCTACACTCACCTTACGAAACACAGCAGCATTCAGCTGCTATTTCACGCTGGTATTCTGTGAGAGCGTGGCCCTTCCCCGGTCGAGCCGACCCATTCGTGTTACAGCTATACTACTAATATAACTGCAGCATGGCTCTACCACGTATAACGTGATTATCCTAACAGAAAACCTCAAAGCATAAATATTGTGAAGCCAATTAACTAGAAATCGATTACTAACAGATACTCCATTCCTATTAAACGGGACTTATCATTATCTGATTACCGTTCCAGCATATAGGTCCACTACTGAACATAAGCCTCCTCCTTATCTGAAAGCCGGTGCTTCTCGTGTGGTCCCATATAAATTTAATTAGGATCTGACCAGTAGTCTTTGAGTTATCTTTAATAATGCGTATTTAATTGACTTCGAATACATCGGTGATGTTCTCATTTTAATTACATTAAAGTCAGTTGCACAAAATTTTTAATTTTACCACTTGTTTAATTAAAGAATGTTATTTTTACACTAAGACTTTCTCTTGTAACATGGAAGTTTACATAAGTACATAAGTTACACAAAAGAAACATCCATACCCGGCACAATTATTTATAGGCACATAATATTTTGTACCGTAGTTGGTTCTTTAGGAAAGAAGTTATTTCATGGAAAATTACAAGTGTGTTCAATAATTTTGTATATTTCGGTGATATATCACGGTGGGTGACGGACTTTGGTACAACTATATACCTACGCATACACGCTCGTCGGTAAAGGGTCATGTTTGTTTAAAATATTTTGCTTGTGGCGGCTTCGTATGGCCTCTGGCGTATGGTCCAGATTTTAGTATAGCAGAGTAGGGCAATGGTTGCTACATGCACAATACTTCTGAACAAGTACTGCTTGGTTTGCTCGGGTACACTATGTATTGACGAGCTATTTAAGGTATTTTTTTGAGTACATAATGGAACTGTTATTGATTTCCATATTTTAATGCTATTTTAATGTAAATTTTAGAAAATGACAAATAACGACTCTTGTGTAGTTTCTTTCGCCATCTCTTACGTAAAGGCCAAACAAAAAGATCAATACGTAAACCACGTAAAGGAAAATGAAAGTTTACATGAAACACCACAACCCGGGAAGTCTGTAGCCTATAATCACGTTTAGGACGGTTCTTGCAATGGGATTTACGTGATAGAACCATTCTGCAGGTATATTAGTCGTAGTTGCAGCACGAATGGGTCGGCTCGACCGCGGAAGGACCATTCTCTTACAGAATACCAGCGTAAAATAGCAGTTCAACGCTGCTGTGTTTCGTGTGTTAAACGTAGAGAACTGGAGACCAATTTTACTGGAAACGAGGCACTCCATCTTATTCCTCACGGGTGACAACGCATCTGCATTTTGATTCGTAAGAGGTTCTGTATTTTGATCGAGGATAGATGCAGATGTCAATGGGCCACAGCACCCACCACTTACTATCTGGTAGGCTGTGTGCTCGTTAGTCACCTTTATCCTATAAAAAAAGGGATAGCACATAGGTAAATGGAGCATCGACGACTTTTTCTGCCAGGCCGGCGCCACTTTAAATGAGGTGTAATATTTGACAAATTTCATAGCGGGGAAGTTTAATACTTTGTACAAAAATGTAAAGGTTAATATTTATCTTTCTGTGCTATTAGTTATATTTTATATTAATGACATTAGAAATAAATAAACCAAACCAAAGATACTTATATAAGTAGATTTAAAAAAAGGGACATTGAGACATTGTTTTGTGTATTAAACGACCCAGAAAAATCTAACAATATCAATGTGAAAATTTGTGGTAATTCAATTTTATTCTGTTTTAAAACACAAAAAAATTTCGGATAAAATAAATACCTGATAAACTTCATTTAAAATAAATTTTGATCTCGACTTATCGATGACCATTTCGTACATTTAATAGCAATAGCTTGCACCAATTTAATTTCAGACTACAGACAGATTGGTCAGATTAAAAACTGAAAATTTTCACCTTGATAATTGGGTACTTACCTTATTATTTTTAATTAGATGTATCCTTAAAACATATTCTTATTTCTTATTTGTTAATTGACATTTAAAAACTCGGTTTTCAGTCATTTTCTAGCAAAGGTAACGCGACCAATTTATATATTTTTTAAACGGGCGCACAATTAAACTACAGCAGGAACTCTTTAATCCGAACCCCGAAAATTTACCCCCCGTTCGGATCCGTGGAGCGTTCGGATTATAGTACAGAAAAAATATAGGGTATTTGTGTGTGTAGTGTTCGCGTAAATATAAGAAATCATTATATAGGGTATTTTTTATGGAATAAAACAAATAGTATTGTGAAATTTAAAATGTATAATCATTTATAAACGTTATATTTATTAAACTTTTTTAAAGAAATCCAATATTTTAGTTTGTCGGGAGGTATTTAATGACAAATAAAAAGCTTTATCGCGCAATTTACGTAAAAGCATTTTTTCTGGTAAAGGAATGTCCACTTGGTCAGCCCATTCAAGACATGCACCGCGCTTGAATTGGAAACGCTTGTTACTTGTTCAACGTGCGATATTTCTTCACTTTCGCCGTCACATTCCTGCGTTACTTGCCTTATTATTTCATCATCAGTAAGAGGTTCAGTTTCATTTAGATCATCATTGCCTAGTAAGAAGTCATTAATTGCAGCCTCAGAGAAGCCTCTATTAGCGAAAACAGCTAAGGGAACCTCATCTTCGGGTTCAAAGCCATCGTCTGTATGTTTTTCGACGTTTAATTGAGGCCACATGGGTAACCAAGATTTGTTAATTAGGTTCGCATTCAACTGATTCCAACTTTCAGCCAATGAGAAAACAGCTTCTTTCATAGTGGTCTTCTTAAGGATATCGGATACAGTACGTTCAGATTCCAATTCCTGTTGTGCAAAAACTTGAAGCAAAAGTTTTTTCTTGTAATTCACCTTTATGTTTTGAATAACGTTTTGGTCCATTGGCTGGATGAGAGCTGTGCAATTGGGAGGCATGTATAAAATTGTGAAATTGTCATCAATGGTTTGCAGGTCCTCATCAAGCGGATGTGCCGGCGCATTATCAAGAAGTAATATCGCTTTCAGTGGTAGATTCTTCTTAGATAAGAATTTTTTTACTTCAGGGATAAAGTATCCTTTAAACCACTCTAGAAATATAGGTCTCGTCACCCATGCATTATTTTGCCCCATGTAGTGTACTGGTAGCTTTCGTACAGATACAAAAGCACGTGGCTTTTGTGCTTTGCCAATGACCAATAAAGGCAGTTTGTGCGTCCCAGCAGCATTCGCACAGGGCATGAATGTTATTCTTTCTTTGGAAACTTCAGAACCTGGGGCTCTAACTTCTAAGTCAGATGCCAGCGTTTTGTCTGGTATTGTTCTCCAATATAAACCAGACTCATCTGCATTATAGATTTGCTCTGCGGACAAATCTTTCTCCTTGATTATGTCCATGAATTTATCCTGGAAAGGTTTTACGGCGTCTTCGTTGTTAGACAACTTCTCGCCGGTTATTTTGAGTTGTCGTATTCCGTGTCTTTTCTTGAATTTTTCTAACCAACCTTTACTGGCAGAAAACTCTCCTCGCCCAAGCCTTTCATGAAAGTATTTCGCCTTCTCCATCAAAATATCACCTGACAAGGGAACGTTTTTTCGTCGTTGTTCTATAAACCACGTAAACAATGCATCTTCAAGTTGCGGATTTTCGGGCGTTTTTAAAGTCTTTCGAGCACCTGGCCCCTTTTCAGTTCTCACAACGTAAGATCGTATCTGTTCTTCCTTCTTCTAAATATCAAAAATCGTAGATTTGCCAACACCATACTTCAGCGCAAGAAAACTAAAAGAAATACCTTCCTTGATTTGATCCAAGATCTCGCATTTTTGAGAAATAGTCAGGATAACGTGTTTCCTTTTCTTTGGCGTCGAAGCCATGATGTAAAAACACAAATAACTGTCGAGATGCACGAGCGACGCAATATCAACACAAAATGGCGGGCAATAACAAATGCGCGTGACACCTACTCGACATTTGGTAAGCAATTGGTGAGACGCAGACGCGGCGATTGCGGGGAGTGAAAAAGTGCAGGCGGGGGCGTTTGGATTACAGAGGTGTTCGGATTAGACGGGGTTCGGTTTACAGAGGTCCTGCTGTAATTGGTAATCCCTGCTCCAGAAACTGATAAACTTTTATTTAAAACTAACTTCTTAATTAAATGACTTTCTGTAACAAAAAACTTCACCTCAGTATCAACTAGCGACATTTGGTGAACGAAATATTAATAGCCCTCATTATTGTAAAAGGAACGGAAAGGAACGAAAAGGAAAAACACAGGAAACGATGTGCTGCCGGAATCGGTAAATAAACTTTGTAACAAATGAAATATAATGTGTAATTCACTTTCAGCACCGTTCAACAACACCTTTAACTTTTATTGATCTCTTAATGGTCTAAGATTGATCTACAATCAAATAATTATATGTCATATTATTATATCGTAAGAAAAATTAATATAAATTAATTTTTTTAAGTGGTACAGTCATGATGCAATTATATTAGTAGTATGGTTGCAGCACGAGTGGGTCGACTCGACCGGGGGAGGACCACGCTCTCACAGAATACCAGCGTAAAATAGCAGGTCAATGCTGCTGTGTTTCACATATGGTGAGTGTAGAGAACCGGAGATCCATTTTACTGGAAAAGAGACATTCCATCTTAGTCCTCACGGGTGTCAACGCATCTGCATTTTGATTCGTAATCGAGGATAGATGCAGTTGTCTATGGGCCACAACAACCACTTATCTTTAGGTGGACTGTGTGCTCGTTCGTAACCCTTATCCTACAAAAAAAAAGAAAGAAGACTTTTATTAAAAGGTGTTTTATTTAAAGAAGACATGCTTCAGATTATGTATACTTAATCTTTAATTGATACAAACGATAAAATCTAATTTAACATAATGACGGATTGGAAATATTAAAATCTGCTCCTGGATGCCTGCGAGTTGCCCTTGCTGCCAGGATCCTCGTGCGCCTGCAACATTACATCCAGCTTCATTCTCTACAAAGAACAGTGGAAAGTCTTCATGCAAAGTTTCGGCATGTACCGTTCTGAAGGATATAGGGAGCCAGTATAATTTGTGGTTAGAGCTTGGCCGAGACAATCCATCATGGACTTCGGAGGAGGCACTGCATCTGTGGCCTCCTTTGATCGAAGTTAGCTACAGGTCTTCATGGACTGCATTGGCGACTTACCATCAGTTTCATATAAATCAAAAATTGCAGTGTTACTTGATTCTTATTTGTAACGTTTTTTGTATAAGCAAATAAAGTTTCGTAGAAATTTCGTTGCTGTTACTTTTCTAATTACTGCCATGATTAATGGTTTTAACGAATTTAACATTTTAAATTGGTTTTAATATAAGGTCTACATATGAATTTACATCTATTAAACCGATTAAAGTGCTTTATTGTGCTTATGTGCGCAGTATCCTTGAGTATGCCTCTGTGGTCTGGAATCCACAATATAAAGCGTATACTTCCCGTATTGAGTCCATACAAAAAAGGTTCTTGAGATATCTACAATACAAGTGTAAGCAATTGGACCATGGTTATGAAACTAGATGCAATAGATACCACTTCTTACCTTTAGAGAAAAGACGGCAACTCCTCGATATTACGTATCTATTAAAAATTGTCGGAGGCATCATTGATTGCCCTGCTTTGCTGGAAAAAGTAAGCAATAAGCATCTGGGTTCCGCGCAGATTACCAACTAGACGTACTCAGCCACTAGCTATTCCTACAGTCAATACTAACTACCGCCGCAATTCATTTATTATTCGTGCGAGTAACTTTTTTAACAAACTGTCAATAAATAACGGCGAATTAGAACTATTCCATACCAAGCCTCATAATGTAAGTAGATTGTTGGCGTTGGAGTTCTTTGAACCCCGCGCCGAGGGTGCAACAAATTTTTAAATACTCCTAAATTTTGAAAACATTCCTCATTTTACTTTGTTTATTGTTATTGTTTACATGGTTTCTTTACATTTAAATAACTATATGCGAATATCTGTATATAGCTTTGTAGAAATGTCCAATTTGTATTCATGTAACGTTTATATGCTGTTGGTGTTCCAAATAAAATAATAATAAAAAAAAACATAATGTGTTTCAAAACTTATTATAATAGCAGTAAGTACCGGTGTTTCACCCGCTTTCAGAAGCTCCGCTGTAATTCCATCCTCGCCTGGGGCCCTGCCGTTTTTAAGGTGCTGGAGAGCCATTCTGATCTCGCTCAGACTGACGTCCGGGATATCATCGGAATAGTGTCGGATAAGACTTGCTCTTGGATCGTTACTCACACTTGCGTGTGGCTCCAACGATGATGTGTACAGCTGCCCAAAGAACCTCTCAATGTCATTCAAAATCTCAGGTGTCCCGGAAACGATGCTGCTACACTCAGTCTCTCAGTCAGACAGTTGGCTCTTTCTGGCAGACAGATCTCTGGCAAAGACTTGGGAGCCCTGGTTCCGCTCGATTGCTTCTTCAATACGAGCAATATTAAAGTTTCGGAAGTCCCGCCGCATGCATTTGGAGATATGTCTGTTTAGTTGCCTGTATGCTGTCGAATCTGCTGATGATTTCAGCCTCATCTCCCGTCTAACAGCCATGAGATTAAGAGTGTGATCGGAGAGTTTTTGTGTTCTTCTGCGGCGGGTCTTGCAGAACTTAGCTCCGATCGCATGGACAGTTTCCACAAGCTCGTCAATCATATCGTCCACTGCATTGCAATTTTCTAGGCACTGAAAGCGGTTTTGTAACTCGAGCTGAAAGGTTTCGGGATTTTGGATTAGAGCACGAGGAGGACGGAGCGTCGACTTCATTAGACGAGACCTCTCCAACTTAATGTTTAGGTTCAGTGTGCCTCTAACCATTCGGTGATCGCTGCCAGTTTTCACCATTGCGATCACTGAGACATCACTGAACAGTTACCGTCTTGTCGTCATAATGAAGTCAATCTTATTTTTTGTCAAACCGTAGGGGCTCGATCAAGTCCACTTTCTGTGAGGCCGCTTCTGTAAGAAAGAGTTCATCATAATGAGTCCCTCTTTCTCCATGAAGTGCCGGTCCCTTGGGTTCCGTTGTCCTATCCTAAATTTCCCTACCTTCAGCTCACTGTTCTTTCTTGTGCCTAGTTTTGCGAAGTCTCCCATTAACACCGTATAGTGAGTTTTGGAGGAATGCATAGCTCTAGAAATATCCTCATACATTAACTCCACCTCCTCATCGGGATGTTCCAATGTTGGTGCGTAAACCTGTATGACCTTCAGCGAATACCGTTTAGTGTTTCGAGTATAAGGTACGCAACGCACTCCAAATCTTTACAAGGTTGTTAACGAGAGACTTGTGGACGATAAATCCAACACCTCCTCGGGACAGATGGTCGCCCTCCCGGTGATCGAACAAGTTGCCGGATTCGAGAATCACCGTGTCCTCCCCCTCCCTTCGGACCTCGGATAATCCTATAATATTCCAGAGCAACTTGTCTATCTCTTCGGAAATTTTAAAATTTTTTTTAGATTAAATTCTTCTGAAACTTTTTTAAATTTTTTTAAATAAAATTTACAGTTGCATGAACAAAATAGTGAAATTGTTCATTTTTATATTTAGTTAGGTTATAATTTATTCCATGGCTAATTGTTATCTGACGATTGAAAAATCGGCCCTTAACATTAAGTATAGTTATATTTATACATAAAGTTTATTATATAGTAATTTATAACTTAACATTCGCTATATAGTAGCGGCGTCAGGGAATCCACTACCACACATCCCATGGGTGTCGTAAATGGCGACATTGGGAAACTGAAAAAGATGTGCAGCAGCATTTTCTTGACAACAACCCAAAGTAATAAAACCCGCGGTTATTAATCTACCTGCTAAGTGTGGCAACTAAGGCAACCATCTGCCTCATGGGGGAGGAGTCCAGCAGTGGACCTTGATTGGCTGTAAAGATGAAGAAGATGAAGGTTTATCTGTGCGTTTTACGCGCTGTTAAAAAACAAAGAACGATGTGTGTATGCGTGTGTGTCACACTGTAGCAGGTAACATTGCGCTCAGTCTATCTTAGTTCGTTGATCTATGACTAGGAGTGCGTGTTAAGAAGTTCAGGATTGCGGCTTTGTTCAATTCGGGGCACCGTCGTCAAGTCCCCACGCCCCCAGGCGTACCTTGATGACGATGGAGGTGCGCGGGCCGGTGTTCCAGAGCTGGCCGTGCTGGTCCACGAAGGCGGCGTCCACGGCCACGGTGTAGAGGCCGGGCGCGGCCACCGCCACTAGCTGCTGCGCCGAGAAGAAGTCGCGCAGCGGCGCCACCGTCTGCACCGCGCGCAGCACGGCCGGCACGTTCCCCAGCTCCACCGTCTGCTTGTACCATTGTATGGGCTCAACTTTATTTTGTTACGCAGAGGGATCACACTCGCTTGCACGTCACTTAAGTAAACAACGTAGTTATATCGCCTCAATTCGTCCCTGGCTTAATATTCCAAATAGGCACATCAGCATTTTCGTAAGAAGTCAAAGAAGTCAAATTAGATTTTTAACTAACATTAATTCAATTCTTACTGTAACTAAATATCTTCGAAAAAACATTAAATCATTTTATATTTTAAAATGTGTTTTTCAAAATACTGTTGAGTTAGGATGCAATTTAAGACATTTACACTGTCTAATGGTTTTTTGCAGACTGTTTTACAAATATGAAGAGTGTAATTTGACACTTTACGCGTATTAAATGAGGGTATAATAATGGGTAGATAGAGTAGAGTAAACAAATATTTTATTTAGATAACAAGCACTAGCTTTTATAAAGAAAAACTAATATAACTGATATTAAAAAATACCGTTTAGTATTAGTCATTGAAATTTCGTTATATCGAAACTATTTTAATAATTTATACGAGTATACATATATTTAATATCAGTGTTACAAAATAATACGTAGTATTATTTTGCTCGGCGCTCGGCGGCGAAGCGAAACATTGTGAGAAAACCTGCATGTCTGAGAAATAAAAAAAAATATATATATTTCGAAGACATGTGAAGTTCGCCAACACGCATTGGGGCAGCGCGGCGGACACTTCCTAGTCCTAAAACCCTCTCAGAAATCAGGGGAGGCCTGTGCCCAGCAGTGGGTATAGAGGCAGAAACTTTTTACAAAAGTCAAATTTATTTGTGTTTAGAATGAAATTGCCTTAAAATGAATAATGTAATAAAACTGAATATAAATAATATAAATAAACTATTTTTATGTAATTTTTACACAATAAACAATAAAAGCAGCCTGTCCGATCTTGAGGGGTACATAGGTACCGCAATGACCCTACCAGAAAACTAAAACATCATTTTATCAATGAACATAAAATACAATTGTTATTTAAAATACTGTTTTTTTGTCACAATTTGCATAATTTTTTTAAAAACTGTCAATACTAACTACACAAGGTAATCTAGGGAAGAGGCCCATGTTTAATAATGGACTATTAATGTAGTAGTGTAATGAACGAATGAATGAATGAAAAAAAAAACTGAGTACGAGTTCAATCTACACAATCATGTAATTCGTTAAAAGTAATTTTTATTTTAGTATTTTTGGGATAAGTGATGCGTCAGCTGATTTTCAACAAGAACTGATAACATCACAACACTATTTCATGCTATCGTGTTATCATATAGAATTTAGATACGTCTGAACATTAACAAAAATGCAAGCAAAATTAAAACCTTTAGAATGGTGATCGAACAATATACATATGTTATTTTTTGCTAACTTTATTTTTCACCAGAGGTAGATAGAAACACATAACTACGCGTGTATAGAAAATGACAAAATTCTATTCAAACTTCACAAAGTTACACTTTTGTTATAAAACTTTTAGGATTTGGATACCATTTTAAAGATTGGAGTAGGTACTATTGTCGTTCATTCAATTTATTATTTTTCTTATATGTCGTTCATTCAATTTATTATTTCAGTTATTTATATTGGATATTAGCGGAAACAGTTTATTTTTCAAAATAACCACTTTATTTTGCTTGTTGAATAAAAAAAATAACTTCATTCACTTTAAATTACTATACAACTGTACACTTCTTCGCCTTATAACATTCGTCTTTTCTCTCTTTCGCTCATCTATCTCGATGCTCGTGGTCCAGCAGTGAGTTTTTACACTGATGTATGTGTAATTTTTCCTTTAAATTTTAAAACTGTTTAGAAAAAAGAAAAACATAAGCAATGTGCTTACCTTTTCGTTGGTCCGTGGATGTGGTGTGACCGTAACTGTGATTTGGACTCCTTTCACTTGTCGCGGTGGTTGCCTTTTACTTTAAATTAAGAAAAAATTATTCAAAATTATTATTCCTGTCAACAATATTCTTTATTCAAATATCTAAATGCGTTAGTCTTACTTATCTACTTCCATCTATTGTATCTATTTTATCTTTCTAGTTGCTATTATTGCGTATATTTAAGGGAGTTTCTTAACATTATTAATGTTTATAGTCCACCAAATCTAAGAAATACCTTTTGACGTTTCACATTAATCATTTCGCAATAACTTAGCACCAGCGTACTCACAGAATTTAAAATAACCTTTTACGTAAATCCGACGAATTATGAAGTTAATCTATATGTCATTACAACGTGTATAGTTTTTTATCACTAACTTAAATTTGAATTTTTCAAACAAAGCAAAATATTAAAAAATAACCAGTATTAACTTTTTTACTTGACGTCGTTTTAATGATTGTCGCCATGTATATTACCGTAGTGCTTGGATGATTAAAATTCGTTGTTATGCGAATGATCGGCAAAATATTCAAATAATCGGTATAAATTTTCAAATAATCGATCATTAATTTTATTAATGCATTATTTGTTAATTTAATTTAATTTTCAAAATTCCTCAAATTACATGACTCATGAATAAAACAAGTTTATTTTTTTTACTTTGTCAAAGTAAATTTGTGTAGGCAAAAAATCATACACAAGGCCGTGCTAAAATAACCACTACATAATTTCAATATCCCGCCACTTCGGTACCAGTTACTCGACTCCACAGTCAGTAATTCATTCTTGGGGTGATGTATACGCTTTTACAACAAAATCCCAGAAAATATACAAAATTTGACGTAAGTACACATAGTTTAAAAACTTTATTAAACTAAGTTTGTATAAAAAAGGTTATTTTAATATTATGGAATTTATGGATGATAATAACTCCTGGGAAGGGTGATCGCTACCAAGGTATTTCTAATTTGTTTTGTGTTGTTAATTGTAACACGCATGATTGTAAGCTCTTATTTTTTTTACACTAGGCCCGTTGGGTTTCTTGCTGGTTCTTCCCAGGTCAAAAGTTTTTTTGCGAACCAGTGGTAAATGAAAAAAGTGACTTTCAATAAGTATTGTTATAATCTATTGAATAAAAAAGTGTCTGTTTCTGTTTCCAGAGCTTACTGTGCGTAATTTTGTGATTTTTTGTTTGTCTTCTTATTTTGTTACTCGGTTTTAACTTATTGGACTGTTTCTTCTATAATAACTTTTTGTACGTGGTAGAGCCACGCTACATCTATATTATAGTTATAGCACAAATGGGTCGGCTCAACCGGGGCAGGACCACGCTCTCACAGAATACCAGCGTAAAATATTAGCGTAATGCTGCTGTGTTTCGTATGGTGAGTGTGAACCGGCGACCCTTTTTACTGGAATCGAGGCATTCCATCTTAAGCCTCTGGGGTGACAACGCATTTGCATTTTGATTCTGAATTGAGAATAAATATGTATGTCTATGGACCATAGCATCCACTTAACATCAGGTGGACTGTGTGCTCGTTTGTCACCCAATGCTATAAAAAAATATTCGTTGAAGCATGTGCCCATCTCACAAAGGATGATTGGTCAAAAGTGGTAGAAAAAAATTATTATGGATGACTTTGAAAGAGACATTAATTTTGTCTGCATTATTGAAAATCTAATAATAATTAATATAAACAACAACATATCTACTAGTTTTACTGAAAATGAATGAATAAATTTATTTTCAATCTAGTTTCAATCTTAAATTTTTATAACTGTGCCCCTAGAAACAAGCAGTAACAACAAATACGAAGAAACTGATAAATCTTGTGTTTTAAATTAATTCTGGTATTATTCAAACCAAACTAAATGATTACGAACTCTAAATAATCGATATCGATTTTTTAAAGAATCGAATATTTTACGTTCCCATTTTTTGAGTGGCATGCCTGGTGCAATAAATCTGACAGCTGTCAAAAAGTATTTCTTAGATTTGGTTGACTATAATTGATTTTAAATTAGTGGTTACTTATGTCCAACTCATGTTGTCAGATGGTTTAGCAGTGTTTTTAGGATAGAACAATAAAAGTTTTGTTTTATCTATGTTAAACCCAGCTTATTGAAATGTAGTGGGGATTTGCCGAAGATATCAAAGCGTTATTGATTTTACAGAAATCTGTGTTCTCTTACCTAAGTGGTGTGCAGTAATTGTAAGAGAGTTTATCATAACATCGTCCCGTAAGTATCGTAAAATTATTCTTAAACCTGTGAGTTTTGAGGTAATTTAACGCAACGCAGTGCAATGTTGTTTAGCTCGAAGCCTTAGTTTGAATGAAACTGGTTTTTACGGATTTTATCGTGTATTTGATTTGTGTATTTATTATTATATAATATATAATAAATACTCGCCGTAAATTAAGCTCTCGAGCTAAATTCAATTGGTGTCCCAATTGTTAATTACAGTTTGTTAATTACAGTTTAGAGTTTCGATTTAACACAAACTCGGCGGTGATAGAAGATATCGTCAAGAAGCCAGCATGTATGAGAAATATAACGAGAAAATATATCAAAGGTATGTGAAGTTCGCCAACACGTATTAAATCAGCGCAATAAACATTTACATGCCCTAAAAAATTTATTTTAACAGCACTGATGCATTGTACTTATTAGCTGCCAGTTAGAACAGCGAAGTAACAGGCGGTGCGCCTGGCTATGCGCTATACCAGATAATGTATAGCGCATTATCTGGTATGTCTTATACGTGGTAGAGCCATGCTGCAGTTATATTAGATGTATAGTTGTAGCACGAATGGGTCGGCTCGACCGGGGAAGGACCACGCTCTCACAGAATACCAGCGTAAAATAGCAGCTTAATGCTGCTGTGTTTCGTATGGTGAGTGTAGAGAACCGGAGACCCTTTTTACTGGAAACGAGGCACTCCATCTTAGTCCTCAAGACTGACAACGCATCAACGTCTATGAGCCACAGCAACCACTTACCATCAGGTGGACTGTGTGCTCGCTTGTCACACTTTTCCTATAAAAAACGACGGGTTGCACTCCGGGAGTGCCGGCAGAAGTGATAACTTGACGTTAACGTTGTGCATTTTTGATATTTTGGAATTGTTAGGGAATAATTTTGCACGATTTGCTTTAATTATCAGTATAAAAGTACTATCATTTATGTGTTAGAATACAATATTTATTTATTGCGCTATCGTACACAAACATGACAATTTATATTACATTCGCGCAAGCGCCCTCCGCCGCCTAACGAAACAGCAGGCCGCCGCGCAGTAGAAAGAGAAGGGGATACTTCCCCTCCTACGTCCGTTACCGTCAGGGTCACGTGTCCTGACGCGAGTTTAACAATTTTTACCCATTACAGAAAAAGTATCCAACGCCGCTAAAGAAGCTTTCACTTCAAAAATGTAGTGTAGTGTAGTTGCGGTGCGGTACCTGCGCGGCGGCGGCAGCACCACGCCTTCGAGGCGCAGCGCGAGGCGGTGCGCGAGCGGCAGCGTGGCGGCGTGCTCGGCGCCCGGCGCGCGCCAGCCCGGCGCCAGCGACACGCGGCACAGCGCGGCACCGCCACGCGCCTCGCACACGCCACGCGGCCACACCGCCCCGCCGCTGCACGCCTTCACCGCGAGCAGCACCGCCTCCATGTGCTGCATTCACCAACACTTAGTCCAACGTAGATACATAAACACAACACTGCAGTGTAGTTTCGTGGTCACTTGGAAGAGAAGGCCAAATTGGCCATTAAAAAGCTTGGCGTGCTCAGCAGAGCGGGACAGTATTTCATGCCGGCACACTGCCTGCAACTTTATAAGGCGCAGGTTCGACGGCACATGGAATACTGTTCCCACCTCTGGTACTGGGGCTCCCCAGTGCCAGCTCCTTCCACTTGACTGCATCTAGCGCAGAGCGGCTCAAATCGTCGACGACCTAGTGCTTTCCGATCGGCTCGATCGGAAAGCACTCTGCTGGCGCTGCGAAGAGATGTTGCATCTCTTTGCATTTTCTTTCGCATATACCATGGGGAGTGCTCTGAGGAATTGTTTGGATTAATCCCAGCCGCCAAATTTCGTGAACGCACTACGCGGCAAACGTCCCGATACCATCCACATCATTTGGATGCTTGACAGTCCACCACTGTACCTTACAAAATGAGTTTTCTTCCGCATACAACCTCTCTGTGGAATAGTTTACCACTGGCGATTTTTCTGGACCGATACGACTGGGGACCTTCAAGAAAAGAGCTTATTCCTTTCTAAAGGGCCAGCAACGCACTTCCAATTCCCCTGGTGTTGCGGTTGATCATGGGCGGCGGTAGTCACTTGACATCAAGTGAGCCGCATCCCCCCGAACGGGTTCCCACCTTCTCGTGGCGGGGGGGGGGGGGGGCTTAGAAGCCGTGGCTTGGTCACCCACGGCGAAACAAAGAGGAACCCATATGGCTGGTCCGAGGTGGAGGGCCGGCCCGAGGTGGCCACTCCGAGTGGGCTTGGGAAGCCCACTTCGGATGTGTGTTGGTGGACTGCGGTGAGAGGTGCGTCCTCCCCACCTACCGCTGCAGCCGAGGTGGAGTCGCGGAGGAAGAGGAGTGTTGGTATGACGATGCGCCATTCG
Source organism: Parnassius smintheus behrii (assembly GCA_036936625.1). Taxonomy (NCBI): domain Eukaryota; kingdom Metazoa; phylum Arthropoda; class Insecta; order Lepidoptera; family Papilionidae; genus Parnassius; species Parnassius smintheus. Next base: position 43,221,848 of record JAUPFT010000015.1, read on the forward strand.
CCCTATCCTCCGCGACTCAAACGGGGCCGCACCGTTGATGCGGTGGTGGTGGGGCTGCGGGGGCAGAGGATTGTCGGTATTGCGAGGCGCCGCTCTCCCTACCCTCCGCAGCCGATTCTTGGTTGGCGGCGGAGACATAGACCAGATCCGCCGCTGGGGTCGGGAAGGCTAGTACTTCTAAGTGCTTGTTTTTCCTGGCCCCATGGCCTTCTTGCATTGGACGCGGGGGCGTCCGTTGCGCAGATGTAATTAGAGGCCGAGAAGGAAGGCGCGCCATGTGTTCTGGTGCGCCTTACCTGTGAAGGAGAACGGGGAGGAATATTGCACCGCTCCCGAGGAGGTGCTGCCATGGGGCGGCAGGCGCTGGTGGGGCTGCGGATGTGTGCGAAAGCGTTCCCGTGGCCCTGCCAATAAGCGACAAAGGTGGAACACCATGGGTTTTAGTCGGTGCGAGTCCGACATAACCCGTCCTTGCCCCCGCGAGGCGGGTATGCGTAGGCATTTCCCCATGTAAAAAAAAGGTGAGCCGCATGCTCGTTTGTCCCCTCTTCTATAAAAAAAACACTGCGTACATTGCAAGGGACGCCGAAACTATGCTCAATTTCTCAACACGCATTCACGCATACATTTTGTTTTCGTTCTTTCTTTATCAATCCGTAAAAATCCAAACAGCAGAACGTAAAGAAAGCATGGTGGCTGAATAAATTTAAACTCCACCCATTCCTATTATTAAATAACATGTAATTTAACGTGAAAATCATTGTTTCCCACATTTAATTTCTCATTTTGATTAAAATAGCAAATATCATAATATAAAATAATCATAAAGCATATGAAATGTCAAATCAGAATACACGTCACTATCAATATTCTAATGTTAGTGCATTTGGACTACGTAATGCGCCATCTTATTTCTAATAGGAATGAATATAAAGAAGGCTCTGTAGTTAATAAAGTATCACGATCCCATCTAAAGTTATCGTACTGTCATCACAGAAGCTGAAGCATCGTTTAAAATTTGTCAAAAGTGTGAGCAAAATAACAATTGATATAACAATGTAGCGATGTTCGATATCGATATTTTATGCTAATTAATTAAAATTTCACAATATTAGATAAAATTGATAATTTTGGATGTATGATCAATTTTTATCATTTGCCAGACTTACTTCAAGTAAAACAAAAAAGCTTGACGTTTCATTCGACAACCGCAATCCGTAGTTTTGTTTGTTTGTTTAGTTTGGAAATTTTCTTAGTTACAAAGGGACACTTCACTTGATTATAAAGCGGCGATTAAACACTTGTCAATTATTTCAAAATCGGTGCCTCCTAAAAGACTTTAACAATGGTGGAGCCTCGCAGCAGGTTTTTTTTAAAAAGAATATTAATATTGCTATAAGCATAACTAATATTCCCCTTAACCACTCGTGGTAAGCTTAAATTGCTTGTGTTACGAGTGGTTCACGCCAGTAGTCGAATGGCGGATTCGAACCCAAGACCTTTTGAGTTCGCGGTCCGCGCCCTGCCATTAGGCTACTGTCGCTTAGGTTTTGCTGCTTAACGCTCGAACATATGGGCAGGTTCGAACCAGGGAGGTACCACTATCTCACAGAACACCAGCAGGAAGTAGAAGCTTTTCCTTGGCTTCAGAAATAGATACCAAGCTGAAAGTAAACAAGGATAGCGAGAAAATGCCAAGGGCGATAAACTCCTACGATATAATACCTAAATACCTACATAGAATACTATAATACACAATAGAATGGCTGTCAACCTTATTTTGTACGAGGAATTGCGTCGCTGGGAGCACACATCCAAGCATTTACGTCGTATTATCAGTTAATCACTACTACAAACCCGATTCGCTGTGTTGACAGACGGATTTTAATACATATTTATGTGTAAATAGCGTGCAATTTGGCATTTTTTAAATAATTTGCATGCGAAATTTGGAAACGATTGTAACGTCAAAACACAGCACATGTTGACATTTATACGTGTGAATTAACGTGTTAGTGGCATTTCAGTGGCTACACGGGCTCCGCCCACACCTCCGTTCTATTATGTACGTATTATAGTATTCTATGTGTACATCAATTTGCTATGATTTATTTGCTAGTGGGAAGATTCGTCGTATTGGCCGTATATCTAATCGTGAGACAGTGCTGAAGTGGTTCGAACTGCCGCGTTGCGAAATACGCCACTCATACTTACCTACTATCGTCAAACTAACTCTTGAAGTACATTACTTTCTAATCTTTGGCCCGTATATGAGCAATTATAAAAATTCAAAATTGTCTAATGTCATCCAAATCAAAATTAAAGAAACAGTCAGTAATCTAAATTAATTACAGTTGTAAATGAATATGAATCTACCCGATGATGTTTAATATGTAAAATACTGTTCATTGTTAAATACCACGAGAGTATTGTAACTCAATGTATAAAAAGGGTTATTATAATATTGAGGAATTTATGGACGATAACAACCCCCGGTGACCGCTAACAAGCTATTTATAATTTGTTGTGTTTTTAATTTTAACATGCATGATTGTAAGCTGTTACTTAAAAAAAGTCTTGCTGGGTTTCTTGCTGGTTCTTCCCAGAATTTTTTTCTGAACCAGTGGTATATTAAAAATAAGTATATACAAAAATAAGTATGTAAATAATAATGAATAAATAAGTTTCTGTTTCAGAAAAACCATTTTAAAAATATCTTTAAAATTAATTATGAAAAAAAGAAGTCTTATTGATACATCCCTTTAAAATTAATTATGAAAAAAAAGAAGTCTTATTGATACATTCCTTTTCTGCATTCGACAATGTTATACAAATAAGAATCGCAAAAAGACTTACTCTATGGGTAATTCCGGGATTAGTAGTAGGATTATCAAAAAGTTTCGTGGATATCTTGGAGAGTTCCACGGATGGTGTAAGAGCTATCAGTTCTTCAAGTGTGGTCGCTTTTAGCTCCTTAGAGAAAAACTCCGCGGGCATTTCCTGTTGATTGGACGTGATGCGTTCAAGAAACTGAGCTAGCTGTGCGAATGTGTGCTCCGAGCTATTGAAATATTTGAGTTAAGGTGTAAGAAAACGAACAAAAATAATATTATATTCCCTGTCACTCGGCTATCAATCTAATTAGATCATACAATAACTACTTTACGCCGGCTCGGCTACGGGGCGAATTAGATCAGGAGTACTGCCCTACGAAAAAACTATTTGTTTCTTTAAAACAAAACCAAAGACACTATGCAATAGATAATAGTATTAAAGACAAAGATATGCTCTTTTATTTTAAACCATAACCTGGCAATGTTTCTTAGAAAAAAAAAAAAAAAGAAATCACTCTGAACTTACGGCGTTCCACATGTCGCTTTGATGAAGGTGCTCCGTCTTTTTTATAGAATTTTGTATTAGTGTCTGGACTAAAAACGAAAGTATTATACTTTTTACATTTCTTGTAATATAGTAAACACGTATATAATTTGTGGTATAAAAAGTGAAAAGTAAATTGCCAAAAGTACTTCAAACTCCGGAAGGCCTAGTTTGGAGGTTGGTTCATAAATGTGTTATTTATCAAATTCTCATTTATTTTTAGTATAAAATGTAAGTAAAAATAGTTTTCTTACATATTTCAAATAACTTGACGTTGTATTTATTTCAAATTCACACGAAGATATTTTTGAAATATTGTTCGAAATGTCATACAGATAAAACATTATTATTATTTTTTTTTAATTTTTTAATATTTTAATATTTTGGTATGAGTAACGAATAGAAACACATAAAACATAAAAATATACATATTTCCAAACATTTTCATATAAATTTCTCCAAAAACAAAAGTGTAGAATTCAAATTAGTAGTAATTTTGTCACTAAAATTGCAGTTTATACTACTACTATGCAATACAGGGTAATTTATGTATTCTATTACAATTTCTAGCAACCAAAAATAATTTTATTCGATAGTTTATACATTCAACAAGAATTCCTGTAAGTTTTATCCATAAATATTGTCTCAAAGTGAAAATATAGCAAAATTTGCAATATAGCAAAAAATTTCCTAACTTACAAATTTTTCCGCCATTAAGGTCCTGAGCGAACGGGAGTATAACATGTCGCGCGCTGTCAGTGCTAAGGTATTTTTTTTTTTATAGGATAGGGTGACAAACGAGCACACAGTCCACCTGATGGTAAGTGGTTGCTGTGGCCCATAGACATCTACATCTATCCTCGATTACGAATCAAAATGCAGATGCGTTGTCACCCGTGAGGACTAAGATGGAATGCCTCGTTTCCAGTAAAAAGGGTCTCCGGTTCTCTACACTCACCATACGAAATACAGCAGCATTAAGCTACTATTTCACGCTGGTATTCTGTGAGAGCGTGGTCCTTCCCCGGTCGAGCCGACCCATTCGTGCTACAACTATACTAGTAATATAACTGCAGCATGGCTCTACCACGTATAAAAATATTATTATGGTATTAAAAATATTGTCAGTTATTTATAATAATAGTTAAATTGTGCCATTATAATAATATTATTTTTATTTAAAAAGTGGAATCATCGTGTTTTATGGAGTAAGCGTGGCATTAGGGCTTTTTTTTTAATTAAAAGCTAAAAATGATAAATAGTATACAATATTTTTAAGTTTACTCTGCTGGATGAAGGACTGTATTGATTAAGGATGCATTTTTGACGGAGTTGTTATTTTTAAGCTATTGCATAGCTTTTATCGCGGGCTCTGAACGCGGCGACCGAATCAAGAAATCCGTAACGAAAATAAACCTAAGACCCGAAAACCTAACATCGTCTAACGTCGTTTAAGTTCGGCAGACTTCGGCACGGTGTTAGTTGCATGTATTGTAAGATAATAAAAATATTTTAAACAATAATATAGTTTATTGCAAGAAGCATATTCTTTGCAATTATATGAGTCGTCGTCATGCTAGCAACTTTCGTGAATTTAGAGTATTTAATAAACACAGACTTTATAGAAAATTATCGTTTGTCGGAAGAACTCGTTAATTACCATAAACCTATAGTTTCAATGATAAAACTTCCTGAATAACCTACATCTATTGTAAGATAATAAAAATATTTTAAACAATATTAACTTCTCATTTATTCAATAAAAGAAAAAAAAATGTTTTCTTATCGGTCACCATGCTCAAAAAGTGTAACTTGAATTAATATCAAAGAAAAAAATACTGCATAACTAAAATAAATAAATTATTATAATTGCATAAGTTGATAAAAATGCTATGCAATAGCTTTACTGCGGTAGTCCCCGAGTGTCACACGTATTTTATTAATTTAATACTTTTGTTGTCAACTAGCAAGCACATGAGATAATATAATATAAGTGTGTGTGTGTGTGCGTGCGTATGTGCGTGTGTGTGTGTGCGTGCGTGTGTGTGTGTGTGTGTGTGTGTGTGTGTGTGTGTGTGTGTGTGTGTGTGTGTGTGTGTGTGTGTGTGTGTGTGTGCGTGTATGATGATATATAAAGGATACATGTGGAGGTGCGCGAGCGTGGAGCGGTCCGCGTGGAAGGCGGTACGTGCGATGTGCTCGTAGCGGCGCGCCACGCCGGCGAGGCTCCGCGCCGCACGCCGCAGCGCGCCCGCCGCCGCACCCACGCGCCCACACGCTGTCCGCGCCGCCTGCACGCGCACACACCCACATGCAAACATAATAAATTAGTGCTCGCCTTATGCTTCTAATTACAACTTGACTGTGATTCATTCAATTTTTAAGTTTGTTTAGTAAGTGCTGTTTTTCACTTTTAACACTCAACATAATATTGCCACACCACGACTTCTACGTTATAAAGAAATAGATTAATACTGGCAGTTTTTGGTAGATTTTGAAAATAATAACGATTTGATGATGCTGAACTCGAAAGACTACGACGTGAGCGTATTCCCTTATTGAATAAATTGATTTTGGCTAGGGATGCTGCTCCTCAAGCCACAAATCAGCATTCATATATGGAAGCCGCCATGGTTCTGGTTGGTTTAGAGATGATAGAGTGGTCACCCATGAACTAGAGCAGATGAGGAGTAAGCTTGGGGCGATTGTGGAAGCGCGTAGTACGCCTCTCCAAAATTGATCGCCAACTCCCGCGCATACCCTTAAGCAAGCGGAATCGGGATTTCGTAAAGGTCCTGAACCCGATGCTAGTAAAACAATTGGATACCAACCAAGACCTCTGCGATACGGACTCGATACTTTTTGGCACTGCTTTGGTAGTTTGTCGCATCGTTGGTGCCAATCTTTCCATGCCCGGACGCGCTATTGAGAAAATTAGCGCCATCCCAGCCTGGAAAAGAAGGATCGACGACCGTATCGCAAAGGCAAGAGCCCTCAAAGGCAGACTGATAAGCTTCAGGTCGAGTAATAATAGGCCGAGAATTGTGTGCATCGTCAGGATGGCGTTTGCTGGGACAAATATCAATTTGTGAGTTAATCAGATGAAACGGCAATCGAAGTGTCAATCAGGGAAAACGCCAGCCAGCACCGGTAAGGCCGGCGTACAGTGGATCGGTATGCCTTAGTTAACAATATAAGGGCGGATCGCTGCGATCTCAGGTGTACGCTACAAACTGTGTACATGCTCGTACCAGCACTAGATTATTTTTAAGCTTGGGTATCGGACACCCTATGATGATTTTTTTGATCTTGCCGAATCCCTTGGTCGCTCTTTCCGAGATATCGGACGCATATTACACAATCGAGTCCAAAATCACGCCTAGTAACTTAGCATTAGTCACAGTCTTTATAGATTCTCCACCAAGTTTAATAACGGAGGGGGGGGGGGGGGAGGGTTGAAGTTTTCCTCTTACAGTCATGACGATCGGATTTGAGGAGGAAAATTCCAGTCGATTCCTTAGCCCCCACTCCCGTACAAGGTCCAGAGTGACTCTGGCCCTGGATTCGATGTCCGCTCTGGTTTCTGATACAATCAGAATCATGACACCATCAGCATAGGCAGTCATGGTCATTTCTTAGGCAGGGAGAGTGAGAGTAGGTCGACTATCAGCACGTTCCCCAGTGTTGAGCCCAGCACAAAGCCTTGAGGACATCCCATGGTCGAAGCCCACCCTACTGGAGATGAATAGTCTACCAATATTTTATAAATCTTGGGTAATAGTCAACCAGGCGTTGTCAAAGGCGCCGGAGATATCTAGGAAGATTGCTTGTACGTAGCATGCCCGAAAATACCTTGCCATGCTGAGCAAAACACGCAGCGCTGTTACTGTAGACCGCCCCGGAGAGAAACCGAGCTGGTGCTCAGATATCTCGAGACTAATCGCAGGGGCACATTTAAACATTACGCGTTCCAGTACTTTTCCCAAAACAGGCAGGAGCGTTATCGGACGGTATGCCTTGGCGTCGGTGAGCGGCTTTTTTATTAATCTTGGGAATAACAATCCGCTTTTCGTCCTTCCATACTTTGTGGAACACCCCCTCTACCACGCAATTGGCATACACCCTTGGTGCTTTACTTCATCGACTTCCGCAGCTGTGTTAGGCAGGGCCTTGACTATGCCACCCAAGTGGGCGAACCTGCTTAGGGAAAGGCATGTCACGATTTGGCCTGTCATCCGGACAGAGCGCATACATTAAGTTAAGCATCGCCGCGTCAAGACAATCCGAGTGTCCGCCCGCAAAGGCGATCCCGTTGATCACATTTGCAGGCGGTCGCACCCTCCCGCTGGCCACCCTGTATGCCAGGCCCCATGGAACCTCGTTATCAGAGTTAGCAACCTTCATATGTTGCGACTGCTGCGCCTGCACCTCCATCAACCTGTATTTCGCACGCACACTATGAAAAGCCATTAATGGCTATTTCCTTTGACCTACCTCCCAGTCCCCACATATCCACGGAGCGGATAATGACCCCTGAAAAATCCTCTGCTAAGTGGGCCACGGGTTTTTCCACATGCAGCCATCCCATTCGTAATTTGATAATCGTCCGTAACTTGTCCCAATCCACCCCTAGGTCACGAAAATGGGGGGATCCCTAACGGGGGCAGCGCGCGTGGTCGGTTTGCTAGTAGTGGCTATGTAAGTGAGAAGGTTGTGATTGCTGGCGCAGACCACTTCGTGCACTCGCCAGTCAGTAAGGTAGACGTCTCCAGTGGATAGCGTCAAGTCCACATCCACTCCACTCCAGGCTCAGAGTATGTGTAAGGCTGGTCAGGCAGGTTCGCTAAGTTAGTGCTTGAGAGAATATGAATGTCTCCATTTGCTGCCTTCAGTGTTCTACAGTCTGTCTTCTTCCCACGTAGTCTTGGTGATCACAATGTCAGAGTGGCGTGTGCGCATTGGCGTTGAGGCCAACAATGACCTTTCTGACCAAAACGCTTGCACGTGACGCACTTCTCCTCCTGTTGATTTGCAAGCCCCACGCTCGTGTCTCGCCTCTCCACACTTCTCGCATACGACCTCCTTTGATTGACAGTATTTCTTTGGATGCCCATGATGTAAAAGAGGGTCATCGAGCTGTAAAAGATTGACAGTACAGCTAGAGCAGTGTATGGGGCAGTGGAGTACGATCTTTTGTTATCTGATCGAGCGGATGACGGCTGCAGAAAACCCCATAAGGATAAGAAAGGGTATCTTCCAGGGCGATTGTCTGAGTCCAATCTGGTTCTGTCTCTGAAACCTCTCTGGAGGACTCCGAGAGAGAATTTCAGCTACGCAAAGGAGGGATAAAAGTGACCCGCCTTTTATACATATATGGATCATCTCAAGTTATTCGCCTCTAGTCTCTCCCATCTTGTGGATTTGCTGAACATCACTTGTGAATTCAGATTACATAGAATGCATCATTCGAGATCTTCAGTAATGAGGCTGTACTTGCCACGAAAGTATGGTTGGTGGGCGTGGCATTTTTAGTGCTCTCACCATGCATAATAGCGAAGTGTGCAGCCTCTTATCTTTGATTGGATTATCCATTATATAAGGACGTCATTTGTTCTGATAAAGGGTTTACCCCTCTATCCTAAGCTAACGAGCAATAGCACGATCCGGCAGAACCGTTTCCAACCGGGAGACCGTATGGAAGGAGAAGGAGCTCATCGGGAGATTCTACAAGGCTCTTTATGAGCCTTTCTTAGACACAGATGCCTTCCTCCTTTGGCTTAGTTTCGGTGACCTCTTCTAATTAATTACATTGCCTACAAAAATTTAAAAATAGCACACTTGTACGTAATGAGGTCACGTTCTACACTGTCTGTTGTCGGCTGGCCAGCAGGGGACGTAGGTACTTAGCGGTATAACGGTTAAAGGGAGGTTAAAGGGCGCGGGAAGACGCGCGACTAAGTACCAAAATTTGTAACCGAACAAACTTACGAATGTGCGTGTGTATAGTAAATAGTAGATATATTAGATATTATTTATGGATGAAAATCTGTTAAAATAATACATTTCCACGCATTCTGAATTTAAAAGATAAAAAAACAGAATGTTTGAGATGCCCATTAATATAATTTTTTTACCATTCTTCTATAAATGGCATATAGATCTTCTATAAAGGCAAATTAACCTTGCAGATAAAAAAATTCGCTGGAAACTTTTTAAAAGACGTCACGCGCCGATTATTGCGACCGCGATCAGAAGGCGCATCTTTTATTGTGTACCGTTCTTACAACATGTCTGCATGTGCTATTCCTTTTTACTCGCCAAAAATCACAGGCTTTCCGATCACGAGGGGCGTAAACACACCTGTGTCAGAACGAGTGCTCACTCACCTGCGTCAGGATGGGAGCACACTCATCTGCATCACTACGAGCGATCACTTACCTGCGCTAGGAAACTTGCAACAATCACATGTACCGTGACGTACGTACACTTACTTGGGTCAGGAGAAGTACACGTGCACCCGAATCACGTTCGCACACTTGCGTGCGACACGTATATCGTTCACACTGCGGCACGGTACACTAGGGCACGTGCACACTGCGGCACGCACACTGCACGGTACACTGACCTGCGCGACGGCAGGCGGTGGCTGAGTGCAGAGCGCACGCGCGGCGGCAGCGGCCTGAGCAAGCGCAGCGAGCGCGGCGGCACGCGCGCTCATCCAGGCGGCGGCGAGCGGCGTGCAGGCGCCGCAGCCACCGCAGCCCGCCGCACACGCGCCGCCCGCCCCGCCGCCCGCACCGCCCGCGTCCCCACACGCCTCCCACAGCCCGCTGCATACCTCCACGCCTGATATGCCTGCGGTCACAAGTTCTCTTTGTACAGCTAAGCATACAAGTGTGTCAGGATCGTGCCAAACAAAGACTTTTACGACTAACTAGACCGGCAATCCAGAACAAAAAGTGTGTCACAGCTGTGAATCCTGCGAGCACGGCCGCGGTCAGGTAGCTGATACGGTAATTTCCCACTCAGTTGTATTTTCATTTACGACATTAACTGGTGTTAGACAAATACGAAATAAAATTACATACTTATCTATACAAAAAAATAAAATTGAAGTGTAATGTCAAAATAACAGCTATTTACTAAATGCATACTGGATGACTTTTTACCGCCTGGAAAACAATAGCGTGTGTGTAGAACCCATTGCACTGATATTTTACAATTTCTTTTTAAGTTTATTAACATACACAGTTGATACAGATACAGTTGATCTACTTATAAATACTACTAATTTGAAGCAAACATTCCATACTAAAAAGATTAAAAAAATATTTTTAAACTAAATAAGTATATCAATAAAGAAAACTCCTCCAATGGTTTGTTCACGTTGAGCGAATGAGTGAAGACCGAATGGTGATGAAAATATATAGAGCGAAAGTAAATATTAAAAGGTGTCGAGGTAGACCGAGACTAACTTTCGAAGACCATGTGAGCAAATTGCTCGAAGAGGGGAGGGTCAAGAGTACTCGGATACCTAGACGTGCATGTATGAAGAAGTTAATGAACCTGAAAGAAGCGAAAGAGGTATGTAAGGATCGTGACACTTGGCGATCTGTTCTCTCTGGCTACCCTGTTAGGGATTGTGCGTGAAGATAAAGAAAGAAAGAAAGAAATAAAGAAAACTATCGAAATTCAAATCATATGCACCCTACTTTACTACTGGCAATAAAACAATGAATTTGTAATACTACCCAGTATATTTCAGATTGTTAATTTTGTGATTTTGATCTTTCCTTCATAGTTTTACGGGCTTAGGGCCGTCTGATATGTTGTAGTTAAGTAGAATTACATGTAAAATTTTATCTTATATTATTGTTCAGTAAAACCGAACACCATTGTCAGCAATTGGCGCTACGCCACCCTTTTGTTTAGTGCATTTTCGATACGCAACAGTGTCGGGTGAATTCATAACTATTTAATAATATTTTTGTAACTGTTTCAAATAAAGTGATTTTTTACTACCACGGACGTTATCAATTCAACATACTCAACAAACAACCTGTCCGGTTGACACCCCGATATCTGGTCCTTTGAGCGGTGGTTTTTGGTGAGATTCAGAGGTGAGCAATCAGTTCACTGGCCTCAAGTTCAAGCGGGTCTCACCAGTGGATTGAGAAGGTGCGTTAATCACGTGAGAGCTTACTAAATATCCATCGAAACATCAACAAGAGTTTAGTGTCTGTATAACATAACGTAACATCAAGAGCAACAACAACAAACAATGGAAGATCTTCAACGAAAACAGTCAGAATTAACAGCAGACACCCAGCAGGAGTTGGATAGCCTCAAAAAAGATAACACTGAACGGATGTATGCCACAGATGTCTGATTGATCCATAACCTTTTGAGATGAGCTTGGTCTTGTTTGATAATGTCACGTGTATATTGTTGGGCAAATCGCTGATCCAATGCTCCGTACAATGTATTGGTCAGGTCAAAAAAAAAAAACCGACCCCATTGATAAGGCGGTGTCGTCGCCGTCTAGTGCTCGGTAAAATTTTGGATCAGCAACAGCTGATTATAGTCTCGTGACGTAACTGTGGAACAATTAGGTTACATTTGTTGTTTGTATCTATAATTAGGCATAACTTTTCTACGTAGTCTAATAATTTCTTGAATGCTTCTGTCCCGTCTCAAAAGGGTTCCATCTCATAGTAGGTTACTAGTGTCCATTGATCTCTCAGAAGCTATAGTTATGCCAATGGGTTAAAGTACAACGTTTGATTTTCATTTAGATGAGTTATGTTGCTTGTTCCATTCACCGCAGACACCAATGTTGTAAAAAATAGTAGAGACATAACCATGGAGTGTAAACTGGAATGACCTATTGACCTCTTGTTTCTTGTTTTACTTTCTTGTAATTGTTCGCTGCTATAGCTGTCACCGCTTGCTTTTTGAATTGGTAAAATGCTCAGATTTATAATAGGCTGTTTTAAGTAACCCTTTTCCGTTTTCAGAGTTACAACTCGAACATGGCCGTCGCTGCCGGGATGTAACTTGACCACTCTTGTCATAAGCCACTTCCCAGCCGGCAGGTTGTCATCACGGATTGTTACCAGATCCCCGATTTCTATGTTCCGTTGTGGTCGAAACCATTTGTTTCTTACAGTTAGTTCTACCACGTCCCACGTGCCCACGACTCGCCTTAAGTGGGATTTGGAGCTCTGAACAGCTCTTTCCCTGAGCCCCCCAGCGTCCGGCCACAAAGGGGTATTAAACTCCTAAGGTACTTCTCCTGCAAAGCACGGTTGGCGCCAACAAAGTTCGCCCCACAGTCACTATATAAGTGACACGGGGCTCCGCGACGTGCTGACATTCTTCGCAGGCCAGCGTGGAAGGCGGTGCTGAATAGGTCTGAAACTAACTCCAAGTGTACCGCCTTTATCACCATACAGATAAAAACTGCTATGTAGCCTTTAAATAATCTTGCGCTTCTTGTTTTGTTCGCCTTAACTTCTATGAAACCGGTGTAAATCTACCCCCATATGGAATAATGGGGGCGCAAAGTCCGTCCGTGCAGGTCATCAATTGATGGGGGATTTGCCACGATTGTTACGATACGTTAATATATCATCGACTTTTTTGGAGGTAAAATTAACCTCTATGGAGACATCCCGGAGGAACATACATGAAAACTAACTCAAACAATCAAAATTCTTAACAAATGTAGCCATCAACTTCTTAGGGAAGATTTTATAAATCGAACAATTACAATAACATGACAAAGAAGTTCAAGCCGATTGCAAGGTCAGATTTCAACGTGACTGTAATAAAATGCCCGCTTTGTCACAACGAACACCGCTTGTACAGTTGTAAACATTTTCTGGAACTAACAAATGATCTATAACTGACAACTGTGAAAGCAGATGTTGGGGTGTGTATCCGGTTGTTTGTTAAGTATGTTGAATTGATAACGTCCGAATTAGTAAACAATCACTTTATTTGAAACAGTTACAAAAATGTTAATAAATTGTTATGAATGCACCCAACACTGTTGCGTAACGAAAATGCACTAAATAAACGGGTGGCGTAGCGCCAATAGCTGACAATGGTGTTCGGTTTCATCGAACAATTATAATGAATTCATAAACAGTTTCTAAGAATAATTTTTATGCCTATCGTATACTGCAACACCTTAAACGTATTTAAATTTACTTTCTTAGTGACGCAGTAATTGTACAAATAAAAGTCTAGAGGTGTTAGGTCTGGTGATCTCACCGGCCAGTTCACAGGTCAACGTGACCTAAACCGAATTGGCTGTCCAGATATGCGCGCACAAATCGTTCGTAAGGAGCTGGACATTCATCATGCTGAGTAAATTCCTTGCAGATGGCTCAGGGGAACGTTTTCCAACAATGTGTCGATGACGGCACGTATCATTTGCAGATACGTTACTCCAGTCAATCGACCTTCAATCCATACTGTACCATTGATATGGTCGTTAATGATAGCCGCCCAAATGTTCACACACACAAACGAACTTGATGAGCTTGTTTATTTGATTTTGTGTGGGTTTTGGAAGCCATCAGTGCTCATTGTGCACGTTGCGAATTCCATCGCGGGTAAATCGTCGACTTGTCGCACCATCCAAGTTTTCCCCACACGACATAAAATATACCATGGCTGGGTATTCGACATTAGAATATTGGTACATGTTTACGCAACTATCAGCGGGTGGCCGATACACACGCGGAAACATAAACAATATGACGTCACGCCGTAGCTATTCGCAGGTGACAGAAATGAGAGCGCGTGCGGCCTTGCCCTTGCGCCTGCGACCCTGCCAAAGGGCAAAGACAAAGATTAAGACACCTACGGCGGGTTTCGGTTCCGGAGGAGGTGGCTTCGGCTGCATTCGTTGGGCACGAATGTATATCGCAGTCAAATAAGAAATACGACGTATTAATAAACGCCTAGTCGTAATGCACATCATGTTATGTATCAGCTTTTTGCGTTCTACAATGCGGCTGATAATGCTGCATTTTAAGTGCAATGCATTACAAAACGAACAAATGCAGCGGGTTGTCTTTAATACCGAAAATTTGTCGTAAAGAAAGTGGACCTAACTAATCGTTCTGTAATCAGACTAGTCAATGTATCGTGACGTTATTCCGGCTGAATGTCAGTAATCTGCATTCGTAAACGGCGCCGCGCTGTATCCAAAAACAATTATCCGCAAGCATTACGAAGGCAAGTATTGTAGCTAGATCTTTTTGAATACGCCTGATTCCAAATGTTGGCTGCAGGCTGCAGCTATGTCTCGGTCGCCCCCACTCGGCCGCCTGGTGCCAGGTACATAACATTGAATGCCTAACGTAAGAAATGTGCATGCGTCTCGCTCGCGCTTATAACTTTCATTCACTAGCGATCGTAGCCTAAGCCGTTAAAAAAATATCATTTCTTTTTTAGTTTTACGCAAGTTGACGACTCCGTGGCGCAGTGGCTTAGCAATGAGTGGCTGCGCTGGGGGTTGCGGGTTCGAATCCCGCACGGAACAAGTATTTGTATGGCCTACAAAATAATTGTTCCGGGTCTGGATGTTTGTCCTTGTGCAATTTATGTTTGTAAACTGCCCCCACGATACAGGAGAAAATCCTAGTGTAGGGGTAACGTTTAAAAAAAAATGCCGCTGGATTAATTGTTTTTGTATTTTGTTGGATATTCAGAAATTTTGCCTATCGGTTATATTTTACAAATAATTTCGAGGATAGCTTCTATTCCACTCACACAAAACACCATATTACTTTCTAGACTGTAAAAAAGGCACCCAGTATAAAAGTATATACGGTACTTATAACAAAACGATAATAATTCAAATTTTTATCTGTTTGCCACCACTCCGGCTAATATCCAAATCAGTTTAACTGATTTTAACGGGACTGTCCAATAAAATAATGACAACGTTTTTTAACCTAATTAAACTATATAAGTGTTAGATTGTCATAAACAACGTTCGCAATTTACAAAACAAAAACAAATCTCCTCGCCCGTAATTTAGTGCCCAATGTATTACGATCATACAGCCCGTCCAGGAGTATACAAGCCTGTGTCCTTGGTGCCCAATAGAAGTCCGTAAGATCTAAAAGTTTGTCTGATTGTGGGATGTTCGGAAAGTCTTAAAAACTCTTTGATATATCAGAGTTTTTAAGACTTTTAATTCCGAGATTTTATTGTGTGTTGACAGTGTTAAGTTGAAGCTCCGCCATCTACCCTGATGTCGAGCTACTTCACTTGTGACTACGTGTTTTTTGGACAATTTTGTGTATAAAATTAGTTCTTTCACCAATAAAGAGTATGCCAGCATCGTTTTTATGTAAGGCAAAGCCGATGGGATGGGTCTTTGCAATGACGATTGTATCAAGAACGTTATTCGACGACTGTGTCAAGAACGTTACGATGACGACTATATCAAGAACGTTATTCTGCTCTTTGAGGGTCGAACGATAAAGTATTCCATAATACGTGGTACCATGGTAATAATGATGCGATACATGCGATATGCGAACAATAATTTCACAGAGCATAGAGTGACTAATCGTTTAGTAAAACCAAAGTAACCGACATAGCACAACAAATCAGTATGATATAGTGGCCATGTGCCGACAATATAGCTTAAAAAACGATTACCGATATTGTAAAAAAGTTCGATTATGTGGATTCGTTTGTCATACTTATTCTGTAAAAATAATTGTACATATCAAAAACTTAATGTCCATCTATTTCTAACTTCATCAAAAATGCAATCTTGATACGAACCTAACAAATTGTGTCCATTTTAATCAATGTTAGTTAGCGTTGGCCGCAATTTAGATACAAGCCTGCAGCCAGGTGTTCTCTATCTGGCTAGTGCCATATATCATACCTTGTATATCATATTAAAATAAAATGTTTAGCTATTATAGTTATTTAAAAATAAATACACAAACCTTCCATTAATAATCTAGCGTCTGCAGAAGCAGCGCGGTACAGCGCTGTGAGCCAGCGTTGTGCAGCTTCGCTTGGAGCTTCTTCAGATAGACGCTTTAAGATATTTGCGGCCAAGTTGTGATGGCCGTACCTGAAACATATTACTTCATTTATGCATGTGCAATTTACCTTATACATACAAGGTAAATTAAAAAAAAAACACTTTCACGACACAGAAGGATTTGCTAGTGTTAAGAGAATAACATAAGAAAAATACATATAAGTATTTTCAGACTGAATATTTAATTTTGATCCTTCGAGCCTTCTTCGAAACTTCTTTTTTGCCATTAAATCGAGTAAAATTTCATTCGTATAACAAAATCCGTATATAACCGGACCCATAATTTCATTCTGCTCAAGTATTTTTTGGCCTTCTCAGACAGTTTACTCGGCGCTATGTTAATTTTTGACTGCTAAAATGTTTTATAGATTTATTTAATTTGTTATTGCTCCAACGTTGTTGTTACGTGGTAGAGCCATGCTGCAGTTATATTAGTAGTATGGTTGTAGCACGAATAGGTCGGCTCGACCGGGGAAGGACCACGCTCTCACAGAATACCAGCGTCAAATAGGAGCTTAATGCTGCTGTGTTTTGTATGGTGAGTGTAGAGAACCGGAGACCCTTTTTACTGGAAACGAGGCATTCCACCTAAGTCCCTCACGGGTGACAACGCATCTGCATTTTGATTCGTAATCGAGGATAGTTGTAGATGTCTATGGGCCACAGCAACCACTTACCATCAGGTGGGCTGTGTGGTCGTTCGTCATCATATTCCATAAAAATAAAAAAAAGCCAGTTTACTTTGTTTTTTTTTGTCTATTTAGTCTTGATTAAATTTGTTCGCCATTTAATTGACTTGATGAATGATTTTTTTACTATTAATATTTTTATAATTAGTCATATTTAAATTTCTTGGTCACTTAGTTGATTTTTAAATGTTAATAAATTATTTCATTCACACAGAAACCTACCTGAGCGCAGCTCTAGCGACTCTGTACCGCGTCCAGCCATCGGCATCGATCACAGATTGCAGTATTTTGTCTTCCCAGGAGTTGTTTATGCGAAAGTTTAGTTTTGCGGCCGCGCGCTCTTGAAAAAGCACCGTACAAAGAAGAACTAGAGTAGTGCCGTCATCGGAACCGTCTTCTGATGATATGGTCCTGAGAAACGAGAGGATTATAAAGTTTAGTAAAATAAATCTAAAGTATGTAAAATAAACTGTAACCATATTCCGTGACCTAAGTTTCGTTAAAGTGCGATTACGGAAAACAAAATAAATGTGTATGTGATATGTAGAAATTTAAATTGAATTAAGAAATATAAGGGAATTGCATGTATCGTTATAGTTTCCAGGGAACAGCCGATCATAGACAATGTAGTTTTTGTAACACAAGTTCTTCAAAAATGCTGGTAATAAGAAGTTTTTAACGCTATTTACGTAAATATTTTAAATATTCTAAATGCTTGTTGAAATAGTTTTTGTTTATTGTTTAGTATATTTGATTGTAGGACAAATTAGTTTGGTGGCTCCGTGGCGCAGTGTCTTAGCAATAAGTTACAGCGCTGAGGGCCGCGGGTTCGAACCCCGCACGGAACAAGTATTTGTATGGCCTACAAGTAATTGTTCTGGGTCTGGATGATTGTAAATTGCCCCTACGATACAGGAGAAAATCCTAGTGTGGAGGTGACGTTTTTCTTTGAATTAAAAGAATTAAAAAAATATTAAAAGTTGAAATTTAATAAAATAAAAATTGAAGTTGAAATTTTTTGATGTAATTAATATTTGATAAATAATAATGGCAAAACGGCTTAATTTGCTCATTAAGATTCAGATCACCAAAAGTATTCAGATATATCAATTTTTAAGTTAACAAAAGATAATGAAACGTGAACGTATTTAATTTTTTTTTGTTAAATAGGTACTTATAACGAAAAAAGAATTAAGTAATCATTTAACTACAGAAGTTATACCTAAGTACTTTATTACAAAACATAGCGGAAGTTTACTTCACTATCCAAGTACCTACTTACATACCTATACTAGTCTTTTGTAATTACAATATTTTAAGGTATAATAACACAAAATACTGAAATAAAAACTTTGTTTACAAGATTTTTAACTAAGTAGAATACGATCACATTTCTGTTAGGAATCGTATTTCGGGTTTATATGTTGTTTACACTACCTATTTCTTCCAAGCCTAGCATAGCGATTAGCTGCGAATAGTCTTGCAAGTTCAAAAGCATACGTTGGGCCAGTGGCGGATTCACACATTTGCTGCCAGTAGGCTATAAATATTTTGCCGCTCCTAGCGACTTCTACAATTCGACTATTTCTGTAGTAGGAATCCTGCTGTTTTTCTAAATCGTCAACGAGTTTATCAATGAGGAAGAGAAATGTGATACTTTACCCTAAAAATATCATTCGTAGTTATTCTCAATTCTTCATCGGGTGTTTGAATTTATTTCTTTTTCCTTTTCGGTTGTCTTTTACTCCGTGTCTTTTGTATACTGATTCGACACGCTTAATTCCATTGGCACTTGTTTGAAATACTTAAAGTTTTCTCATTCAGCTACGAGAAACTCACAGAGATTCGTAAAAATCAATTCTACGGTCTACAGTATGACCTGAATTTGAACATTCACTTTAACATCCCACACAACAAACATTACCTCCATTTTTAGGTTTTTCTAACTTCAAAAGTATTTCTGTCGCTTTGTTTCGCGTTACAGGCTTTTCGGTATTATTATATCATTCTTACTTGATTGATTCCAAAGTTTTAAGGACTTCGTACCAAGAATCTCTCAAAGTTCCACATGCGTTCTCTCTAGCTAACCAACGTGTCAGATCGACTCTCTCTAGCGTTTTTTGATTTACGTTTCTTGATTTAAGTCAATATTTTTGTCAGCGTTGTGTTGAATTTATAAAAAAATGTAGATTTCTTGCAGCAACATGAAGAAGCGATAAGCTTCTGTGCAACATTCTGCAGCCGCCGTCGCCATTAAATTTAAAGAGTGGGCAGAGCAAGCAAGGAACGAAAAAGTGTTTTGAGTTCCGAGTTACTAGTGGAAGAAAATATTTCTTTAGCTTTCCTTTTAAAATTTAAATTTCTTTAATATGTGTAAAACATTAAAAAAAATTGCCTCAAATTTGCCGCCTCAAAATTATGTCTCCCTAGGCTCCAGCCTAGTAAGCCTGCTGGTAAATCCGCCACTGCGTTGGGTATCACAGAACTCACATAGTAGTGAAAATATGGTCAATCGATAATATTCGGAAAAGGCACCATACCTAAGTAACTTAGATAGTATTCTGCAATATATATATATATATATATATATATATATATATATATATATATATATATATATATATATATATATATATATATATATATATATATATATGTATATATATATATAATACGGCGGCCCTCAGTAACAACAGAAATTTCGACGTGACCTAGGAAGAGGAAATAATTATTAGTATATACAATAACTATGTAGGCTATTAAACGTCGGCAACCAGACAACATAGAAGAACTGCAACTTCTGTATACTATTATTTATTCTGTGGTACTGTGGAGACCATACACAGTTTGCATATTTTAGTAAGTTTCTTACATATGCAAATTAAATGATATTTTTACACGTGATTTTACTGAAAGGCTTGCAAACTTTCAATACAAAACCTAGTATTTTATACACTCTTTCTGTTATGTGGTTTATATACTTGGAATCCAAAATAACTCTTAAATAACTAACCCTACAATATTTTTGTAGGGGGATATTATTTATTGTGTACTGGAATAACACGGTTTCTTTTACGTGTAAAGGTTATTAGGTTACACTTTTTTTATTATATATATATATATATATATATATATATATATATATATATATATATATACTATATACATATATGTGTGTGTAGCAGAGTACCTTCGGGCGAGCAGCGCATGTAGCGCGGGCAGCGCGGGCGGCAAGCTGCGCGTGCAGGCGGGCGCGCCGCCCAGCGCCGCCAGCGCCTCCAGAAGCTCAGATATGGATGTATATGTAGCAGAGTACCTGCGGGCGAGCAGCGCATGTAGCGCGGGCGGCGCGGGCGGCAAGCTGCGCGTGCAGGCGGGCGCGCCACCCAGCGCCGCCAGCGCCTCCAGAAGCTCAGATATGGATGTATATGTAGCAGAGTACCTGCGGCCGAGCAGCGCATGTAGCGCGGGCAGCGCGGGCGGCAAGCTGCGCGTGCAGGCGGGCGCGCCACCCAGCGCCGCCAGCGCCTCCAGCAGCGCAGACATAGACGTATATGTAGCAGAGTACCTGCGGGCGAGCAGCGCATGTAGCGCGGGCAGCGCGGGCGGCAAGCTGCGCGTGCAGGCGGGCGCGCCACCCAGCGCCGCCAGCGCCTCCAGCAGCGCAGACATAGACGTATATGTAGCAGAGTACCTGCGGGCGAGCAGCGCATGTAGCGCGGGCAGCGCGGGCTGCAAGCTGCGCGTGCAGGCGGGCGCGCCACCCAGCGCCGCCAGCGCCTCCAGCAGCGCAGACATAGACGTATATGTAGCAGAGTACCAGCGTCCGAGCAGCGCATGTAGCGCGGGCAGCGCGGGCGGCAAGCTGCGCGTGCAGGCGGGCGCGCCGCCCAGCGCCGCCAGCGCCTCCAGAAGCTCAGATATGGATGTATATGTAGCAGAGTACCTGCGGCCGAGCAGCGCATGTAGCGCGGGCAGCGCGGGCGGCAAGCTGCGCGTGCAGGCGGGCGCGCCACCCAGCGCCGCCAGCGCCTCCAGCAGCGCAGACATAGACGTATATGTAGCAGAGTACCTGCGGGCGAGCAGCGCATGTAGCGCGGGCAGCGCGGGCGGCAAGCTGCGCGTGCAGGCGGCGCGCCACCCAGCGCCGCCAGCGCCTCCAGCAGCGCAGACATAGACGTATATGTAGCAGAGTACCTGCGGGCGAGCAGCGCATGTAGCGCGGGCAGCGCGGGCGGCAAGCTGCGCGTGCAGGCGGCGCGCCACCCAGCGCCGCCAGCGCCTCCAGCAGCGCAGACATAGACGTATATGTAGCAGAGTACCTGCGGGCGAGCAGCGCATGTAGCGCGGGCAGCGCGGGCGGCAAGCTGCGCGTGCAGGCGGCGCGCCACCCAGCGCCGCCAGCGCCTCCAGCAGCGCAGACGTAGACGTATATGTAGCAGAGTACATGCGGGCGAGCAGCGCATGTAGCGCGGGCAGCGCGGGCGGCAAGCTGCGCGTGCAGGCGGCGCGCCACCCAGCGCCGCCAGCGCCTCCAGCAGCGCAGACATAGACGTATATGTAGCAGAGTACCTGCGGGCGAGCAGCGCATGTAGCGCGGGCAGCGCGGGCGGCAAGCTGCGCGTGCAGGCGGGTGCGCCGCCCAGCGCCGCCAGCGCCTCCAGCAGCGCAGACATAGACGTATATGTAGCAGAGTACTTGCGGGCGAGCAGCGCATGTAGCGCGGGCAGCGCGGGCGGCAAGCTGCGCGTGCAGGCGGGTGCGCCGCCCAGCGCCGCCAGCGCCTCCAGCAGCGCAGACATAGACGTATATGTAGCAGAGTACCTGCGGGCGAGCAGCGCATGTAGCGCGGCTAGCGCGGGCGGCAGGTTGCGCGTGCAGGCGGGTGCGCCGCCCAGCGCCGCCAGCGCCTCCAGCAGCGCAGACATAGACGTATATGTAGCAGAGTACCTGCGGGCGAGCAGCGCATGTAGCGCGGGCAGCGCAGGCGGCAGGCTGCGCGTGCAGGCGGGTGCGCCGCCCAGCGCCGCCAGCGCCTCTAACAGCGCGGCCACGCGCTCGCCGCCCGCGCCGCTTCTTGCAGCTGCCTCCAGCTGCCCGCCCAGCGTGCTCGCCGTGCGTTCCGCGTATAGGCTCGGCTCCGCGGTACTTAGTTGCACCTGCGTCATATATGCACATGTGGATGAACACGAACAACCGCCTGAGACAGCTTGATTTTTTTTTAAATTGAAAAAAGGTCCCCCTAGGTCGTATCGATCCGGAAAAATCGCCAATGGTAAACTATTCCACAGAGAGGTCGTACGCGGAAGAAAACTCCTAGTGAAACGTATAGTAGTGGACCGCCAAGCATCCAGATGGTGTGGATGGTATAAGAAAGTTTGCCGCGTAGTGCGTTCATGAAATTTGGCGGCTGGGATTAATCCGAACAATTCCTCAGAGCACTCCCCGTGATAGATGCGATAAAATACGTAAAGAAATGCAACATCTCTTTGCAGCGCCAGTAAATCGAGCCGATCGGAAAGCACTCGGTCCGTCAATGATTCGAGCCGCTCTGCGCTGGATGCGGTCAAGTGGAAGGAGCTGGCACTGGGGAGCCCCAGCCCAGAGATCTACAATGTACAACAGTATTTCATGTGCGGCCGAACCTGCGCCTTGTAAAGTAGCAAGCGGTGTGCCGGCATAAAATACTGTGTCGCTCTGCTGAGCACGCCAAGCTTTTTAGAGGCCAATTTAGCCTTCTCTTCCAAGTGACCACGACACACATATCGAGTAACACTGCACGTTACTCGATATGACGACACCGAGGATCCGATACTTGAAACTGAGAAAATACCACAAAGGGGTTCTTTTTAGCGGTTAACGCGCAAACTTGTGTCTTCCAAGGTTTAAACTGGACTAGATTTAGTCGGCCCCAATCCGAGTCTTTGTTCAGCACAGACTCTACTTCAGACACAAGTTTGTCTCGGTACTCGGAGACGTTTTTCCGAGAAACATTGGCACGGCTAGTGTACAGAGCATCACCAGTGCTGTCATCCGCAGAGCAATGAAAGTTACCGGTTTGCAACACATCAATGATATGCAGAATAAACAGCGTTGGTGATAGCACGCAGCCTTGCGGAACGCCAGCTTCTCTCTATTCTATTTCTCTCTATATCTCTTCTATTCTCTAATAGGCTTGTAATCGGAGCATGCACCGTCCACAGCGACCTTGATGCACCGATGTGCAAGAAAGCTGGTGATCCAATCGCACAATTTCTCGGAAAGCCCATAGGAAGGGAGCTTCGAAAGATGCGCTTTGTGCCAAACCCGATCGTAGGCCTTCGCAATGTCCAAACAAGCCTCCGTCCATCGATGAGTCAGGTAGACCAGAAGATTACCAGCTGATAGATTTCGATGAAAATCGTATTGGCGGTCACTAATCAGCTGGTGATCCTCAAGGTACTGCATGAGCTGGCTGTTTATAACGGTGTTCGCGCCACTTTGCACTATCGCTTAACGCTTATAAGGGATTCGTTAATTATTATCCAATAAGATTACTGCAAAGCCCATTTCCGGTTTCCTATCTACCGCTTTATGCCCAGCATGTGCATTCGTGTGTTAACGGGCTCACACAAGTTGAGAAGACGCGCAATCAACCGCACCGCTTATATCTCGCATCATCGCTCCCGCCCTTGTGTAATTTGGATATTGAATTATACAAGCATATAGTAAAAAGTATAGACATTTGCAATAACGCTATATTTCGTGATTATCTGTAAAGTTGATAAGTGTGAAGACAGCCGGCAGCCATCGAGACACGAGGCAGATCAGCGGAAGTCCAGGTGGGTGCACATGCATTCCTTCACGTCCTTCCTATATCCCGAATTTAGGGGATTTGCAGTATCACGAATAAATTAAATTCCATTCACCGCTCGCACCGCGCTCATATACAGTCCATTATTCTATTTAAATTAATAGCCGTACCGCATAACATTATTTAATACATTTGAACCAGCAGTTTGGTGGTTGAAGGCCAACGCCAAATCCACCAAACGGATTCCATTATTTTGGACAACAAGGAGGTGATGGCGATAGGCCTGTAGTTTGACGGAGCTAAGCGGTCGCCTTTTTTAGGGATCGGGTGGGCGAAAGCCGTCTTCCATGATTTCGGGACTACGCCTAGGGAGTAAGAGTACCGGAAAAGACACGTTAGAACCGGCCAACTCTGAAGCACACGTCCTCAGCACAATTGGGGGGATTCCGTCGGGCGCACTCGACTTGTGGATGTCCAAGGAGAGGAATGCTTTGCGAACCGAGCACTCACACCGCGGGATGGTCGGCGGCGTGTTTCCCTTGTCATCGAGTTGGACGCAAAGAAAGAACCTAGCAGATCGAGTTTCTCCTTTGCGGTATGGGCCAGTGAGTCGTCCTCCCTGTGCAGAGATGGAAGAGATGGCTGACAGAAATTCCCCTGGACAGCCTTGACACCAGAATGCACGGGTTCCAGAAGGAAGGCGAACAAGTTTCTCGCCAATTCTGCCTATGTGCTCTGACATTGCCTTGGAAATGACTCCTTTGATGGACCTGAAGGTGGAATTATACTTCTTTTTTAGGGCACTGGTGTTTAGATCCCGGGACGTCGATGTGTCATCCCAGGCCCGGTAGCATTCATGCTTATAGTACGATGCTATTTTACAGGAGCGACTAAACCATGGCTGAGATCTGCCTCCGATGGGCACCACAGTGGAAGGAATAAAAAGTACCATACTCAGAAGTACCACATCAGCGACGGAAACAGCAACAACGTTGGGATCGTCCGTCGAGAAGCAAACCCGCTCCCAAGGTTAGAATGCAAAGAAAGACCGTATCCTATCCTATCCTAATCGGCTGACCTATAGTGCCAAATACGGCAGCAGCCTGCAAAATGCAACCGCGATTTCGGCGTAAGTGGCACCACACTCCGGACAAGACAATGATCCGAGGAGCCAAGAGGGGCATCGACGGAGACTTGATATCTGTCCGGATGAGAAGTCAGCAAAAGGTCCAATAGGGAAGGTGCATGATCCTCCACATCTGGAATCCGCGACAGCGAAGTAACCAGTTGTGTCATACTATATGCCAAGGCAAAATCATGAACAGATCTCCCCGCATAATCGGCTAAACGTGAACCAAGCCTTTCGGCGTGGTAGGCGTTAAAATCGCAGAGGATTACGATCTCTGCGGAGGGGATCCGCTGTAGCAACGAATCTGTAGCCATTTGGATGTGGTCGATGAGTCGGTCTGTTTCGGCATTACCGCTATGGGACCTACAGACACCCGTAGACGCGCGGATGGTCGTCGCTCTCTACGCGTAGCCAAAGGATGGAACTTCACGACTGCCGAGGCGTCGAGGACAGATGTCCCCTCTTTCGTATACGCAAAGTCTAGCCCGAGGCACAAAAGAAGTATTCAAATATCCCTTTCAATAGGAAAGTACTAGAACACTCGCGATTAAAATATATGTCGAGGGAAGAAGGCATTTTTACGTGAACATAAGGTTGCGTTTTTATCAATTGGTCATGGTTGCATCAATTGGTGTGATCGTTATATTTTCTTACAACTTTTATCAACTTGAAAGGGGACATTAACCCTTATAATTCAAGAACATTCTCATACAACGTAATACAACACGAAATAACTGGATGTTATAACAGTACAAGGAAGCATTACTTTAACGAAATCATGAGATATGACGAAATAATAGAATAAAAAAGAATAATTTTTATTCAATATAGATTACAAGAGTACTTATTGAAAGTCATTTATATATGCAAATCTTTAGTAACTAGCTTGATAAAGTTGTTAATGTTTGTATTTTATGCGCTGCCATACCGTTCATCAGATTGCGGTAAAAGTTTGTCAACGTAGTGCTTGTACTTACGCGAAGGTTATAGTGATAGCTGGACCCGGTAGGTGGCGCCGTTGTAGAATCCAGATGTCACACGGGCGAAGCCGGGGCAGATCGCTAGTATGATACATGAAAAGAATACGCAAACAACGCCACTTACCAAACACCTTAAAGCAATACGTAGAGGCTTTATGTGACCCGAGGCTTGACCGGTGGCAATGACCAGTGATTCCAAAGCTAGCATTAAATCAGCACCTTCAACTGGAAGACTCTCCTCATAGCTGTAACCAAAAGAACAAAGATATTATTTTTCAAAACAATGCAACTGCACCTTGCATGCTTATGCATGAGTATGCAGTCCATACACTGCATGCTCATTTGTCACCTTTACTTGTAGACTATTACCATTACAGCCTATTAAGTCCACGGCTGGACATAGGCTTCCACCATAGATTGTCTCATCATCATCATCATCATTACAGCCCCTCACAAGTCCACCGCTGAACATAGGCTTCCACCATAGATTGTCTCATCATCATCATCATCATCATTACAGCCCCTCACAAGTCCACTGCTGAACATAGGCTTCCACCATAGATTGTCTCATCATCATCATCATCATTACAGCCCCTCACAAGTCCACCGCTGAACATAGGCTTCCACCATAGATTGTCTCATCATCATCATCATCATTACAGCCCCTCACAAGTCCACTGCTGAACATAGGCTTCCACCATAGATTGTCTCATCATCATCATCATCATTACAGCCCCTCACAAGTCCACCGCTGAACATAGGCTTCCACCATAGATTGTCTCATCATCATCATCATCATTACAGCCCCTCACAAGTCCACTGCTGAACATAGGCTTCCACCATAGATTGTCTCATCATCATCATCATCATTACAGCCCCTCACAAGTCCACTGCTGAACATAGGCTTCCACCATAGATTGTCTCATCATCATCATCATCATTACAGCCCCTCACAAGTCCACTGCTGAACATAGGCTTCCACCATAGATTGTCTCATCATCATCATCATCATTACAGCCCCTCACAATCCACTGCTGAACATAGGCCTCCCCCAAGGTATGTCACAAAGCACGGTCCCGAGCCACCTGCATCCATCGACTTCCTGCATGTCTTACCAGGTTATCTCATAGGGGGAATATTTGCCATAGTAACCACGCTTGGCAAGCGGGTCGTTATTAGGACGCCGCTGCTGCCCATCTCCTGATTTGTACGTACTTGTACAAAAAAGGATAATTTTGGTCATTAATGATTACCGATCTTTTGATTTGGTTGTATTTTTAGGTCAAGAACTGACCACAAATTACCGTTACGTTTAAATACGGTAACCGCTCAGCTTAATTTCTTGAGAGCTTCTATTTATTAATTATGTACACACATAAGCATGTGAGTGAGTGAGTGAGTGTATATTTTTCTTCATCAGTAAATATGTAAGTAACAGTCCTTGTGATTTTAGTTCCATTGTTCTAACAATGCATTTGTTGGACTTACAAATGACAATGGCGAAAAAATGTTGAAAAAATTATTAAGCATCTATTTATCACCACAATGATGATGATACTTATCACCATAACAAATATAAATAAAATAACTTAAAATGTAGTAGGTTAGGTTATGGCGATAAGAAAAAGAAAAGAAAAATTAAATTGGCTAGTTGTTGTAGTTGTTACAATTCGCCAACTAAGACGGGCAAAAGTCTTATACGATACAGTCAAGTCTGATTTTTTTATAGATAAGGAGGCAAGCGAGCATGCGGCTCACCTGATGGAAAGTGACTACTGTCGCCCATGAATAACTGCAATACCAGGGGAATTTCAGATGCGTTACCAGCCTTTTAGAAAGGAGTAAGCTCTTTTATTGAAGGTCCCTAAATCGTATAGGTGTGGAAAAATCGCCGATGGTAAACGATTCCACGGTGAGGTCGTACGAGGAAGAAAACCCTAGTAAAACGTACAGTGGTGGACCACCAAGCATCCAGATGGTGTGAATGGTATCGTGAGTTAAGTCGCGATGTGCGTTCGTGAAATTTGGCGGCTGGAATTAAACCGAACAATTCCTCAGAACACTTCCCGTGGTAGATGCGATAGAAAATGCAAAGAGATGCAACATCTCTTCGCAGCACCGATGACTGAGTCTGTTCTGCACTGGATGCGGTCAAATGGAAGGAGCTGGTATTGGGGAGCCCCGTCCCTGAGATAGTAACAGTATTCCGTGTGTGGCCGAACCTATTCCTTGTAAAGTTGCAGGCGGTGTGCTGACATGAAATACTTTCCCGCTCTGCAGGTTTTTTTTTATAGAAGAGGGGGCAAACGAGCATGCGGCTCACCTGATGTTAAGTGACTACCGCCGCCCATGATCAACCGCAACACCAGGAGAATTGCGGGTGCGTTGCCGGCCCTTTAGAAAGGAGTAAGCTCTTTTCTTGAAGGTCCCCAGGTCGTATCGGTCCGGAAAAATCGCCGGTGGTAAACTATTCCACAGAGAGGTTGTACGTGGAAGAAAACTCCTTGTGTAACGTACAGTGGTGGACCGCCAAGCATCCAGATGGTGTGGATGGTATCGGGACGTTTGCCGTGTAGTGCGTTCACGAAATTTGGCGGCTGGGATTAATCCGAACAATTCCTCAGAGCACTCCCCGTGATAGATAAAATACGCAAAGAGATGCAACATCTCTTCGCAGCGCCAGTGAATCGAGCCGATCGGAAAGCACTCAAGTCAAGTGGAAGGAGCTGGTACTGGGGAGCCCCAGTCCAGAGATGGGAACAGTATTCCATGTGCGGCCGAACCTGCGCCTTGTAAAGTTGCAGTCGGTGTGCCGGCATGAAATACTGTCCCGCTCTGCTGAGCACGCCAAGCTTTTTAGAGGCCAAGTGACCACGTGAGGCCAAGTGTCCCTTCCAAGTGACCACGAAACTGCACATCACTCGATATGTCAACGCCGAGGATTCTGATACTGGCTGAGGCAACAAGGGGAGTGCCTTGAAACTGAGGGGATACGACAAAGGGGTTCTTTTCAGCGGTTAACGCGCAAACTTGTGTCTTCTGGGGGTTAAACTGGACTAGATTAAGTCGTCCCCAATCCGAGACTCTGTTCAGCAAAGACTCGACTTCAGACACAAGTTTGTCCCGGCACTCGGAGACGTTTTTCCGAGAAATATTGGCTCGGCCGGTGTAAAGAGCACTACCAGTGCTGTCATCCACATAGTAATGAATGTTACGTATGCAACATATCATTGATATGCAGAAGAAACAGCGTTGGCGATAGCACGCAGCTCTGTGGAACACCAGCATTAATAGGCTTGCAATCGGAGCTTGCACCGTCTACAACGACCTTGATGCTCCGATCTGCAAGAAAGCTGGTGATCCAATTGCATAATTTCTCGGGAAGCCCATAGGAAGGGAGCTTCGAAAGAAGCGCTTTGTGCCAAACCCTATCGAAGGCCTTCGCAATGTCCAAACTAACGGCCAATGTCTCCCCCTTGAACTCTACTGCCTCCGCCCATCTGTGAGTGAGGTAGACCAGAAGATCACCAGCTGACCGACCACGGCGAAAACCGTATTGGCGATCACTAATCAGCTGGTGATCCTCAGGGTACCTCATGAGCTGGCAGTTTACAATGGACTCCATTGTTTTGGAGATCAAGGAGGTGATGGCGATTGGCCGGTAGTTGGACGGGTCTGAGTGGTCGCCTTTTTTAGGGATCGGGTGGACGAAAGCCGTCTTCCATGATTTTGGGACTACGCCTAGGGAGTAGGAGTACCGGAAAAGACGCGTTAAAACCGGTGCCAACTCTGGAGCACACGTCCTCAGCACAATTGGGGGGATTCCGTCAGGCCCACTCGACTTGTGGATGTCCAGGGAGAGGAGTGCTTTGCGAACCGAGCGCTGTGTAACTGCACTTCCGGCATGGAGCACTCACACCGCGGGATGGTCGGCGGCGTACTCCCCCCGTCATCGAGAGTCGAGTTAGACGCAAAGAAAGAGCCTAGAAGATTGCATTGATTGCAGTATGGGCCAGTGAGTCGTCCTCCCTGTGCAAAGATGGAAGAGATGGCTGTAGGAATTCCCCTGGACAGCCTTGGCGAGAGACCAGAATGCACGGGTTCCAGAAGGAAGGCGAACTAGTTTCTCGCCAATTCTGCCTATGTGCTCTGACTTTGCCTTGGCAATGACTCTTTTGAAGGACCTAGAGGCGGAATTATACTTTTAGATGACCACGAAACTGCAAATCCTTCGATATGTCGACGCCGAGGATTACGATACTGACTGTAGCAACAAGAGGGGTGCCTTGAAACTGATGAGATACGACAACGGGGTTCTTTTTAGCGGTATACGCGCAAACTTGTGTATTTTGGGGATAGAATTGGACTCGTTTTAGTCGCCCCAATCCGAAACTTTGTTCAACAATGTCTCGACTTCAAACACAAGTTTGTTCTGGTACTCGGCGACGTTTTTCCGAGAAATATTGGCGCGGCTGGGGTATAAAGCATCACCAGTGCTGTCGTCCGCATAGCAATGAATGTTACTGACTTGCAATATATCACTGATATGCAGAAGAAACAGCGTTGGTGATAGCACGCAGCCTTGTGAACACCAGCATTAATAGGCTTGCAATCGGAGCATTCACTATCTACTACAATCTTGATGCTCCAATCAAACAGAAAACTGGTGATAAAATTGCACAATTTCTCGGGAAGCCCATAGGAAGGAAGCTTCGAGAGAAGCGCTGTGCCAAACCCGATCGAAGGCCTTCGCTATGTCCAAACTAACCATCAAGCCATCGGTGTGTTAGATAAACAAGAAGATCAGCAGCTGAGCGACCCCGAGGGAAACCGTACTGGCAGTCACTAATCAGCTGGTACTCTTCAAGGTACCGCATGAGATGACTGTTAATAACGGACTCCATCATTTTACAGAACAAAGAGGTGATAGTAAGGTGATTGGCACCACACTCCGGATTAGTGGACGATGGTCCGAGGAGCCAAGAGGGGCGTCTGCGGAGGCTTGATATCCGTCCTGATGAAAGGTCAGTAGAAGGTCCAACAGGGAAGGTACATGATCCTCCACGTCTAGAATCCGCGTAGGCGAAGTACCGTGCCAGTTGTGTCAGACCATATGCTAAAGCAAAGTCATTAACAGATCTTCCCGCATGATCGGTTAGCCATTCGGCGTGATGGGCGTTAAGGATCACGATCTCTGCAGATGGGATCTCCTGTAGCAAGGAATCTGCAGCCACTTGGACGTGGTCACAAGTCAGTTTGTTTCGGCATTACCACTATAGGACCTATAGAGGCACGAGTAGACGCGCGGATGGTCGTCGTTTTTTTTTAATATATATAAGAGGGGCCAAACGAGCATGCGGCTTACCTGATGTTAAGTGACTACCGCCGCCCATGATCAACCGCAATACCAGGCGAATTGCAGGTGCGTTGCCGGCCCTTTAGAAAGGAGTAAGCTCTTTTCTTGAAGGTCCCCAGGTCTTATCAGTCCGAAAAAATCGCCGGTGGTAAACTATTCCACAGAGAGGTTGTACGCGAAATAAAACTCCTTCCTAAACGTACAGTAGTTGCCCGCCAAGCATCCAGATGGTGTGGATGGTATCGGGACGTTTGCCACATAGTGCGTTCACGAAATTTGGCGGCTGGGATTAATCTGAACAATTCCTCAGAGCACCCCCGTGATAGATGCAATAAAATACGCAAAGACATGCAACGTGTCTTCGCAACGCCAGTGAATCGAGCGGATCGGAAAGCACTCGGTCGTCGACGATTCGAGCCGCTCTGCGCTGGATGCGGTCTGGAGCTGGTATTGGGGAGCTCCACCCCAGAGATGGGAACAGTATTCCATGTGCGGCCGAACCTGCGCCTTGTAAAGTTGCAGGCGGTGTGCCGGCATGAAATACTGTCTCGCTCTTCTGAGCACGCCAAGCGTTTTAGAAGCCAATTTGGCCTTCTCTTCCAAGTGACCACGAAACTGCACGTCACTCGATATGTCGACGCCGAGGATTCCGATACTGGCTTAGGCAACAAGGGGAGTGCCTTGAAACTGAGGATATACAACAAAGGGGTTCTTTTTAGCGGTTAACGCGCAAAATGTGTCTTCTGAGGGTTAAACTGGACTAGATTTAGTCGCTCTCAATCCGAGACACTGTTCAGCAAAGACTCGACTTCAGACACAAGTTTGTCCCGGTACTCAGAGACGTTTTCCCGAGAAATATTGGCACGGCCGGTGTACAGAGCATCACCAGTGCTGTCATCTGCATAGCAATGAATGTTACGGGTTTGCAACATATCATTGATATGCAGAAGAAACAGCGTTGGCGATAGCACGCAGCCTTGTGGAACACCAGCATTAATAGGCTTGTAATCGGAGTTTGCACCGTCTACAACGACCTTGATGCTCCGATCTGCAAGAAAGCTGGTGATCCAATTGCATAATTTCTCGGGAAGCCCATAGGAAGGGAGCTTCAAAAGAAGCGCTTTGCGCCAAACCCGATCGAAGGCCTTCGCAATGTCCAAACTAACGGCCAATGCCTCCCCATTGGACTCTACTGCCTGCGCCCATCTATGATTTAGGTAGACCAGAAGATCACCAGCTGACCGACCACGGCGAAAACCGTATTGGCGATCACTAATCAGCTGGTGATCCTCAGGGTACCTCATGAGCTGGCAGTTTACAATGGACTCCATTATTTTGGAGAACAAGGAGGTGATGGCGATAGGCCGCTAGTTGGACGGGTTTGAGCGGTCGCCTTTTTTAGGGATCGGGTGGACGAAAGCCGTCTTCCATGATTTTGGGACTACGCCTAGGGAGTAGGAGTACCGGAAAAGACGCGTTAAAACCGGTGCCAACTCTGGAGCACACGTCCTTAGCACAATTGGGGGGATTCCGTCAGGCCCACTCGACTTGTGGATGTCCAGGGAGAGGAGTGCTTTGCGAACCGAGCGCTGTGTGAACTGCACTTCCGGCATGGAGCACTCACACCGCTGGATGGTCGGCGGCGTACTCCTTCCATCATCGAGAGTCGAGTTGGACGCAAAGAAAGAGCCTAGCAGATCGGCTTTCTCCTTTGCGATATGGGCCAGTGAGTCGTCCTCCCTGTGCAGAGATGGAAGAGATGACTGACAGAAATTCCCCTGGACAGGCTTGGCGAGAGACCAGAATGCAAAAGTTCTAGAAGGATGGAGAACTAGTTTCTCGCCAATTCTGCCTATGTGATCTGACTTTGTCTTGGCAATGACTCTTTTGAAGGACCTGGAGGCGGAATTATACTTCTTTTTTAGAGCGCTGGTGTTTACATCCCGGGACGTTGACACGTCAGCCCAGGTTTGGTAGCACTCCTGCTTATAGCATGATGCTATTTTACAGGGGCGACCAAACCATGGCTGAGATTTGCCTCCGATGGACACCACATAGGAAATAATGACAAGTTCCATACCCTGAAGTACCACACCAGCGAAAGAATCAGCAACAACGTTGGGATCGTCCGGCGAGAAGCAAACCCGTCCCCAAGGGTAGGATGCAACGAAAGACCGCATCCTATCCCAATCGGCTGACCTATAGTGCCAAACACGGCGGCAGCCTGCAGAATGCAACTGCGATTTCAGCGTGAGTGGCACCACACTCCGGACAAGAAAATGGTCGGAGGAGCCTAAAAGGGCGTCGACGGAAATCTGATATCCGTCCGGGTGAGAGGTTAGCAGAAAGTCCAATAGGGAAGGTGCATGATCCTCCACATCTGGAATCCGCGTAGGCAAAGTAACCAGTTGTGTCAGACCATATGCCAATGCCAATGTGTCGTTGTCTACGCGTAGCCAAAGGATGGACAGGTCCGTACCTTCAAGACTGCCGAGGCGTCGAGAACATACGTTCTCTCTGACATATACACAAACCCCAGCTCGAGGCACCAAGGCGTGTTCCAAATCGTATCCCGGGTAGGAGAGATAAGAAGTATCAGCCGGAGAGGACACCTGCGTCTCGGTCAGAAAGAGCAAGGCCGGCTTCGCTGTCTCCAGATGGCAGTGGACGATTTTTAGGTTTGTGTGAAGCTCCCTGATGTTGCAGAAATTCACGGATAGCGTGGATGGGGTCGGCGTGGGTGGCGGTTGTCTTTTTGCTCAGTTTGCCCCGAGCGAGTAGAATTTAAAGCAGCATACGCTTGGCAGCCTGAACACCCACGCTTACGAGTGGAGTAGCTTGGTTGTGGATGCTCAACGCTGCCGCGTGACTCTACCACTGTTAAATGTAGTGTATATTTTATACACAAAACTCTTCTCTTCTTCTTTACCCTAGTAATTACTCTATATAAGCATAAGTAAGACTAGTTACTGTTGTTGTAACAATTCACCAATGAAGGCAGGCAAAGATCTTATAACATACAACCTAGTCTGATGTGAATTTTGTTCAAAGTGGAACGTCTTTAATTCCTGACTTACTGAAGTAGTATGACTGAAGAAAAAAATTCACTCTATACTTTGACATATTTTTCATTTATACGCAAGAAAAAAATGTCAACAATTTGTTTGGGAGTTCGCCATGGTTCTTTGGTTCTTTGAGCCGGATCTGAATCAGCGACCAATGGATTACCTTAATCGACACGCTCGGTACACGGAATAGTAATCCCAGCAGAATAAGTCTTGCAGCTTTTTTATGTTAATATTATTTTTATTTATTTACTATGTACACCATTGGTGAGGACTTTCTTATCACAGAATTTTGGTTTTTAGAACAACATGTTTTACCCCATTGCATTATAAATATGTTATTTTGAACTTCTTATTTTTCATCAATCATCAAATCATCAAACATCAAAGCCTGCAAAAGTTCGCGATTGGAAACGAGTTTCTCTCACTATAGGGGAGATTTGCCTTCATCGTCATACTTAGCAAGTGAATATGCGATCCAATCATAAGAAGTCTCGCATCGTTGACGCTGTTCTACGTCGCAAATTTGGGTATTTTAATTCTGGCATAAACATCTAGGCATCTATCGGGGGCCGCAAGATTTGGCTGACCCTTTCAATGGGACGAGACTTCATCACGATTAGTGATGAATAGAAAAATGAGAATAGAATAGAACAATTATTATTGAATATAGATTACAAGAATACTTATTAAAAGTCACACGCGGTAAGGGGGTTAAGCTTTATCGCCAGTCTGGAAAAACTCAGTTCTGGAAAGAACCAGCAGGAGACTACTCAGGATTAAAAAAATATTTTACAATAATATTTTAATGGATTCATCCATCAACGTCCATTAATATATCTTAATCCTGAAAAAAAAAAGAATTAGGTTACCAGTGCACCACAACGCGGGTGAGGACGTCCGCTGCGGTGGCGGCATGCCGCAGGTCTGCGCTGAGCGTGGCATCGAAGCAGTAGCTGCGCAGCGTGCCCGCGCCCGCACCCGCGCACACAGCGCCGCACCGCACCAGTATCTGCGGACACCCCGCATCAACACACAGCGGACTGAACTGTCAAAGTGACGCTACACGAGCCTAGCTTAAGACGCAAAATCCTTTCCGAAGGATATCTAGTAATCCCCGAGCTTAAAGGGTTGGCTTAACCGGGTAAGAATCACGCTAGAACAGTATGACAGTTAAAAATAGCAGCATAATATAGCTGATATGATTTGTGTTGTGTGTAGCAGACACTTTACAGGTAATGAGGCATACCACCTTGTCCTCCAGTGGTGACAACGCATCAACATTACGATTCTTAATTAAGAATAGATGTGGTTATCTTTTGGTTACAGTATCTAATTACTATCCATCTCCAATTGCGTTCGGAGTGGAGATCCTGAGATCCTTTAACTACACCAATGGTACGACGAACAGTGGGGTTTTAGCTGGTATGAGACAAGAATAACCTCTTTGTTGCTCCCACAGCGGAAGATATCCAAAAGATATAACTATGTTAAAAAAGGGCTTATAGTGTCAATCTTGGGTATTAATACAAAATATCGGAATATCATACAGATTGGGTTTTCCTAACTAACCAGACTTCCTTGGATCTTAATTATAGATTAAATATTAAGATACATATTTTTTATTGTATTTTTTATAACAAAAAAATACAAAGGTTGAACCTAATGCCTTGAGGCATTCTCTACCAGTTAACCCATATGCCATAACCATTATGCATAACGATTGCAGTATGTCCAAATATTTTTAGACTAGGCCATATTCCACCTTGCTTATAGCATGAGACCTTTGCATTGGTAAAGTTATTGGCCATCATCAATACGAAGAATTTAGGTTATATATCGCTGTTTGACTGTGACCGGGGCCTCCTACAGGTGAAACTGTCATTTGATGAAAAGTTATTATATTATTTTCCTGACACGCTGAAATATACATATGCTCTGACATTGTTTTCTCCTTACCTGCATCACTTGTAAACACAGCATAGTATGCTCTGCATCCTGACTGTCACTTGCGGCCCGCACTAAATGCTGGATACATTCAGCGGGCCACAAAGCAGCATGCTCTGCCAACTTCTTAAGCCCGAGGAGAGCAGCCCTCCTCACCGCTGAACGGGCGTCTTTCATAGCTATGCTTAGTAGAAGTTCCACCTTAAAAATGAAGGAAAGTTTAAATAAATAAATACTACTAGGTTGTAAGACTTTTTTTCTGCCTAGGAATTTGTTTAGGTAGATAGGGTATAGAAAGCCAGTGTAACTACATGCTGTGAGGCATTCCATCTTAGTCCTCACAGTTGACATCACACCTGTAACATTGTTTGCTTGAAGTAGGTTGCAGGTGTCCATTGATTGCAATGATCACTCAGGTGGACTGTAAGTTCGTTTTTTTATAGGAGAGTGGCAAATGAGCATATGGTTCACCTGATGGTAAGTGATTACCGCCGCCCATGAACAACTGCAACATCAGGGGTATCGCAGATGCGTTGCCGGCCTTTTAAGAAGGAGTAGACTCTTTTCTTGAAGGTCCCTAAGTTGTATCAGTCCAGAAAAATCTCTGGTGGTAGCACAAGCAAGTTGTGTGAGTAAGAAAACTCCTTTTAAATTGCACAGTGGTGGACCGCCAGTCATCCAGATGGTATGGATGGTATCGCGAGTTTTGTCGCGATGTGCGATGGTGAAACTGTGCAGCAGGAATTAGTCTGAACAATTCCTCAGCGCACTTCCCGTGGTAGATGCGATAAAATACGCAGAGATGCAACATCTATTTGCAGTGCCAGTGAGCTTAATAGAGTTTTGTTGCTTTAGTTTTATAAAAAATCAATATTTATAAATAGTTGAAATACTTGTGTCTTATTTGAAATAAGGCAGTTGCGGAGTTGTCACATTATATATCACATTTCTAAAAAAATGCCATAACCACAAGAAAAATAAGTATTGCACAGAAAATAATATTACAGAGGCATTTTTATGATAATCTGGGTGTTTCCCATCACTTAGTCTGCATGGAATATGTTAGGTTTTGGTTTTGTGGGTTTTGAGTTTTTGCATGGAACCCTAATTAAGTTTTTAAAATAAAAGTAGTCTACGTTTTTCATTATATTTACCAGTGAGTCTTGTCAAAATTGGTCCAGTCTTTTCAGAGATTAGTAGAAACATAAAGACAGAGACAAGAATTTTAAAAATTATTTTTTTTCTTATAAGTACGGTATATACTTTCATATGCATTTTGAATAGAAAGCTGTTATTTTGACATTATCAACAGACACTTCTATGTTGTTTATTTGTGTAGATGAAACAACTTGCGATATAGTATTATCTGTATAACAGGAACATTTCTTAATGCTTGAGTGTATTCAGTGAAAAGGGCATGCAACATTATTTCTAATGAGGGATGATGAAACTTACCTGATCAGGGACATGCACAACAGTGTCAGCTGCAATAGCTGTCAGAGCTGTAATGGCTGCTCTGACAGAACTTGATGAAGGAAACTTTTCCAGCAAAGTTCGCAGCAACTTTAAGACGCCTTGAGCTCTCACAGCTGTAAAACAATTTGTTAAGATTTGTTATTAATACCTTTGTTATTAGTTTTTATCTGTTATTAAAACCTTTTTCCATCTCATAACTAGTAGAAAAGTAAATATAGTATTGGTGTAGTAGTGTAATAAAAAAAATATTCTCACCGCCTCCATGTACAGTTCTTAGGGCTCTAACAAGCTTTGCTCTTCTCTCTGCTGCTGTACTCTCACATTCCACCATATCGGACAGTTTGTTGCACATTGCCACTGCAAAGGCACTAAATTAAAAGAACCTAATTAGTTTTGAATGTAAAGGGAACACATCAAATAAATTTAAGAATTAGAATTAAGATATTAGAATTAAATAAAAATATAACGAAATGTTAATGTGAATTAGTTATCAAAAAATTTATACATTCTAGGTATTATTTAGTCTTAAAAGTGAAATTTTGTAACTGCTTTAATGAATAAATTTCTTAGGGCCAAAATTTGGGAAAGTAAATAAAAAAAGGGCATAAAAAATATCTTTAAATATTACTTTGAATGTGCGGCAAATCTTGTTGTTGCATATATTGCAGCATCAACTTCAACATTATCATGGCTCTCAAGTCCTCTTCGTATCGCGTGGTGTACATTTTGTCTCTCTGGGATAATACCAGCAACAGCACCCAAGGTCCTAAGTGCCAAAGCTCTTGCTACAGGGTCGTTTGAATGTAGAACACTAAAAACCCTACGTAAAAACTCATCTACGTTTAAAATCTTGTCTAAATGCTTCTCGCTTTGTTGGCAGACGCGCAAAACCCAAAGTCTTAAAAAGTTGTTACCCATACGAAAAACATCTGCTAATTTCAAAAAGGATGAATTAATAAGAATAGGAAATGGATATTTTTCGAACAAACGAGGGAAACGAACGATTGCTTCACATTGTTCGCCTACTTTTCCAGATCGTAGACCTGTAAAAACATTGTTTTTAGAAAATTATAAACAGTTCTATTCGCAAAAATTTAAGGTTATTAAATAATAATGAATTTTATTAATTATATTTAAATACCTTTATCCAGCTCTGTCAAGGCGGAATTAGCATCTTGTTCTGGTTCTCCAGAATTATCATTAAATGTATTGGATCTAACTCCGATCATATTTTAAATTCAAAATTTCAAAAGATAAACATAAAACAAATTTATGACAGTTGCTTGATGACAGTGACAGTTGACAACTGAGCAACAGTTTACTAGAGGTGGGCGATGCAAACCGTATATTGATATGAAATCTATATATTGGTACAATATCTAAAAACCGCTTACTGGTTCGTTCCAAAACGATGTATTACAAAATCTGATAATTGCGTACCGCTGCGATGACTATATCGCTTCGAATCGGTCGGTCGCCAGATTCGTTCCATAACTATATATTATACAAAATCTGATATATCGCCGCGTACCTATATCGCTTCGCACCGGTCGGTCACTAGATTCGTTTCATAACTATATATTATACAAAATCTGATCGCTCGCTTTTCCAACTTTTTAAATATATCTCTTAAAATATTTTGATAAAAATGTAAAATAAATAATATTAAACTGACGCACTTCGTTAAAATTACTGTACATATATACAATTCCTGAGCCAATATCGTAACAACAAAGTACATAAAGTTTAACATCAACCACTAATGAATTAAATCAAAAGCGTTTTCAACACTTCAAAAGATTTAACGGCAAACGGTTTATTTTTATGATAATTTTCAACCACAACAAGTTCAGTATTAAATATTGCATATAAGTTTAACTTTAAGTAAAGCAAATAATTGTTACAATCCTTATTTTCAGACATGTGAAACCTAAATTTTAATGAAATAAATCAAAAGAATACGTGGTTGTATTGATGTTTAAAAAAATACTTTCTTTGGAAAACTGATTTATAAACCGTCATCTACTCCATTCTAAAGTCATTTTATCGAACTAAAATTGATTAGCTCTCAACGTAAAGATGACGCTAGATGGCATAAATACGGCTAAGTAAGAAGTCGATTGTGGATGATCTTGAATCACAAACATAAATGATTTCAACAGCGAATCGGAGTAGAAAATAGTATAAACGCGTACGCAGAACATATAGATATTGAAATATATAGTTTTGACATTACACATATTGAAACTCGAAATCTGATACGATTCTCAGAAAATGCGATACGACCCAGGCTTACAGTTTACTATGGTTTTGTATGTTCCAAAATACAACTCAGTACCTACACTGGCAAATGCAAATGACGTCATCAATTGACACTATGTTGTACTGGCGTGCCGCCGCCATATTGCGTCTGATATCCGGTCGCAATAAAACAATTTTTAATTGTGTGTGCGCTGAATGAAGCATGCCAGAATTTGTTTTTATTTATTCAAATATAAAAAATTATAGAATAATTGCTGGTATCTTCATTAGGAAGATAAAATGATTTTTGGAGTACAAAATGACAAAATAATCGCCAACACTTTTCCAATATGGCGAAAATGTATGACGTCATATACTGTCCTATGTTTTGGAACGAATCACCGGTATAGCGTCGATTCATGATGTCATTCGCATTCGACAGTATACTGGGTTGTATTTCGGAACATATCCTATACTCTTTGGTTGCTACCAGTGCTGCTATCAAGCTATCATGTCTTGACTGAAAGTTACGTTGGCATGTCGGAAAGATACAGTTTGAAAGAAACTGTTACGTGTTAAGTGTAAATTAAATCATCAAATCAAATCAAATCAGTCACCATTACAAAAAAAATCGAAAAATGCAAGATTTTTTTTGAAATAGAATAAGGATGACAAACGAGCACACAGTCCACCTGATGGTAAATGGATGCTGCGGTCCTTGGTCATCTACATTTATCTTCAGTTAAGCATCAAAATTATGTGTGTGAGATGTGTTGCCATTTGTTTCCAGTAAAAAGGGTCTCTAGTTTTCTACACTTACCATAAGAAACACAGCAGCATTAAGCTGCTATTGTACGCTGGTATTCTGTGAGAGTGTGGTCCTACTCCAGTTGAGCCAACCTATTCATGCTGCAACAATAATCTGCAGCATATCTCTATCACGTAATTTTTTTTTTATTTTATGCTATATTTATAGTGAAAGTAGAGTGATTATATGATTTTTTACTTAATGAATAAAACTTATTTTACTCTTGGTTTAACTGAGTGGTTGGTTTAACCTTCGATTTGCTGACGGTAAAATCCTTATGACCGAATCGCTGCAGGACCTAAGCACTATGCTTAATGACCTCAGTAGTGTCTCTCTACGGATAGGTTTTAAAATGAACATGGATAAAACATAGATTATGTGTAATGTCAATGTAACACCTATGCCGGTAGTTCTTGGGAGCACTGAGCTCGAAGTTGTTGACGAGTACGTTTACCTGGGACAAATAGTCCTACTAGGTAAGTCCACATTCATTCAACTGGGCTGGGCAGCGTTCAGGAAATTACGATACTCCTTCTCGTCAGGTACACTTCAAAATCTGAAAACGAGATTTTAAAACCAGTGCGTGTTGTCAGTGATGACTTATGGATCTGAAACGTGGTCCTTCACTGCTAGCCATATAAAGACGCTCAAAGGCACTCAGCGAGCTATGGAGAGGGCTGCTCGGGGTTTCTCTGCATGATAAACTTAAAAATGAGGATATCCGGCAGTGAACCAGAGTGACCGACATAGCCCAACGGATTGGTAAGCTGAAGTGGCAATGAGCCGGCCATATAGCTCGAAGAACCGACAACCGATGAGGAATTTTTTTTTCGAGTGGCAGCCTCGTACCAGTAGGCGTAGTGTAGGGTGACCCCCTCGACACTCGACCCACTAGATGGAGTGACCACCTGGTAAGACATTCTAGAAGTCGATGGTTGCAAGTGGCTCAGGACCGTGCTTTGTGGCATTCTTTGGGGGAGGCCTATGATCAGCAGTGGAGCTGTGAAGGGCTGTAATAATAATGATGATAATGAGGGCTAACTGTAACATCGGAACGTCAAACACCTTGGTATCCCCGTTTCGAGTGCTTTGCCGTTTATTATGCACTGAAACATTGGGCCTGTAAAATAAAGATAAGTAAAATTAAACGCGATAAAATCATGTAAATATAAGAAATCATAATACATATATAATTTACTATACCTGCTTACCTGTTTATATTTTTACGTAACTGTAAAAAATAAATCTAAATATCTAAAGCGGTAGTTTTATAAATACTTAGATTTTGGGAAAATAATTTTAATTAGGAAAAAATATTACTTTTTAAGCAATTACACAAATGTGCTTAAGATTTTATTTTACATACAAGGGTTGATAAAAATTACATAAAATGTATCAAAACTTGTTGGCAACTCTGCGAGCAAAGAGACAAAGAGTTTTTTATTTATTTTAAGGTAAAAAGGTATCTATGCCAATACAGCCTAGTCTGACGGCTGTTGTTTCGAGATTAATGGCGCCGTTCTGGTGGCAAAAAAGTGGTGGATCATATCATTGACGACGCAATTATATCAAGTAAAATTCAGTACATG
The DNA here is from genome assembly GCA_036936625.1 of Parnassius smintheus behrii. Taxonomy (NCBI): domain Eukaryota; kingdom Metazoa; phylum Arthropoda; class Insecta; order Lepidoptera; family Papilionidae; genus Parnassius; species Parnassius smintheus. The sequence continues at coordinate 43,264,386 of JAUPFT010000015.1, forward strand.
CCCTTATTATATATAGTAGGCAACGCAGAGAATGAGCTGTAAGCTGTATTCTGAATTTTGCAAACATTAGCACACACGGTGTGATGGAAAACTTTACGTATGAAATACAGATTTCCCATATATTAGACATGTGCAATATGTAAATGCTAGTGCCACAAGCTTGCGATATTATGAACAATGGACGATGGAAATGATAGATTATATCTATATATATAAGAATAAATTGGACCTACTTTTATTTCCGATCTCTTTTAATTCCATTCCTATAATTTCAGTTGGAAAATAAGGTTTGCTTGCAGTTATTTGCGTCGAAAAACGTGCGAGAAACCAAAACAATTCGGGTTATTGGAAATGTAAAATAAATACTTTAAATACTTGTAATTTTGACAGTGATAACATTATATTTTTTATAACATTATATTTACAATTTATTTTTAATAAGAGCCATGCTGCAGCTATATTAGTAAGTAGCATAAGTAGTTGTAGCACGAATGGGTTAGATCGGCTGGGGGACGACCACGCTCTCATATAATATCAGGATAAAAAAAGCTACTTAAGGGGTTATAGTAAGTCAGCTCAAATTCTAATTTCATTGCCACTAGCCCGCGCGTCGTATGCTATGTACCGACATGTTTGTAATCACTAATACTATAAATAGAAAGGTCGTTAGACACTTATTTCATTAGGTTTATCATATTTATGCCTGTTTCTTAACGCCAAGCCAGTCGCTTCTTATTTTTATTACGGTTATTTCCAATTTTAATTTTACGTTGTCCTGTTGCGTAATGTATATTCTGATCGCAAGCGACACAACTTCTCCCTTCAAAAGCCGGAACGATACTAACGGGGCGACAGGAATCATGCTTACGCGCCGATAGTTTAGGTAATTTCTTTTTACAGTGAAAATAATGGCATTTTAAAAAAAGTAAATAACATAAGCACCGCTTTATAGTTAGTTCAGTTAGTATGCAAAGTTTCATCATCTTATTTAAAGTATTTTATGAATAACAGCGGTTTATTGTTTATTTTGGAGGTAACTTTGGATTTTTTTTCTATCGAGAAAATTTTACGAAATCATGTTTTCGTCTAACATAATCCTTAACATTAATCCTCAACTTTACCATATATTTATTTCAAAATTAATGCTGCAATACTTTCGGCATAACGAAGGATCTTGCTAAGCCATTTGAGATTATATTTCCCCTTAACACTACTGTGTTTCGTACGGTGAGTGTAGAGAACCAGAGACTCTTTTTACTGGAAACGAGGTACTTCATCTTAATCCTCACGGGTGTCAACGCATCTGCATTTTGATTCGTAATCGAAGAAAGATGTAAATGTCTATGTGCCACAGCAGCCACTTGCCATCAGGTGGACTGTGCGCTTGCTTGTCACCCTTATCATACCTATAAAAACGTTCCGATCCGAGAGATTCCGAGAGATCTCTAAACACAAAAAGAGCTCTACGACTTACAAAATATGGTATATTTAAGACTTTCGTTTACAATTTAATCGGCGACGACATTGAGTTACAATAGAATTAAAGGCTTTGGCATGGTTTAATAAATACATGAATATGAAGAGGATGTGTTGATGTTGTTGAAATACGTAATGCATTTCAAGAACATCAACACTTTGATACTTTAGATCAAATGCCGCGTCCGCACGCCTGGCACTGGCCGCCAATTCGAAATCTCTACAAACGTTTGGCTTGATTTTGGGAATCAAACGTCACCAATCACCATCTACAAGCTTGCGAGTGCGTTAGTTTATTCTGAAGAGGCAAACATGACCGACATCGATGATGTGTTGGTTGTGTCGGTCATATAACATTTGACTTAATTTATTTTTATTATAAATTCAAGAAAACAAGTAAAGAAAAGAAAAATACGGCAAAGAAAATGTTGGTGGTTAAAAATTCATAAAAACCGTACCAGGTAATTTTGAAATTATTTTCTTATAGGAAGGTAAGTACTTTTTCCCCTATCAGTGCACAAACGAGACTGAGTGACCACGTCCACAAACATGTAAACGCATCGGAAGCGATTGCGGCAAATTCGCTTTTATTTTTGACAAAAAATCGACACTCGATCGGATTGGCTACAAGCGCTTACAAACTTATGCAAACCAAGCCACACCAAAGAGTATAATAAGTATATACAGGAACCACACACTCTATCCACACGTTAATTAGTGATAGTGATGCTGAGGTTTGCCAAAGGTGCGGACGGTGCGGACGCGGCATAAGAAAGTAGACGTAGATATAATACTTATAGACAAAACTTTTAACAGCACTAGAGTGGACAAAACTTTCTATCATTAAGAAAAATCAGGTTAATATAATTGTTGTCTCGGCTGACGCAGTGGCTCAGCGTTTGGCTGCGGGTGCTGCAGACCGGGGCTTCGAATCCAACACGGAACAATAATTGTTTGACCTACGAATGATGAATTCATGTGCAATTTGTGTACTAAATGCGCCTCTACGATGTACTCAAGTAGAAATGTAAGAGAAAAACATCACACTTATAAGTTAGACCGAATAATTTTTAAACTTAAGCAAAAAGTTAAGCGACAGTTGCCTAATAGCAGTAGCCCAGTAGCAGTAGCCCAGTAGCAGGGCGTGGACCGCGAACAAAAAAGGTCGTAGGTTCGAATCTGACATTCGACTACTGGTGTGAACACAAGCTAACACAAGCAATTTAAGCTTACCACGAGTGGCTAAGGGGAATATTAGTAATCTTTATAGTATTGTTAATATTCATTAAAAAAAATCATGCGTAGCTAACGTCAGCGTTTATCGAATTACGTTAACTAACTAGCTTGCTCCGGATATGACACTAGCACCCTAAAATTAACGCGTTGCATAGAAATTTAGCTTCAGATGAGGCACAAAGTGGTATTTAGTCGCAACTCCCGGCTCAGCTCTCAAAGCGGCGTAATTACAGTCACCTGTGAAACTGTAGCCGTGTATGCCGCCATTACGGTGTAGCGTAGCTTCGCGAAATGGTGCCTTGTTATTTTGACGGATCGTTGGACTAATAATAGAGTTGCGGTATTTTGATGACTTTGATTAAACTATTTAATATTTAAGTTTTAATAAAAAGTACAAATAACTCATCTAGATATCCCTATGCATATATTATTGTTTTTTAACTTTATGACAAGTGAATGCGGAAATATCTAGGAGTCGAGAATTTATTTTTAAAGGTTCTAAGAGTATTATTTTGTAACCAATGCGAGTCGCTTGTAAACACTGAAGTTTTTAAATTTATGTTCTCGCCGGGTTAGGATTTTGTACATCGCACCCAGAGATCCGTACTGGCATTATACAAAATAATAGTTTTTGAGTAAATTGAATTTAAATTTTGAAAAATAAAAAATGCAAAATTAGATAATATTAAAGCTTTTAAAATTCTAGTTTTTTATATTTTTATATTTTTTATATCTTTGATTATGAATTTATACTTGTATCGGGCTAAGATTAAGCTAAGCTTATAGAATTCAATAAAAAGTAAAGTAAAGTAAAGTAGAATTCAATAAAAATTATAATTAAAAATCGAAAAAAATCCAAATTGTATTTCATAATTAATATTACATTTAACTAATTTTAGCTTAAAATATGAGAAAGAAACCGAACGTTTGGTCGGGCGGTCTAGCGCTATGAAATCACTGTTTCAAACGTGAAGCTTTTGGTTTATTGATATTGTGTGTATTTTAAGTTTTTATTTACATTTTCAATATCTATCTTTTTATACGACTTGCTTTGGAACTTAGACTCCCGATCCGACCTAATACCTTCCGGAATTTGGACCAGACAGTTTTTGGGTTTTTCTGTAAGCCAGGTTTGAAAAGAGTTTCCAAGTCGAAATCGGAGTTAGGCCACTGTTGAGTTAAATTATTTTGAACTATGGTTGGGTCCCACGTCAAATTATATTTGATGGGACAAGGGCCTTAACCTATAAACTCCTTTCATGAATCGTTTAAGTCTATCGTCATGAATTAAATTAGAAAAATATCAACAAGGATAGTGGCGATTTGTAAGAGTTAATAGTGCCATATTTGGCACCCTTGTCAAACACAATGGAAAGAAAATGAATTACTGTAGGAATAGAAACTGCAGAGTAATTATTACCATGTATTTTACAATATTTTATCCAATTCTTAATACATTCATCATATTGTTTATGTAAATAATCAGATAAAGAAGACTCTACAATATCTACTGATCTCGAGTACAAACCTCTCCTAAATAAAGTTTTCCTGAAACCCTCGTGGCTACAAGTCCAAGGAGCGGTGCAGGTTGTGGGGCATTCTGAAAGGAGACAATAAAAAGTCTTTATTTGGTTTAAAATATATTGGCTTAAAAGAAATTAGTTTTTGGAATACTGGGACTGGGAACCAGGGTTGCGTAAGCCAATATGGTACTACTAGAATGCCTTCTACTCTTTCATTAATAATTTTTTGTATGTCCTTTGTTATGTGAAAAGGGTGAAAAGTGAAAAGGGTGGAAATGCGTAGAATAACATTTTTGCAAGAAACGGTAAAAGCGTCAGTGGCCCAGGCATCAGGCTAATTTTCCCAAGGAATATATTTATGGACTTTAGCATTGTGCCTGCTAGCAAAAAGATCTATATCTGGGTAACCGTAGCAAAGAGTTTATTTATTAAATGCCTTATCATGAAGTTCCCATTCAGTGTTCAAAAATTTCTTACGAAACATTTGATCTGCTTCGTAATTGTCTTTAGTATTTATATAAGAAAATATAGTTATTGCACGCATTTCACACCATTTCCATATTTGTCTAAAAATAATATTTTAATGACTGAACTGTATGCTACCTATCCTATAAAGACATTGCATTATCATTTCGAAATAATATTTTATTTGATTTAAATTAATAGCGAAACGCTTTAGAGCCAGAATAGCTGCCTGTAACTAATTCGTTAATTTGCAAGGATTTCTCATAGTCTTTCCAGTAGCCAAAACAGTTTTTCATCTTACATTACTTACTTACTTACATAAGCATCCCAACCTGTAGATGATGCGTCAGAAAATATTTCTAAATCATACTTATCACAGTTTTGTGGATGGAAACTATGATCAATATGGTTTATCCACCAAAGCATGTCGGTCTGAAGACTTTTAGAAAACTTTACGATTTGTTCAAAATTAGGGTTGTCGAGTAAGCACCAATATTTAAATTGTTCAAAACCTTTAGTGTATAGCCATGAAAATCTTACCACAGGACATGCAGACTAGAAGTCCTAAGAGTCGAGCAAATTCACGGAGTTTATGTTTATGTAGTTTAAGGAACTTAGAAATACCCACCTTGATTTGTAATTTTTTAGAATCCGACAATTTTATCGCCATGTTCTCGGAATCTGAAAATAAAACCAAAAATTTACATCGAGTATATGATTCCAGGCAGCTTTTCTTTTTGTTTACTATGAAACCCAAGCTTTGGATAAAGTTTATTGTAAGACTACCTATTCCTTTTGCATTCTAAAAGCGAACATCCAATACAAAATATATCATCAAGGTATATCACAGATATCTTTCTATTAATTATAAGAAATTCTATCACCGGCTTCATTAATTTAGTAACAACATAAGGTGCTGTGCACAAACCGAACGCTAGGCAATTGAATACAAAAAGCGCATCATTATTTTTAAAGCGAAGTTATTTTTTATGCAGGTTATGTATGGGTATGGTTATAAGTAAATAGGCGTCTTTTAAATCTATGGTAGCTATGTAACAGTTTTTGTTATCAATTTTGATGCTGTTCGGTAATCCTCTTAAAATATCGCGTTTCTACGAACTTATTTAAGCATTTCAGATTGAATATATAAACACTCACGCCTGTCACCCAGAGGGGTAGGCAGAGACTACGGACTTCCATTTGGCACGATCCTGACATACCTCTTTCGCCTCTTTTACATCCATATATCTACGCATACATGCTCGTCGGTTAAGGGTACTTCTAACGTGGCCCATTTTCAAAATATCGCCAATTTGGTCGATAAACTTTTTCCTAGGGCGTCCCTTTCCGACTCGGCCGTTCACATCTGCCATATAAATTTGCTTTGTCACTCTTTCCTCATTCATTCTTTCCACATGACCAAACCACCGAAGCATTCCTTTCTTAATCCTGGTCACAACATCATCTTGCATACCACATTTATCTCTTATCACGCAATTTCTCACCCTGTCATTCAGATTCAACCCTAGCATATTCCTTAAAGACCGCATTTCTACAGCATTTATTCTACTTTCGTGCTTCTTCTGCCACACCCAGCTTTCACTACCATACATTAAAGTAGGGACTAACACAGCATTATGAATTACCATACGTGCCTGTTTTGACACATTCTGGTTCTTCATAATAGAGTGTAGTGCCCCATTCACTCTATTCCCTGCATTTACTCGTCGTTCTATATCCCTATCATATCTACCATCCCTGCTAAATACACATCCCAAATACACAAACTCATCCACTTGCTCAATTAACTCTCCTTCTATTCTTATTTCACATACCGTTTTGCTTTCTTCTCTTTCAAAAACCATCACTTTCGTCTTACATGCGTTCACTTTCATTCCCCTTTCTTTTAATTCCCAGTTCATTAATGTAACTATCATTTGCAACTCAGCCGCCGATGACGCAAATATGACTTGATCATCGGCATACAAAAGGCATTTGATGGTTAACTCGCCCATTCTTAACCCACATTCTTCATCTTTCAAAGTTTGCAAACACTGGTCCATAAATAGGTTGAACAGCCAAGGGGAAGCTACACAGCCCTGTCTGACACCTTTTTGGATGCCAAACCAGTCCGAGTAGACCCCATTGATCCTGACACAAGCACTAGAGTCCCTATAAAGAGACCTTAATGCCTGTATCAAACCTTCGCTCAACCCATATGAGTTCAGTGTTTGCCATAACACATTCCTGTCCACTCTGTCATAAGCCTTTTCCAAGTCCATGAATGCACAAGAAACTTTCTGGTTTTTGGCCAAAAACTTCTCCGCAATCATGCGCATGGAAAAGACTTGATCTGTACACCCCATTCCCTTTCTAAAACCCGCTTGCACATCCCAAATTTTTCCATCAGTTTCTTTCATAACTCTTTCAATTAACACCTTAGCATACAGTTTACCCACAATACTAAGCAAGCTGATACCGCGGTAGTTTTTGCAGTCCTGCTGTGACCCTTTTCCTTTATATATTGGTACTATAACTGCTTTACACCAGTCATCCGGTACCCGTTTTAATTCCCAACATAAATTAAACAAGGTGTACAGCAAGCCTGCCACCACTCCCTCTCCAGCCCTTAGCATCTCGAGTGATACTCTATCATATCCAGCTGCCTTACCTGCTTTTATGCTTTTCATTGCTTTCATTATTTCATCTACACTTATCTCCATACCCCTTTCCACTTCTTTCGGAATTTCTAGTTCATTTAATTCAGACGACTCTTCACTCATAAATACGCTTTCAAAGTATTCCTTCCATCTGCTTAAATTCGAAACTTCATCATTCAGAATACATCCATTCTCGTCTCTTATAGCATTTATTATAGGCTGTTTTGTATTTCCCCTGGCAGTTCTTACGAGTTTCCAGAACATTTTTATGTTAGCCTGGAAATTATCAGATATCCTTCTATCATTCTTATCCGTTCTTTCTTTCTTTTTCCTTTCAACAACTTCTTTTACTCTCTTATTTAGACGTCTAAATTCTGCCTTTTTTCTTTCAATCTCATCATTCATACCAGAAGAATTACCAGCTTTGGTTGCTAGTAAATCTAACCATGCTTTCTTCTTTGATTCAACTTCCACCCGTTTAGATTGAATATAAATCTATTTTCTCCGTTCGTTTTTGGCATTAAAAATAAACTGGATATGAATTCGCTTTCTTATGCGGTTGGATATTGCACCAATTTCTAGAAGGGTTTTAATTGACTTGTTTAATTTATGGGCTTCGTGGGATGTTTTTGGCTAAACATTAGGATCACTAGTACTATATGGCGTACTTTTAAATGATACTTGATAACCCTTCACTCAAGATAGAATAGTTTTGTCTGAAGTTATTTCAGCCCATTTATGGGTAAAGTACTGAAGTCGTCCCGAAAATGGTACCTCGTCTATGTCCGGAGAGACATCGTCCGCTTGATTGACGGCGGGCAGCGTGAAGTGCTGGCTGCCTGCTGCGGTGCTTCCCGCGGGCACGGCGTTGGCCGCTGCCCTCACCTTGTGTTGTAAATTTGCGGCTGTCATTTTTTGTCTACCTTGCGATGTTGGTTTAGGTAGTTTAAATGGCCAGTGTTACTAGTGCTACTGAAAGTAGAGCGGATAAGTATTAATAGACGAGATTACGAAACCTCTACGTGTTCCTGTGTCTATAAAATGACTATCACAAAGAATGCGACAGGCGTCGCCTAAAGGTTTTAAAAGTTTTTGTTTGCCATTTGTTTGAACCAAAGTGACGAGTCTCCTTTTATAGACGTCTCTGTCAGGGCTGCTTTAACCCCCGAGTTTAGAGCTGATGCAATCGGGTGGTCACAGTTGGATGGTATAAGATAAGTCTTCAAAATACTTTCTTTCACGTCTTTTGCCAACCCTTTAGCAAGTATTTCTTGTCACCGATTGGCTATATCCTTATGGATTGCTGGACCCATTGGGGTCTCGGTCTTAGGTGCATCACTAAACAATCAATACCAGTATGCCTTCGTCGATTTGCTACTCTAACACCATCGGCTGTGAAGGTTCAATGCCAGCTGAAGTTCCAGGTGTAGGAGAAATTGGTCTTTCGTCAATCGGCGGTTGCGGTGACTGTGTTGCCATTCTTGGCTCCGGCGATTTTGAGAACGTCGGCTGTAGAGAACCGGTTCCTGGAGAACCATTTCTTGACAAGATGGGCATATGTAGGTACCTAGGTGAACCTCCCCATCAACCAGAAAAGGAGACTCCACGCATGACGCTGATGACAAAGCGTGGCACGTGTTCAACGGATGCTGCAGTGAATTTGCAGCAAACAGTTCTTATTAGAATGTTTGTAATAAAAATGTATCAATATCAGCCCAAAATTAGCAGTACGCATCATTTAGAGGTAACTCAAATACGGTATCTCGCATCAGAATTTCATATTTATATTTAGATCAATTATGACGGTAGTAGCCCAAATTAAGCAGTACGCGTCAATGTATTAAATCTAAATTATAATAAAACTTACCCCTTAATTCCTTCACAAACAAAGAATCTCCCGTATTGGTAACTTTGTTTAACTGCTTTTGCAGTTTTAAATTTTTTTCTTGATTTCGTTTTCACTTTTTTCCTGTTTCCTATTCCTTCTCATTTTTTGTCGAAAATTAGTAAACTTTTGTAAAATAAGGCTAGAGAGACGTGCGAAGCTTTGAGCACGGAGATACAGAATGAATCGAATGTGAACGCGCGACCCGAGCTAGGCAAGGGTAGTGTTGCCAGCATTAGTAGGTAATACCATACAAAAAAATGTATTTTTAAAAAAATCCGTGCAAGCCTAGTACACGGAGGTGCTACTACAATACGTTAACAATAAATCGCAAATAATGAAGCCGTGAAACATAATAATTTGTTTCATTTGATTTAATTATTTGTGTAGTACTGATAGGTAATGATAAAATATTACTGTTTTTTGTTCTTGAAGAAATAGGTGGTGATAGGTGATTATTATCAGGTGATGTTTTATTATAGAATAAGGGTAACTAGCGAGCACACAGTCCACCTGATGATAAGTAGATACTATTCTGTTGTTACCCCTGAGAACTGAGATCGAATGCCTCGTTTCCAGTAAAAAGGGTGTCCGGTTCTGTGCACTCACCATACGAAACACAACAACATTAAGCTGCTATTTTATGTTGGTATTCTGTGAGAGCGTGGTCCTACCCCGATTGGTTGTTGCAGACCAATACGTGCTGTGCTACAAGCATAATGTAACTGCAGCATGGCTCCACCACGTAGAATAACGTAATTTAGGTAGCACCGACCGGAAAGATTCGGATGTAGTGTTTGACGATTGAGAAAGATGGCTTGTAATCTCTTTCGTCGCATCAGAAAAAGATTCTTTAGTAGAACTTTCAGTTCAGGCAAAATAGCATCGTGGTCACGACTGAGGAGCGGGGATATGCTCCTGTTTGGCCTGCCCGCGCGCATTTTATGCACGATATTTATTTGATATTTCTTTTTAAAATGAAGTATACTCTTTTATTAGAAAACATAGACAGAATTTAATTGAAATTGCTTTAATTACATTCAAATAAAACTCCTTTTTCCCCTGATAGACGTGCGTAAAATTGTAGATTTTGAGGACAATGCGATCTTTTTGTATCGAGCCAAAATGTGTCATTGATATTTTGTCCATCATAATTTACTAAGGAAAATCTTTAACTTTCATAATGATTAAAAAAAGTGAATTCGTAGTTTTTAATGACAAAAAATTGATTTCCTGTACACTATAAAGCGTGAAAAATCTGCTTTTGGCGCCCATTTTACCTTAAACTATTATGAAGGTTATCCAACGGCTTATGTCTGCCATTTTTTCCGAATAAAGAATTTTCTTTACAACCCTGAGTCAGATGAAGCTGTAAGAGTCGTATAGACTAACAGCGCTAACATCTCGAAAATAGTAGTAGTACAAGTCTACGTATTAGTCCATAGAAAACTTTGTTTCGCTACTAAGCTCTGGGCTTTCTTTCCCTGGGGTTAGTTTGTTTCATGGGTTTAGACGTTCATATGCGCGGGTTTAGGTAAATTTCGTTTTCTTTGTGACGATACAATTGAGGAAGACACGTTTTGATTTTCGTCATGATCATTTTGATTAGTCTCTAGATCTCTTTAATTATTTTTTGTCATTTTAGACATTCTTGGATTGGGTATTATACTGAAACAAAAAATAAATATTTTAAAAGATTGGTTTATTATTACTTTACGCTGTCCGATAAGGATGTTGAATACATCCTATACTCTTTGGACTGGAGCACAGTACTGCAGATACTGCTGCTTGTCGCCAGAGATAGGTAAAAGGACATACTCCTAGGCAGAATAGAGCTAGAAGCGACGGTAGCCTAATGGCAGGGTGTGGACTGCGAACTGAAAAGAACCGTGGGTTCGAATCCGCCATTCGACTACTGTCGTGAACCACTTCTAACACAAGCATTTTAAGCTTACCAGGAATGGTCAAAGGGAATATTACTAATAAGAATAGCATTGCTAGTATTTAAAAAAAAAGAACAAAGAAAAAAAGAGCGTCCTAAAATTTTGTAAATTTATATATTTTGAAATATATCTTATTTCAATTAGGTTATTATTTTGTAAATAATAATTACGATATACCTAGCCCTGCGGGTGTTGTAAGAGGCGACGGAGGGAACCAACAAAATACAACAGTTAAGTATAGATAATGTAAACGAGAGCAGTCTTTGACAACAAACTGTGTAAGAATTCAGTAGACTGTGATTTGGAAAATATTATTCAATTTTTGTTAAAAAACAATAACAGCTAAAAAATAAAAAAACTGCGATTGCCAACCTGCCTGCCATGCGTAGCAATCATGATGAATACGAGATGTCCCATTGAGGCAACTTGCGGTGAGGCGCATGTTAGGCGGCGGACTTGTGATATGCTTCAACTTTAACAATTATAAAATTGAATATAAAAACAAACTTACACACATAGCGCCTGTAATTCCCGAGGGAGAGGCCAAACAGCACAGGTACTAGGACCACTTTTAATCAGATGGTACGGGCTTACACCGTCACAAGTCTAATAATAATAATAATAGTCATTTATTTCAGGTTTTTTACACCCATTTCAAATATCACTAAATGTTAAAAACAAAATAAAAATATAGTTAGTTATAAAGATAGAATAAATTAAAGACAATTCAAATAAAATCATCAGTTAATATTAAAATTGCCCCCAAATGGGGGTTCGTACTATATATTTACAGTCAGTATGTTTGGTAGGTACATAATATATATTGTACATAATATATTGTCCCATTAGCCGCTTTATACGAGACACTAAGCAAGTGACATACCTAGTTAAACACATTATTTTTTGGTTTAAGACCTGCGTAAGAATGAGACATATTATAAGTCTCAGACAAACATAAGATTCAGAATATAAAAGTATGTTATTTTAAAGCAAATTTATGTAATAACACGGTAATATGTAATAATATGCGCTTCGGCATCGCCGTATTTCTTTTAGTCTTTGTTTAGGCTGGTTGCTCATTAAAATAAACTTAGGATAGTAAAGTACAATATATTCTAAGCCTATGCTCATTGCTCATTACGGTTAAATGCGACACCTTAGAAACACAGATAATGAAGAATTTTAACGACTGTGTTGATATATTGTAAGATAACTTATATTGCTTCGCCGCCTGCCTTGAATGCATTCACCACTAAAGAATAAATTTACTACCTACTCATAGTTGCTCCGCGTATACAGGAAAAAGTAAAGTTAAGTAAGTATATTATCTATTGCGTTGTGGTTGCTCAAATGGTTAGCGCTCGCTGTAAATTTCATAATACGCGAGAAAACCGGGTTCGATCTCCGCTGGCACCAGTGCCGATTTACCACGTGCTCAGCGGTGAAGGAAAACATCGTGAGGAAACCTGCATGTCTTAGAAATAAGAGCAGTAAATTTTTTTTCGAGGGCACGTGAAGTTCGCTAGCACGCTTTGGGGCAACGCGGCAGACGAATCCTTGCCCTAAAACGTGGTTATATTCTCTATGCCTAAAACCCTCTCAGAAATAAGCGGAGGCCTGTGCCCAGGAGTGTATAGGCGTAGTTTTCTTCCGCGTACGACCTCTCTGTGGAATAGTTTACCACCGGCGATTTTTTCGGACTGATACGACCTGGGGTCCTTCAAGAAAAGAGCTTACTCCTTTCTAAAGGGCCGGCAACGCACCTGCAATTCCTCTGGTATTGCGGATGTTCATGGGGGGCTGTAGTCACTTAACATCAGGTGAACCGTATGCTCATTTGACCCCACTTCTATAAAAAAAAGTACGTCGGGAGAAGGTGTCCTGCATCCCGTGGTTTCGTGGAAGAACGAAGCCGATTCCGCATAGAGTTTCAGATCTCTATCTCGATTATGTTTATTTTTGATATTTTATAAAATAGGTGAGTTTCATGGATAAAAAATTTCTTAATAAATAAATTTATGCGGTATAATATTATGAACCATGTAAAAAAGATGTCAGGCAATTTTTTTAAGCTTTATCTAACGATTAAAAAGTTACAGACAAATCAGTGTAGTCAGTGCAACAATGTAAAGTCCTTCCGGAGTGGAACAAAGCATTGTTTTGGTTAACTTTTAAAATCTTAAAAATACGCAAGTAATCAATACCGGACATGGTTTGGTATAAACCGCAGCTTAGACTGCCATTAACCCAGATTTGACAATGCGTCTTTCGTGGAAATGTCCTGTTGTTTGACACAGTCGCCATTACATTTGTAATATACCATTATTACCCTTATTTTTTTAATCATAAGAGGCAAAATTAAATTATAGGTTATATTTTAACCGCAAATTTCTTGTGGTGAATAAACGAGCTCCCGAACGCTTTCATTGAGCACAAGAGAATTGTTCGAAGGATTTAAAGTTATTATCTGTATTCAACTTTTTTTTTGGTCAAAGGATTAGTCGGCTAATGAGGATAAGATGCACATGGGCTGTGAATCAGCAACAGTAGTCAACTTTCATTGTCACCAGGTTGATAATAATTCGTCTTAAAGTTGCATGAAGTATTTAAATTTAGATTTACTTTACTAACTCCTGCCGTTGAATTGTTATCAGCGTGAGATAAAATCGACAATATGTCATAACCACAGATCACTATAATAAAGACCATGTCTTTGATATCTCAAAGGATTTTATATTAAAATACTTACGTTTTTTTTAATTATTATAATAACATAAGCTTAATGAAAACTTTACCGTGTAAGTACCACAAGCCGCCGACATTAAAAATTTGACATATGAGCTACACCTTAATAGATAGATAGATAGATGGATAGATAATTCTTTATAGTACACCAAATCAATACATAAACGAAAGAAGAAGAAGAAGAAAAAAATCTACAAAATTATCTACAAAATATGTATAACGCAACACTACTAAAGTAACAACTTAACTAGTAAGCTTAATAAGTAATGTGGAGAAAATAAGCTTGGGCTAAATTAATCTCCATTCCACAATCTAATGTACATTATACAGTACATCAATGACCTAAAAAATGGTCATTGACTTATATTTACTGAAATTTTATGTAGGTATGTAACATAAACAAAAATTGTTTTATTAAAAAGATACTGTAAATAGTAGGAACAAGCACAAGATAGTTAAAACCAGTTACTCGACTCCAAAGAGTCGATAATTCCTTCATGGAGCAATGTAGTTTCAATGCATTGCAATGTTAACGTTTTTACAACCAAGTCCAAGAAAATATGCAGGACATGTCTATCAAAAAATTTTACATTTTTACTAAGCAACAATTGTGTATATATGTATTGTTATTAAGTACTACTGAAAAGTACATAAATGATAATAACCCCTGTGAATGAGGTGATCACTAGAATGCTGTTTCTAAATCTTTTCATACTTAATTGTATAAAATATTATATTGTAATTTGAGGTTTAAAATAAGTCCTAATTCTTCCAGGAACAGAGGTTTTTCTGAACTAGTGGTAAAGCTTTATTAGACTTTCAACAAGTATCTTGATTAAAAATGTTTAAAAAAATTAAAATTGTTTACTATCAGAGAACCTTACGTGGAAACGGTATTAGTAGATTTGAATAAAATGATGTTAGGCGAACGTTTTTTCGACGTCCAAAACCCATAGTTTAGAATCACTTATAAGCATCCTATTGGTAGTACGGAGTTCAAATCTAAGCTTCAAATCTTTATTCAAACCATGTAGTAACCCAAGCGTTTAGAGGTAGCTCCACTGTGAACGGTAATACAAATAATGTTAATAGGGTTGCTTGTATGTTTTTAATCTTTATACTCTTCCTTTAACTATCACTATCATTACCATAATGACAGCGTTACAAGTCCCTCATGAATGCCACAAAACAAGATCTTAAACTCCATGCCTCCATCGACTTACATTTTTCACCAGGTCGTCACTTCATATAGCGGGGAAAACTCGAGAACCTTTCTTTAACAACGAACTTTTATTATTTGTTTAAAACATTAATTAAACATGTTGAACTCGAGCTGAAATTTTTGCAAAAAGAGGTTTTAATTTCCAAAATATTGAGTCACATTTGTTCTTTTATCAATAATTGTAAATGGTATCATTTGGGAGGATACTGGCTGAAAGAGAGTAAAGTTTATTTAAAAAAAAAAAAACTAATGCGCTATTTTTGTTATAAGTTAGGTTTGAAAGTGTTTTTTTCTATCATAGATTACTGATTATATTTTCTATTTTTAAAGCAGTTTGAAGCAGATGTATTATTAAACTGCATAGACATTGACGGAAACCTCAACATAATAGGTGCGATCATAACTACCGAGTGTCTCGCAAATATTTGTCCTCGCCAGTCATCGAGCCGATTCACACATAATCCGAATATTATGTGCTTATAGTGATGTGCTTGAGATTGTTCGGTCTAATCGTTAGTCTTTGGTCGCTATTATATTATCACAATGTCTTCATAGATATATGAAGTCACTACGTCTCATCGTAGTCTAGTACAGCTATAATCAAATATACATATTAGACTGTATGATCATAAAATCTTTATATCCTCTTAAAATAGACGATGATATAGTTATCTATTAATACAACCGCATTAGGCATTATTATATAGATGTAGCCATTTTTATATCGACTAGATGGAGCAACTTGGTAAGAGATAGAAAAAGTCAATAGATGTAGGTGGCTCAGGACCGTTCTTTGTGGCATTCAATGAGGGATACCTATATTCTGAAATGGATTTGTGAATGGTTGTCATAATAATAATAATAAACTTGGCCATTATTGTTTAAGTAAGAAAGAAAACAGAAATGTGTAAGAATAGTGGTACAAGTAGAGGATCTATTTAGGTCAGACTTTGAGTAAAAATTTTGGTGAAAAAGTGATTCCCACTTCCACACCCATTCTTTACTCGAAGAATTCAGAGTAGAAGATACAAATTATCATTAAATGTTTCATCTCTGAAAAGTTTAACTCCTATTTAATTATGATTTAACAAAATTAAGTCCATATTTTTAACAACATTCCTCATGAACACCTCACGCTATCATATTCACATATTCATATATCTAGAATGAAATTGTTTTGGAAGAACGAAGATTCCTATCATAAGCAAGATAGATATCTTTAGATAGATATCTTAGATAGATATCTTTATGAAAGAAAATTTATATCCTTTGAAGAAATTTAGTTATGTTAATGCCATTCGTTACAATAGATTTTATACGTGATAGAGCCATGCTGCAGTTATATTAGTAGTATAGTTGTAACACAAATGGGTCGGCTCGACCGGGGAAGGACCACGCTCTCACAGAATACCAGCGTAAAATAGTAGCTTAATGCTGCTGTATTTCATGTGGTGAGTGTTGAGAACTGGAGACCCTTTTTATTGGAAATGAGGCATTCCATCTTAGTACTCACGGGTGACAACGCATCTGCATTTTGTTTTGTAATTGAGGATACATGTAGATGTCTATTGACCGCAGCAAACACTTACCATCAGGTGGACTGTGTGCTCGTTTGTCACCCTATCCTATAAAAAAAGATATAATTTGCGCTGTGAGCAGGTTTACAATCGAAGAAACAGCAGAAAAGAATTTATATTTTAAATGTTTTTAAAATTAATCTGATTAGAGACTAGACAAAGACTAAATTCAAAACTATGCCATCACTAAATAACAATCAACACAAAAACGTCATTGAAATCCACGTACTTATAATTCTTTTGACAATGAGGCAAACACAGTGTTATTCAGCTCCCCGTACTATATTTATTTACATTGAATAATACACAGATAATAAATAATATTATATTTTTTAAATGCAACCGCTGCGCCGGTGTCAAAATCAATGTTGATTCTGCTCGGCTGCTGTGTAGGGCAACCATAATGCTTCAATAAAAAGGGTGTTTATTTTAGAAAATATGCTATATATAGTCTTTAGGTACTTACCTAAAGATTGCCAAGTAGCAAGTTTCTAGACCACCAGCACCTAGGGAAGGGATCAGCTTACAGTGCAGCACAGAATAAATTATAGACTGCGGTTACGAGTACTTCTACTCGAGAACCTTCTTCTTACCGTTTTCTTTCATGGTAGAGCCATGCTGCAGCCATATAATGGTATATTGTTTGTAGCACGAATAGGTTGGCTCACCCTTGGAAATACCACGCTCTCACAGTATACCAGCGTAAAATAGCAGCTCAATGCTGCTGTCTTTCTTTTGGTGAATGTAGAGAACCGGAGACCCTTTTTTCTGGAAATGAGGCATTAGTCCTCAGGGGTGACAACGCATCTGCATTTTGATTTTTAATCGAGGATAAGTAGATGTAGATGTCTATGGGCCACAGCATCCACTTTCATCAGGTGGACTGTGTGCTCGTTTGTTGCCACCAACCTGCCATTTCAGCTTACTGAGAAGTTACTGATGCTATTTTATTTTTAAAATAAATTAAATTTATGTAAATATACTTACCTATATTTTTCTGTTTAGAATTTTCTGAAGGTTTTTTTGTTTGCTGATAGGCTCTTTTTTCTTTTTTTAGTATCAGTAATACTTTATTAAATTATATCAATAGTCAAAAATTGAAGTTTGATTCTATCAACTTTCTGAGTACGAAACCACCAAAATAAATAAACATTAATATTAGATATAAAATAAAAATATTATTAAAATAAAACTATCATTTAAAAGTACTAACTAATGTATTATGGTGTGGGGACAGCTATCACAAGGTGAGGATTATACCAAGATATCGATCTGTTGACGATCAACAATGTGCCCGCGCTTCGACACCAAAATGGCGGCCGAGTCATTTGTCAGGCCGCAAGCGAATAGGCACAAAGGAGATTAGTTTACGATGTTTTGATTGCACCAGTGGGCTTTCGAACAATAATGTAAAGGTGTGATTTTTAAGGATGGTAAAACAACAGTTTTTGCTTCTTTGAAACTGAATTATCGTCTTTAAGACATGAACCACACGGTCTTGATATAAGCAAGGAAAGTTGAGTTATGGTCGATATATGTATTGGAGAATACTGAGATAAAGCATGTTCCAAAATTGCCAGAGCGTGTATTAACGGCTCAACACGTCTTAAGGGATTTGCTTGAGACATCAGCCATCCAGATTGTAATCGCCAACACCTTGAGTGCGCTCTGATTCTAGATAAGGCATATAATAGTTTGAATGAAAATGTGGGAATTAGCGTCTTATACATATCTAAATAATTATTTTAATAACAGCTGTAATGCTTTTAAAACTTTTCGACAGAAACATGAATCTATTTGATTATATTTTCATTATCTGTTATTCATGCTCTCTTTCCTTTTAATATTCAGTAACAACGAATCTAAGCATAAACGGAATTACTGTAACATACATGTTTTTTTTATTTCTCAGACATGCTTGTTTTTTATAAGTGGTTGAGCCATGCTGCAGTTATATTAGTAGTATAGTTGTAGCACAAATGTGTTGGCTCGACCGGAGAATGACCTCGCTCTCACAGAATACCAGCGTAAAATACCTTAGTAGCTTAATGCTGCTGCGTTTCGTATGGTGTAGAGACCCCTTTTACTGGAGACGAGGCATTCCAACTTAGTCTTCACGGGTGACAATGCATCTGCATTTTGATTCATAAACGAGGATAGATGTAGGTAGATGTTCATGGGCCGCAGCAACCACTTACCATCAGGTGGACTGTGTGATCGCTTGACACCCTAGCCTATAAAAAATGCAGGTTTCCTTACGGTGTTTTTCTTTACCCCCGAGCACGTGGTAAATCAGCACTTGACAATTTCATTGGTGCCGGCGGGGATCGAACCCGGGTTACTCGCGTACTGTGATATTTACAGTGAACGCTTAGCCCCTGAGCTACTACGGATATCCTGAACTTCCAACGCTATGTCACGGTAATATTATCTATAAAACTACCGTGGCTATGTATTCCTTAACGTTGCAATAATATTACTTAATCCTTTTTATCTATCATTGTTTTATAAATTTTGAACTTGGCGATAGACAAACTTGATATTCCATAATAAAACTGTAGGAAAAATTTAAGGGAATTTTGAAAAAAATTTAGAGAATATTCGAAACATATAACTACCACATTCTACACTCTATTGTGGAAAGTCAGAATGTGTCAAAAAAGCACGTATGGCAATTCACAATGCCGTGTTAGTCCCTACTTTAACGTATGGTAGTGAAAGTTGGGTGTGGAAGAAGAAGCACGAGAGTAGAATAAATGCCGTAGGAATACGGTCGCTAAGGAGTACCTATGTTATGGGCTAAATCTGAGTGACAGGGTGAGAAATTGTGTGATAAAAGAAGAGTGTGGTTTGCAAGATGATGGTGTGACGAGGATTAAGAAAGGAATGCATCGATGGTTTGGTCATGTAGAAAGAATGAATGAGGAAAGAGTGAGAAAGCGAATTTATGTTGTAGTTGTGAACGGAAGAGTCCGAAAGGGACGTCCTAGGCGAATGTTTATCGACCAAATTGGCGATATATTAAAAATGGGCCAAATTAAGAGTACCCTTAACCGACGAGCATGTATATGTGTATTTATATGGATGTGGAGGTTGCGGGAGGGGTGTGTCAGGATCGTGCCAAATGGAAGTCTGTAGTCTCTGCCACTCAGAGGGTGTTGGAAATATATATTAGAAGTGCCTTTTTATTTTTATCTTATGAATTTATATCAACCACTGCCACGCCACTGCCCACTTAGACCTGGCTGGACTTACGATGGACGTAGGACGTATGTTGTTTTTTCGAAAATTTTCCCCACTTTAGTACTAATTTGCTCACCAATAGGGGGGAGTGAGTTAACGATTTCACACAGTTAGCTACACATCGTATTAAAAGAGGGCTTTAAGTGTTTCTTACAAAGGTATGGCTTAGACTTGTTTAAGACTGACTAAAGATATTACTCTTTATCCTCGAATCCCAGCTAACAATACTTGTGCTGTGTCTCTAAGTCCCATAGTTGCATAAACATTAGGGAAAAAAACTCAAGACTCATTACTCAATAGAACGGTAGGCTCACCAGTAGGTAATCAATGCCTCTGCATAAAGTGGAATTGTGAAAAAAAAGTGACGGATGGAGCTTATATCATGTTATTATTCAGTACTACACTATCGGCTGATCTCTTCGTTATGGAGAGTTGAATATACCAAATATAAATGCCATTGTATTACTTACGGTTAGTATAAATCGTGTGCTTAGTTTACATTGCTACTTTAGTTGTTAAATTTCGGAATATACTAAAACATATGTAGAGATGTAAGCAAATATGGCGTATAATACGTATAATGTTATATTTATTGAAATAGAGAGGCTCTATTTCCTCTCTATTACATAGACATTATCTTAGATGTACAGTCGTTATTTTTCTGTTAAAAAATGCAAATAAGTTCTTATTGTAAACTTTTTAGTTGGGTCTCGTGAGAGGTTACAGAAAGAAATGAAAGAGGTGAGATGTCCAAGCAGCATCTTCTGATAACAATTCAAATTACCTAATAAAGAAACTGCGGTTGTCATGGTAAAATTTCCCTAAGGTAATCTAGGAAGCCTATGTTCACATCGGATTTCTGACAGGCTGTAATGATACTATTGATATACATCAGGTACATATGTCACAGAATAGCAGCGGAAATAGCAGCTTGATGCTGCTGTGTTTAATATGGTGAGTGTAAAGAACCGGTGACCCTGTTTTACCGGAAAAGAGGCATTCCATCTTTGTTGCCAACAGTTGCAAACCGTAATTTATAGAATATACAATTTTGACACTTCCTAGCTTATACGTAAATGAAGTAGCAACATTTATGCATTGAAACCTGGCATTGTTTACCTCGAGCGAGAAAAGAAAAACACAACGTTGAAAACATAAAATTGTTAGTGTACCAGGTAAAACAGCACTACTGCGACCTAGTATATTAGGGATGGCTCCCATTAACTACAATCATATTAAAGAAAATGAACTTTTCTGTCTAGGTGGGTGTATTTACGCTCCCTCTGCCTATTTTTGGCATTGCCCATAGTCACCTATCACATCTTACACAATTTCCATCTAAGCCCATATTTCTTGGCTTAACATGGTCGGCGTAGCTCGCCCGCGGATTTCAGGCATAAGCTATGTATTTCGAATCTTTTGAAAATATAAAACAGTGAAACCGAACACGTGGTCACGTATAAATGGGATTTTGTACCATTCTGCATTATTCGCGAATCACTCGGTGTCAGGTGACGCCGCCATAGATCTCTCTACGCAGGCTCTGCAAATCGACACCGCACTCGCTCTTGATTCGTTTACAATGGCATGCGTCTGATGAAATTAGAGTTGATAATAGATGTTGAAATTTCACTGTTTGAAGTAATACAAAAACGATCTATTCGTGGCTTAACGAACGATAGAACGTTCAAAGGAGATATTATATTTAATTCTTTATACAATTCTCAGTACCGCAAGTACTAGAGTTAAAAAAATCCAAAAAAAGTTCCGGAGTAAAATGACAGCGCAATTGTGATGAGTATCGTTTGGAGAGTGAAGAGAACTGCGGAGGACCGTTTTAGTGGTATTAAGCCATTCTCCTTTAGTCCTCAGGGGTAAGGCTGACAACGAATCTGCATTTGATAAACAGAATGCGTCAGTGAACCACGGCTTCCACTTGCTACAAGGTGGAGTCATAGAATACCATCGAGAAATAACAGCTCTTGTATTTAGTACGGTGAGTATAACAAAACGAAAACCCTTTTAACTGGAAACGAGGCATTCGATCTTAGAATTTAGGGGCGACAGCTCATTTTTAAATAGGATAAGGGTGATTAACGAGCACACAGTCCACTCGATGGCAAGTGGATGCTGCGGCCCTCAGACATCCATATTTATCCTCGATTAAGAATCAAAACGCAGATGCGTTGTCACCCTTGAGGACTAAGATGGAAGGCCTCGATTCCAGTAAAACGGGTATCCGGTTCTCTACACTCACCATACGAAACACAGCAGCATTAAGCTGCTATTTTACTCTAGGTAGTATTCTGTGAGAGCGTGGTCCTTCCCCGGGCGAGCCGACCCATTCGTGCTACAACCATAATAGCTGCAGTGTGACTCTACCACGTAAGAAAATGCACCTGCATTTTGATTTTTAATCGGGGATAGACTTTGATGTCTATGGGTGACAGCATCCACTTACCTATGGATTCGACTTTCCAGATGGATTGTGGGCTCGTTAATCACACTTATTCTTTAGAAAAGTACTTATCAATCACCATTGATAAATTGATTTCAATTTTTTGATTGGGCTGGTAGAAATTAAAGAGCAGAGCAAAATCCAGCCTTCGTTTTATAACTAGCTAGGACAAGCTGACTAGAATAAACATCAACTAGGTTTTGAAGATTTGCATGACGAATACAACAAACATAATTTGCTTACCTTACCTAACCATAACAGCAACTTGTCAAGCAATAAATATAAAAGTCATGATTAAAAGATATGGCCGTCCAAAATGAGAAAATTAATTATCTAAGACTATCGTGCAAATAAAAATACAAAAAACAGTACGTTATGCCAGTGATGATATATGGATCTAAGACGTGGTCCTCCATCGTTGGCCGGTTGAGAAAGCTTAAGGTTGCTGAGCAAGCTATGCTGAGGGTGTCGCTCGGAGGTTTTTTCCGTGCTAGAATTCAAAATGAGGATATACTCAACGGATTAGTAATTGAGGTGACACTGGGACAGCCAAATTGTGTTCTCGAGTGATAGACTCGTAACGATAAGCGAAGTTTAGGGCGAACATCCACTAGATGGAGTGACGACTCAGTGAGAGAGGAACCATTTTCGATGGCGATGTGTGTTTCATAGTGTAAAATTAGGACATGAGTCATGATGACATGATGATGTATGACATGAGGGATAGATGCGAAGGCTGTGTACTTTTGAACTAGGTAAATTTTTTTGTACACATTCTAAGACCCGTTCGGATTTAATAAATTTTACATCCCTCTACACAAAATATTTATAGCTTTAAATTTGTTTGTATGTAAGTTTGCTTGAAAGAGTTATTTGCTCTGGAACTATTGATCCGATTGTGAAAATTCTTTTACACTATTGTCGAAAATTATTTAGTTACACTATAGTCAAATGTCTTAAGATTTATTGTGATCAAAATTAGTTTTCACTGTCGTCCTCATCATTATTATACGTGGTAAAGCCTCGCTGCAGCTATATTATGGTTGTAGCACGAATGTGTCGGCTCGACCGGGGGAGGAACACGCTCTCACAGAATATACAGTAGTATAGTGAGAACGCATCTGCATTTTGATTCTTAATGAAGGTTAAATATAGATGTCTATGGGCCACAGCATCCACTTACCATCAGGTGGACTGTGTGCTCGTTTGTCACCCTTATCCTATAAAAAATATATTACAGCCCTTCACAAGTTCACTGGTGAAAATAGGCCTTCCCCAGGGAATGCCACAAAGCACGGCTCTGAGCCACCTGCATCCATTGACTTCCTGCATGTCTTGCCAGCTAGTGGTCAGCTTAGTAGCCAGTTTTCGGTATGAAAACTCTTATTTCTGTGGGGGTTTTAGAGCACGGAAATGACCGCTGGTCCCCCCCCCCCATACGTGTTGAAAGACTTCACATATCTTCAACATCATTCAGACATGTGACCCTTACGGTGGTCTGCTACACCGCCGAGCACGTGGGAAATCAACACTTAAAATTGCAATTACAATTTCATTGGTGCCGACGGGATCGAATCCGCTTAAAATTTTCAGCGTGCGCTTAGCCCAGAACTACCTCTGTTATGGCAGTATGAAGTTAGTTCCCAAGGGGACTATTCACGTGCAATATTTGTCGAATTTAAAGACAATAAACGTCTTTAACCATATGATAATGTCGTCATATATGTTAATATTGTATAGATAACTAAGTATTCACTTATGTAATAAATAAAGTTATTCTCTATGCTTCTAGCTAGAATGGAACAATAGCGCAACATAACTAAGCATCATTGACGTTAACTTATTCACTTGCAATAGCTCCCTTTACATAAGCGTTGTGAACGACCATTTTGATAATTTAATTTATTAGCAGTTGCATATGTCCCCTGCAGTTCCCTGCGGGGAGTGTTGCCCGGTGTGATGTCATTATTGTAACATGACTTCTCCCTACCAGTGTTGCCAGTGACAATAGGCGATCGGGTATCTGCAAAAGGGGATTGCGAGGGAAATAAAAATATTATTTTTGTATTATTGAAATGAGACAAAATATCGCGCTTACTAACGAGAATTTCTTAACTTTTTCGTATTGCTTTAATAGAAACATTTGCTGTTTTTTTGTCTAATGATAAAATGCACTAGATATTTTAAATTGCAATGGCGTTCGTAGTATCTATATATGTTTTTGTTTTGACATATTTTGTTCAGGTGCTAATAAATTTTCTGGTATTTCTTTTAGCCGCTTCCACTTATGAATTGGGATAGAGTGATTGAGTCTGACCCTCTTCACCACATGGTAATGTTTATTTAAAACATGTTGTATATTGGTATATAAAGAGAATACTGGCTCTCAATATCCCTTAAACTGGGAGACAACAGTGGTAGCATTGCTGCTAAGTGAAAATAGATTCAAGGGTTGGTACCCAAGAAGAATCCTAGAAGAGGAACGGAAGATATACCTACCGTAAAATAATTTTAATATTTATAACTTTAAGAAATCAGTTTAAATATCAATATAACCATAATTTTATATCTCATAAACCTACTACATATATAATTACACGCATAAGGATGGTAGTCATTCTCCATATTCTATATTGTCATAATTTCCGAACAGTTATGACAATCAATGCGCACGGGGGATGTTTGCCACAGGTGCACGCCTGGCTTGTGGGTTGGTACCGCAGTTTTTATTTCCTATTTGTTATTAAGAAGACGCTGATGCCCATCTCTTGGCTTATGGCGATCCTTGGGGATGGCCTTTGTTCAGCAATAGGCTTGTGATGATCTGTACTGACGGTGATGACATTTACCTGACTAAAATCTTCGGCTACATCATCTCTTACTATCAGTTGCAATAGTAGTCAAGCAGTTGAAAATAAGTAAAAATATGGTAATTCAATTTCGGCCATTTTCGTAACCGGTGTCGGCCGGAAATTACTCACCCTACTCTTTCCGTCACGGTGCCGGCGACATCTCGGCGTCACCATACAATCCCCATTGTGCCGATGTCATTGTGCGACTCGTAATTATGTAGCCATGTAATGTATTCATGGCGGGAGGGGTAACGCCATGTTGGGTCGAAGTTATGTTACAATGGCTGGGGTGTGAACCCAACAAGATATTTTCGGATCCATTGTTATGTTTTCGTCAAAGTAATTGAGCAGATTGTCGCTTATGTAATGTTAGATTTTATTTGTTTGAGAATTCTAGTTGGTAGATGTTGTAAGTCTAAGTGAGCGCTACGATGGAAGAACTTTTACTATTTTCTTCTGGTGACTGTCTATGGAAATTCGAAAAACAGTTTTAAACAAACAATTAATTATAGTAAACAAATAATATAATGTTGTAAGGGTTTAAGGAAAAAATTCCCGCTCTCAGTCAAAAAATGAGTTATACATAAGTATATGCCGAAATAATATAGGTACATTGACATAAATTGTTAATGAATGGGAAAAAAACTGATTCCTAAAATATATGTTATCCTGGTATTCATGGTAGGTCTATAGTAGTCAGTTCATTGATGTTATTGTAAATTAAAACGTCATGTCAATAATAATAATATGTGATTATTAATAGTTTTATTATTAATTATTTGGGACTTTACATTCAAATAGTAATTAAAAGTTACAGTGGATTAAAATATACTTACAAAATATTGAAGCTAACCATTACAAATGGATACCGATTTAAAACTCCAAATCCAAACATTATCCTAGAAATAGCTCTACATATTGTGGGTTGAATTCTTTTTCCGCAACCATGTTATATTGCGCAGAGATTAACGACCAAGAGTTTTTTTGTTGTTACAAGATAGTTTAGAAGAAATAAAAGTATACTTATTACGAAAATGTAGTGAACACATTTAAAAAAAAAAACAAGTTTCTTTCAAAAACTTTACAAGTAAAGCATGAATGAGGAATAAAGTAATACTTATTATGCAAAATGTAGTTTACGGTAGCACTCTTTTAAGTTTTTTCAGAGTCGAAGAAGACAAGATGATGCTTTAAAACTTTAAAATATATATGCGTATTTTTTCATCGCAATGATGTGTGTACAAAATAACAAAATAATATAAAAATACAAAATCCCCTTTTCCGCCAACTTTAAAAAAGAAGGAAATATTCAATTCAACTGAGTGTTTTTGTATGTATTTTATTTAATTTACTAAGATATACAAACAAATGTACAAAGGTATTTATAAAAGTGTTATCAAAAAAGAGTATAGCATACGTACATTGAACACCGTATGTCACATATTAGTATAAACAATAAGTACATAATGAATTGATGAGAAAAAGCTATTATCACACCAAATTTTACCAAATTTTATCTAAAAACTTCAGTCGATTATAAATAAAATCGATTTGCATAGGTAAGCAGTGATTTTCTATGCGGCTTGTCAAAATAGATACTATATTATATATGTCTGTGTTTTATTTATCATTACATAAGAATTGTGCTAAGTTTGTAATTAGTAGACAGATATCTTTTAAGCGTTTCATTCAAAGATCAGTGAAACGTAACAATTTGAATCACTCAATGTCTATCTGTTATGTTTTGTTTGTTTTTCTTTTAAATCGAATTAATATTGAATTTCCATTAGAATTAATGTAGTACTAATAATTAATGTAGTAATAAGCCGTGGTAGCTCAGATGGTTAGCGCTCGCTGTAAATATAACAGAACGTGAGAAACCCGGGTTCGATCCCCGCCGGCACCAATAAAATTGTTAATTGCAATTTTAAGTGCTGATATACCACGTGCTCGACGGTGAAGGAAAACATCGTGAGGAAACCTGCATGTCTGAGGAATAAGAAAAAAATATTTCGAAGACATGTGAAGTTCGCCAACACGCATTGGGGCAGCGCGGCGGACACTTCCTTGCCCTAAAACCCTCTCAGAAATGAGGGAAGGCCTGTGCCCAGCAGTGGGACGTATATAGGCTGTAACTTTACTTTACTTTAATGTAGTACCATTTCGCAAAAATAATTTATTATAATGTGTTTAATTTTATTTATTTATTTAGTAACTTAAATGTAACATCTTATAGTAAAGGGTACCATAGGACCATAGAATATTATAATAATACATATATAATATAGTATTCTATGCATAGGACAGACTTAATGACATGTAACTTTCTCTGCCAGTTAACCTTGGGTGTCAAAAACAATTTTATTGTTTGTTTTCTTTTGTTTGTTGTTGTTGTTTTCTTTATAAATTTTTCGTAAATTCTCTCTTCTACTGTATCCAGAAATATTGCTGAACAATACCTACTAGTGAGTAATACTGAGTAATAATAGTGAGTAATTTGAAATAATTAGAAATAATTAGATATAAGGGATTGAAAGGATACATTATTTATGTACCATTTTGTTTTTTGTAGTTTTAAAACATTTTAATAAAAAGCGACAAAAAACCGGTCCCAAATTTTTAAAGATACGTATCGTTCCAAGGGAACTGGGAAATTAAAGGAACTTAAATTATTCTACTAATGCCATCATTATAATCATTTACGCAGGGCGTTGACGGCACGGAACAGTCATTTTGTGTGTAAATCTTGTAATGGAACATTATGAAAGCCGATATGATTTTGATGTTTTTTAAATTAACATAATAAGTATTCAAAGAGCAAAGATTTTGGACTAGCGATCCACCCAGGATTTGCATTTATTACTGGACCTCGACAATAGCGCTACCTACCGAGTCCAAATCCAAATCTAAATCATCTGGGAACCTATTCATCATCATTATCATTACAACCCTTCACAAGCCCACTGCTGGACATAGGCCTCAAATGGAATGCCACAAAGCACGGTCTCGAGCCACCTGCATCCATAGACTTCCTGCATGTCTTACCGTTACTCCATCTAGTGGGGGGTTACCCTACACCACGCCTACCGGTACGAGGCTGCCACTCGAAAAACTTTTTTCCCCATCGGTTGTAGTTTCTTCGAGCTAATGGCAGGCCCATTGCCACTTCAGCTTACTAACACACCTATTCTTATTTACAGCTTAGTGAAACCTTTTGCTAGCATCATAAACGGATCGGAGTAAAAGTCTAAAGTCATAACTATCTTTATTTCAACAAAATATTCAATCAAATAGTGTGACATTGCGCAGATGTAAATTAGTGAATTTATTAAATAGTAAAAGAAAAAAAAATTCAAATTCAGATTTTTATTGTTTACAAACCTTATCTGCGTTGAGCTACAAATATTGCCGAAAAAATTATGTAAATAATTGGCCTACGGGTTACGGAGGAGATAGATCGCAGTATATATAAGTACATTTCAGGTCTTAAAACCGAAAAGCTGGACAGATCACCGAGCTTAGCCGGACATTTTGGTAAAAAGGCCGGACACCTTTACTTTTTTGTCTTAGTAAAAGACATTTTTTTTAAAGTAAAACAATGCTTTTTATCGTTTACCACTACTATTATTAATTATTCAATATTCATTACAATATTATTTTCAATACTAGCAATACTATAAATGTAAGTACATGAAAAATGTAAAGAAATAGTCAAATTTAAAAAGCCTAACAAAAGCCGGACACAGTCTAATTTCGCCGGACACGTAACCAAAAAGCCTGACTGTGTCCGGCTTTATCTGGACGTCTGACAACGCTAACTACGACGATGGCTCAATTTTTGAGGAGTTGTAAAACTAGACTGGCTATACCTACTTGTTAATAGATATTTATTGCTACAGCTATATATGTTAGCTTATAATACGTAAGCAAAGTTATAGAGGTGAACGCACAGGGTTCGGTATAAGTTAATTCTAAATTAATAATTAATCATTTACTAGAATCTATTATATTCCATTAACAGCAAAACACCAGTGCGCTATGGTTAACAACACGGCAGCCGGTAACCCGAGCCCTGGATTAAACCGGATTCATCCGGAATTATCCGCTAATGGCGGGTAATTGGGCGGAATAACCACATTAACCCACATCGTAACCCGAACCGCCCGCCGAGCACTAACTATCGGAGTCGATTTACATTGTACATTAATTAAATTAATCATTTAATTAAACGTACTTGAACTGTATCGCGATGTAATTCGGAGTTTGTGTATTTCTGACGGGAGCGTTAAAAATGGGGGAATCAATGCTGAGGTTCTCATACAAAAAAAAAAAGACATAATGAGAAGGTTGATTAAAACTACTTTTACGGATTTTATCGTTTTATGTGTTGTTAATTTTGGTGTATCTTTAATAATATTAAATTGTTAATTTTAAAAAAATCCGCTGGTTTCTTGCTGGTTCTTCCAAGGGCTGAGGTATTTTCTGAAACAGTGGTAAATTAAGCATAAGTAGTTACGATGTACCAGTTCTGGCGCACTTGTAGAGAGGTTGTACCAGTTCTGGCGCACTGAGTCAGAAGTTGTACAAGTACGACGTTCGTCGATTCACGATCCTAAAAAAAAAAAAAAAAAGGTTTTGGCATGCTCTGATCACGAATCTGCGTCCATCCAATCCATTTTTGCGTAGGATGCACGGTTCCGGAGATGTGCAGATCAATTAACTCTTATCTAATTGATATCCGCTTCGAGCCTCAACCGTCATTAGCGCTATTGTTGATTGACTACCGTCATTATCTATTATTCGTCGGCGTGCGGCGTGTGGGTCGGCTTATGCTATTGTATTATACTCCTTTGTTCCTATCTACACTAATCTGACTCATTAATAAAACACATTACCCAATTTTGTTAAAAGTTTTATTTATAAAATACAAAATCTTATTACTTATTATCTATAAAATAGGAGCGAAACATCTCATCCACTAAAATATCGTTGTACAATGTGTTCCCTGTAAATATACTCGTAAAACTATGCATTGAACATCCCTGAAACTTATATAGCAAATACATTAAGCAATATTCGCCACAAACTGAAGTCCACTCATTCTGAATCCTATCAACATTCCAGTTCCATCTTTTACAATTTCTTTTAAAAAACTCTAGATGATATCGTACAGGTGCCCGTCCGAATGAATCAAAATATTGACCGACGTCATTCGTATCGATATATAAAGCTACCCAATGTGACCCTGGTTTATCATCTGTATCCAAATTGCATATTATATACGTTGGTACGTGGGTGTACATGGGTAGTTTATTGGCAGCATAAACATTATTTTCTAGAGTGGGGTGAATCTTTTTCAGATGTTGTTGTACATCTAGTGTATCCATAATATTACTGCTATTAGTAGATTATTACAGTACCAATCTACTCAATGACTAATATAGGAGTGATCAATTATAGTGATTTCTAAATATTAAATTGCATTCTTTGTGTTATACAAATCGTATTTGAGTCACCAATACACTGAACAAGACACGACAGGAAGGACGTAGGAATGTAGAGATAAGCAACAGAATGTAAGGTAAGCTTGTTGACGCATAAAGATACTATCAATTCTACTGCAGAAATTCTTTAGATTAGAATTATTACTCACTGGTACTATATAAGACCAAGCAACTGCAGTCATGGAGTTAGTGTATGGTCGTTTGACCGCAGTGGATCTATCAATACTACGTTTGTGTTACTTCAACGCATCAAAGGCCATGGATGTAAGTGTTTATTCTATTGACAAACTTACTTTTCTTTCTGTTATTTTCTTACGTGTGTATGATTTAGTGTTAACAAATTATATTTGAATATTATGTGTGTGTATATGGTTAAGCCGTGGTAGCTCAGATGGTTAGCGCAAAATGTAAAATTCACAGTACACGACCCGGGTTCGATCCCCGCCGGCACCAATTAAATTGTTAATAACAATTTTAAGTGCTGATTTACCACGTGCTCAGCGTAGCCCTAAAACTCTCTCAGAAATGAGAGGAGGCCTATGTTCAGCAGTGGACTTTAATAGGTTGTAACTTTAGCTTTTTTAACTTTTATGATTAAGTGTTAACAAATTGATATTAACATGATAACTGTGTTGTTGCAGAAATCATTGAGCTTCGATGAAAATACCTATAAACAGTATTACTACTCGCCACTCTCCCCTCAAGAAGAGAGTGATGACATCGTCATTAATAATAACACATGCGATGGTGGAAAAAGAAAATCGCAATCGATTGATCATTTTTTTGAAGCTGAATCAAAAATAAAAAAGAGGAAGCTGTTATCATCAACCGTAGCACGAGCCGCTAGAGATGGTGTATCATACATTTCTACTAATTCTGACGACGGAGACCAAGCGACGCATCTCATCAAAATTGAAATGTACGATATGAAGAAGCTATCCAAGATTCCAACTACTGATCATTGGAAACATGCTTCCACGAGGATTAAATATTACGTAAAGACTAATAAGGATAGCATCTACGACAACACAAACGCCCTCGTATACAATATTACAAAGACAATAGCAGAAAGTGAAAAAGTTAAAAAATACTTTTTTAACAATGACAGTCATTAGCTGATCATTAGTGAATGTGATTCTGTTTACTTAAATTACAGGAAGACAAGAGCAGAAGAAAGAGATGAGTGTGGCATACGTGTACAGAACACATCATTGAAGAACAAAACTACAACACTGAGTGGAGATGAAAACGAGAAGAATATGCAGTACTCAAGAGCTGAATATCCATTCTTCAGTTCAAAATCTAGCCGGTTGCTCAGTTTCGAAAACTGGCCTCTCGTTATGCGACAGAAACCTCAAGATCTTGCAGAAGCCGGTTTCTTTTATACTGGCCATGCAGACAGGACCAAGTGTTTCCATTGTGGTGGTGGCTTAAAAGATTGGGAAGATGATGATGATCCTTGGCAGCAGCATGTTCAGTGGTTTAGTCAGTGTGCTTATGTAAAATTTAAACTCGAACAGAGTTTTGTATTACATTAAGTAGAATATTTATAAAGAAATAAAAAAATAATATATTGCATACAATTTGTTTTATTTAATTTTATAATGTTTCACATAGTTACATACACACAAAATGCATTACACATAACTCATAAAATCTATCACACAACACATATTATAACCTTAACTACTATAGTCTACAGTAACATTTCTGTTTTTATCTATCTCAATAATATTATCAAACTCAGCATAAACTATACAGTTAATTGTTTGTATTAGTGAGGATTCAAATCGTACTTCTAATCTTACACTACCATGCTTTATGAGATTCCAATGAGCTGATGAGTTGGCTGATAAATCAGGAGTTAAGTCAAATGCTAATAGACAGTAACCTTTGGCATACTGTTCACAAGAGATTCCATTTCCTTCATTAAGAAAGTGAATACCAGTTCCCGAGAATAGAGTATGATATGCTGATGTAAATATGCTATTATTAAAAGATGGTTGCAAAGCTTTTGAAGGTATTTGTTGACCATCAATATATAAGCTGAAAGAATTAATATCATAGTTTTCAAAGTTAAATGGATTTTTAGTAAGGGAACCATTAAATGCAGAATTGTTCACAAATCCAATTATACATCTTTTGGGTACCTGCCCTAAAAATATATTATCAAGAGTTTTTCCTTGAACACCCGATGGAATTGTTAAAACTTTTACTTCAGCTCGAGTAATAGGATATTTAGCAGTGGTAGAAGCTAAAACTTTTTGATGTGCGAGTAATACACTTGGATTAATTCGTACTCGTCGAACAATAAGAGTTGCATCCGTAATGCAAACTTTAAACTTTACATCGTTTGACCCAGCAATTAAATTAAAGCTCTCTCTAGATCGAACCAATTTAACACTCATTTCAACACCATTAATTAAAAATTTATCTTGGTTGAAAATGTCACCGTGAAGATGACCAATCATTTCTATTTCCTTACTTTCACTAATCAATTCCTGTCTTTTAACAAATCCTATGTTTTTACCATCCGTAGAATCCATTTTTCCTGCTGTATCATCATACCAAAGACTACAAGTAAGATGAGATTGTTTAGAAGCAGGAGCATAGTTTAAAAGGGTTTCCATGTATGCTCGATATGCATAGGTATTATTAGGTGGTGATACAAGTTTTTGGTTTAAATAAACATCAAGTTGACTAAAAAGTGAATGCAGCCAATTATTTACAGGTGCTACTATTGTAGTAGATATCAAGTTAGTTGAATCTTGATTTAATACTTTTGCCTTTATGTGGAGTAATGTATGAGACAAATCTATATAGTCATCGCCTGTCCCAGGAACTTGAAACTCGATAGGTCCATCATCACCAAGAGATGAAATTGGTTTATAATGAATCCACAATCCATTTTCAATGCTAGTTTGTGTAGACGGTAGTGCAAACAAATCCAATTCTGACTTAACGCACTCGCAAGAATGATTATGAAGGAAAGACATATTTAATTTGAAAATATATCTTTGTTATTTTTTGGTTTTAGACCAAGTTTTTTCGCAGCTTTCACTTTAGCAGTTAATGGTGGAATGAACGAGGTCAATCGTTTTCTTTTAGTTTTATACCCAGATCCTGTCATGTTAAATTGATCAATTTTCTCATCAGCCTTTCGTTTTAAATTCGTACTAACTTGCTTTAGACGATCTTTTATTGAGGCTTCCATAGGACGCGCTTGAACCATATCCGATAAAAGTCCTACTCCAGCGCTTAATGCCTCCTTACCAATCACTCGAGCACCACTTGAAAGTAAAGGTAAAACTGATCTAAATAACCCCCCTAAGAAGCTCCCAATACCATGACCGCGTTGGTATGGTGCACCCTTATAAATTACTCCAACTCCTGACCCAGCTTGATGTGTATAATAATTTTCATATGGACATTTATGATGATCACGAAGGGAATCCATTATTATAATTTTCGGAAATGTAGTTTAATACACACGGTTCCAAACTGGAATGGTATTTTTTGTCCTGTGCTCGATCTTATAACTATTTCCAGCGTATCGAACTCTCTTCGCATAACAGGTAAGTAGTGAGGTTGAGAGAAAACGTGCATTTTATTTGCACCATAAATGTATTTTGTAGGATCTAATGAAATGACTCTTAGTAAAGGAGTCATAACATCACCCACAATCTGAGGATCGATAATGTCACAATATAGAAAGAGTTGAGATGGTAACCCTAAGTGTAAATTAGCAGGACACTTTCCAAAATTTCTCTCTAGGAGATTTTTATTTGGTTCATAACCTAGTTGTAAACTTAATTTGGGTGATAATGTTACGGATGTTATATTTTTATCCAAAACAGAAATAGACACAAATTTTGTTATTTCATCATAGCGAAATTTCAAGTTCTCTCCGATACCATTTAACACTCTTAAAATATGCTCAACGTTATCATAGTTGGTAGCTGGAATATGTTTTTTGTAGTACACTGTGGATGGTTTATCTTCATTAGGCATTAACATAGATTTTGTAATGTATATAACATTTTCATGATCTTGAACAGTAAACATGGTACATGGATATTGAAACTCGACAACTCCAACCGACCATTCACCTTCTAATTTAATAGCTTTCGGTAATTTCGTTGAAAAATTTGTGGTCTTGTTATCAGGAAAATATTCCATTGAACTATTGCTGAGCAAAGTTAAATAAAAACTTTCTTTATTCATATTTCTTTTAAACTAGAAGCTAAAATCCAACTGTTAAATTTATCTGGATAACCTTTCCACTTCACTAATACTTCTTTTCTGTTACCTGAGTAACGAGTGTCAATTATTTTATCTATTTTATATTGTGAGGTGGGGTTGTAAGTGATTTTCTGTAATTCTCTTTCATAAAAAGTACCAACTATTGGTTCATTTTGTAAATCTGTTATTGTATAAACAACCCATGGAGATCTATCAATTATTGAAGATATAATAAATATTTCATCACTCCAATTTGATTCATATCCTTTTTGGAAAGCATGTTTATATTTAGTTATTCGAACATAATCACCCACATTGAAATTTGGTTTAGGATTTTCTAAAGAAAGTTTGTTTGACCGTCTATCATAAAGATTAGTCCAAACTGTCATAATATTGTTGGAATTTACATCACATGGGCACATCTTAATACTAGAGTGAAAGCTGTGATTGTAAGAGTATATTAAATCTTGTAAAACATCTATATATCTATAAGTATTATTATGAGTGAAATAACGCCACATTTTCATTTTTAGTGTTCTTTGAAATCGTTCAACAATACTGGCCTTAATGTCAGGATTGTTAGTGGTATAGTAATTAATCTTTTTGGATTTAAAGTATTTTTGTACATCTTTTGAAACAAATTCTGTACCTTTATCAGATTGTATGTGAGTAGGTGTTAAATTACTTTCAGTAAATATACTTTCAAAACATTCTTTAGTTGTTTCTGAGTTTTTCTTTTTCATTGGTCTTGCAAAAGCATATTTACTAAATACATCAATAACACAAAGTATATACTTGAAACTATCATTATATTGAGAATAAGTTCGCATATCACTTAAATCAGCTTGCCACAGTTCATTAATATTTGATAGAATGTACCTATTACGCGGGAATTTTTTTCGAATGGGTTTATGTAATGTGTATGTTTCTTGTGATTTTAACCATTCCTTTACTTGCTTTTTATTCATTTTACACTTCATGGCTTTTGATAATTTATCAATACTACCAAAACCAGCGGGATTAGATGGATCATAATAAATCCTGTTAATTTCTTCTAGTACGGGGTCCATTTTTCCCACTCAAGCCTTTTACGTATTTTAGTTGTAGACTTTTTATCTCTACTGCTCGGTGTAGAAAACTCTTGAAATTCAATCTCAGAGGGTTTGTTCAGATCTTTTGCTTGAAGTTGGTTAATAAACTCACATCTCTTTGGATTTCCAATATAAGTAAGTGGTACTTTAATATCTTTTAATGCTTCAGCAAATCTATCCCAACCTACTGGATCACTTCTTTTTAAGGGTCTTAGTGAATCATTTATTAAATCAACAATATTACTTCCAGGAATTTTTTCATTATCAATTGTGACTGTACCTTCATTATCCCAATGTATTTTACCTCTACTTGTTTCAACTAAGTTTAATAATAACTGTCCTTTTTTATTATAAGTTTTTGGTATTAAACTGAGTATTTGAGCTGGTGTGTAAAGTGGATTTTCAACATTTTCTTTACTTTTGATGGATCGATTCTCCTCCAACAAAGATTCAGCATCAACTGAAGTTTTTAGATCTCTATCTTTATTTTTAAAACCAATTTTAGACTCGTTTGAATCTTCATTAGATGTATCAGAATAAATTGGTAATCTGAGTGGTTGACGATCCTCTTCGGTAAAATGAAGGTATCTTTGCAGTGTTTGTAAATATAACATCCATTTCTTTCGGTCTTCCGTCTTACTATTCATAATATTTTGCATTTCGATATCTAATCGAGATAAACTACTGCTCGTATTAACCTTATTTTCTTGTTTTAATTTTTCAATCAATCCAGGTTCGATAAGTATCATTTTCTTTGCATTTTCCATGTTAACTGGCTAGTCCACTCACTAATCCACTCAATATTGCACCTAATATTATTGGTAAGAAAGCCCCTCCTTTTTGTATAATTATATTTTTTCTTAGTTTATGTTTACACTTACGCACTAGTTGACGGAGTATATTTTTGTGTTTATTCAATTTTTGTTTATCTTGATCTTTAAGAGGTACTTTTCCTTGTAAAACGTTATGAATACACTCACAAATACAGTTAATTTCTTCTTCATCACACGTTTTAAGTAATGCTCTTTGATATTTTGGTTTAAGCGTATGCAAAGCGTTTAGCAAATGTTTATGCGTTGTGAGTCGACGATGCATCATTTAGCAATGATTTGAAATGTTTGATTCTTGGTGTATTTAAACTCTTTTGTGGGGACGTAGACTGTGCAGAAACCATTAAATGGGAAGACATTTGTCTTGATACGACAAAAATCATTGGTATTCTGTTTTAAATCTACCATTAAATATCCATGCGCCTCTAGAGTTGCATCCCTGTAGGCATCTTCAATAAATTTTGGGTTATCTGGTGACACTTGTCGTGCTAAATATCTTATTTGAGTTTTATCTCGAGGGTTTTTAAAATATATTATATAACTTGAGTTTAAGGATATGTCTCTTTGCCCTTTACCCTGATGAAATAAATTTTGTGTTAAATAAAATACACTAAGATTCCTGTGATGACTACCTTTTGTAAATATATCCACAATTCTTCCATCGGACTCTCTCATTAGATCATCAATAATAACAAGATGTGGGTTTTCACCGTCAAACATATTAACATTTGGAATTCCTTGATGGTAGTTAACATTTGGTAAATTATATAAAGGTTGCATTTCATCAAAGCACCATGTGATCTGATTAAAATCACAATTACATATTTCTGTAACTGATTTTATGAAATTTGTTACAAAATTTGACTTCCCACATCCACTTGGCCCCGCCACAATAGCAGTAAACGGATGGATAAAGTGAAACATTATACACGTCTAAAGTTCTAAGGGGTGAAATAAAAAATGAAAGTGTTGGTGTTAACAATTAATATATATTGCAAACATTATATAAAACAGAATGATCTGTATACTATTTCTAACACAATTAGTACATCAAAATTTTACAATCAACTCAATCTCAAATAAATGCACACATACACACACACACGCAAATATAAACAACAATTAACTTCAATTATTTACAATAAAACAACGATTAAATATGTAATAAACTCTACGTCATATTATACTATTATCATTATTTTACAATCAATACAAATTTTATTTACATGCAGACATAAAATTAAAAACTATCAACACTTACATAACGCAGTTTATAATGACCCCAAGCTAATGTTTCAATATTATTATCTAAAATATGCCTCTTTGTGTCATTATATGATAAACCAATCTTATTTAATTTTTGTGTAAAAATTGTGTGTTTAATTGATTTAAATCTAAGCATACTATAATATTGCACTTTTTTTATTAAATAGAGAAGACTTATAATTATCCATGGTCGTCTTTTTAGTGATACATTTATTTACGCCTTTTGCCTTGGCTATAGTCTTATTCTCTAAGTTAAAAGCGTACATTTTGGATCGTAAACCCACAAATTCTTTCATGATTTTACCATTATTTTCATCTTTAAAAAAACCTAATTTCTTTTTATTTAATTTTGGATATTCAAAAATATTATTTGCATCATAAGCTGAGGTATCAAAGTATGATGAAAGGTCAGGTTTTATATCAGAGTAAAAATCATCTGTAAATATATGATATATTAAACTATCCGTATCTGTATACAATAATTTGATTTTACTAAACTTTTTAACCATATAGTTATAATGAAAATCATACATTAATGTTTTTGAAATATCTAAAATGCAAAACCCTAAATAAATTGGTTTGTTATATATTAACTTTGTTTTTCGCAACTGAACCGCAACTAGGTTTTCCGAAAATACTGAAAGACTATGAAATTGTGGTTTAGCGATTAGATCTTGAGCACCTAAAGCTTTGCCCTGGTTCTCCCAGTGTTTAACTAATTTTATGTTAACCCTTTTTTCAATATTCTCCATAGTCTTTCCGAAGACTGAATTATTCATTAATTTATAAAAATCTTTTTCGAAATCTGATTTTGCTAACGTTCTTAATTTTGTGTTTAGATCTATGTACATCTTCAACCAGCGAGACTGTTTAAATTTTAAAACTCTATGAATTTTAGTTAATTTAACCCCCATTTCTATGCACTGCTTTAAATTTCTGTAATGAATTACATATTTATCTTTATTATTTAAATTTGGGACTAGTTTATTTTCATTAATATTGTCTGCACAAATGTTTTCGGGGCATAAAGGAAAGTCCGAATGTAAATCATGAAGTTCATCTGGATATTCCAAATCAACTTCTAAAATAAAACCGAAGTTCGATGTCTCAGACACATTAAATTCTGTATTCGGATTTACCCATTCGAATCCACCAGTAGGAAGACATTGAGACATAGCCCAACCATATAAATTGTTGGCATCAAAATATGTGATATATGAATTTGGTTTCCCTGCATCATAATCCCCCATATATTTGTTATTAGCTCTAGCATAACGATTACTACATTGAGATACACCACCCCTGATACCTGATCTAATAAATGCAATTTTCTCATAATCTGTTAAAAGTTCTAATTCTATTTTTGTATATTTTAACATTGCTTCCCAACTTAAACCGGGTGCTGTGTAATAATGGGCAGGGTCTAAATCATAAGTATTAATACATAACTTTCTAAAGTTTTCAAATACATCGGTTAAAAGTAAAACGTCTGTCTTTAAATACAGGTTTGAATAATCTAGCATATTACAACACCCAAAGTGTTTCCAAACATCTTTAGCATGATTGTAATCATCATTTGAAATATGGGAATCTGCGAGCGAGCTATAAAAAAATTTTTGTTCGGGGAGCGATGTTAGGCTTAAACTATCATAATTAGTCATAAGTTCATATGGATAAACGCCTTTCCGTTTTAAACGAAAGAAATCTTCATCATTAGGATAATTTCTACGTAATTCTTGAAATTGATCATTACTGAGATTTTTGGCCAATTCTTCTAATTTACATGATAAAAACTTAAATGAATCTATGAATCTTAATATAATTTCGTGGTTATTCATTTTTAATTTTTTGGAAAAGGATATATATTTTTCTTTATTTTGAGGGATAACTTCGACTTCACCATCACAAAAGTTTAACGCGTGAACAATAAAATGAGCATCATAGTGACTAAGGTTGTGTAAAAATATTGGTATATAACGAGGTTTTCTGAACTTCGAGCTACATGATTCGTGAGCAACACCTATAAAACTACCGGTGTACCAATCAAAATCATAAAAATGTTCTGCTAACTCTGTTTCACAAATATGACAAATGGTTGCATTTGAAATTTGGTTTTTGTCTTCATTTGTTAGCGGAAGTGGAGGATATTTTTGAAGTCTATTTATTTCTTTGAGATTGTTAGATAAACTTTCCATAAACACTTGTGCACAGTTGGGTCCGCAATACGTTACATATTTTGATAATTTATCATCATATGAACATTTAATATAATAACCAAAACTATGTACTTCATGTTTCTGAATATTGTGTGTGAAAGGTTTGGAAGGATCGTTAGAACATGATTCTATTGGTTTTAAAAATGCTTCAAAATCAGCATAAACTACGAATGGTATCTTCAACTTTTTTTCATAACTATCAAATTTAATTTTATCATTTGAAATAGGTTGACCAAACCAATTCTTTTTTTTTAAAGTTTCACTGTTTGGTAATTCTGTACAAATGTGGGCACAATCGTATTGTTCATGGTTATTTAAACTTTCCTTAGATGGAAAGTGAAGTAGACATGCTTCGCAAATGTACATGATGTGACCGTCTTTTGAAATTTGTTTACTAACTAACCGCGATAAATTTTTTATGTAACAATAATGATTTTTTGTATCCTTGGAAAAAAATAATAAATTGATATGTCTATCTTTACGATACTTTGTTAAAAATAATGGACCTACTATAGAATTACATCGTTTTTCTTTATTATATTCTAACCCAAAAACATTAATACTAATATCATTTAATTTCTCTACTTTTGCTATGTCAGAAATTTTAACTGGAAAGGAAATACCATCAAATTTAAGTTTATTTGCATGTTTAACGTACGATGATACACGATCCGCGTCTTTGTTTACGGGATATAACGCCGAGAGTAACGCCCATTTAAAACAAAAATAATCCTTGCTTTTTACATTTATAACAGCCTTTTTTAATTTTATGTCACGAGGAAGATCTATGTATGAAGTACCGCGTAGGGGGTTAAATTTATTAACATTCATGTCTATAGATTTTATGTTTTTTAGACTCCATCCACTATCTTTTTTTTTCAAATGCACTAATTTTAGTAGTAATTGTATCATTTAAAGATGAAAAAAAATATTTAAGTCATCTCCTTGACAAATAATATAGTTAAGCGTTTGAAAATCGAACGCATCATGAATATCTTTAGTTTGTTGAACAAAATCAGCATGCAATATGAAGTTTACTTTAAAAATTATGTGTTGATGAATACACTCTTGTATTAAAAATAAAATATCATCTTTAATAGAATTTAAAAATAGTTCAGGAGTTTCAAAATTTACCAATGTCGAACTATCTATTCTACTCTTGATTTTATAAGTTAAAATCCTATTTCCAAAAGCAGATTCAATAACACTAACGTTTGATAAAGAATTATGTGAATTTAAAAGATTATTTTTGTGAACATTACTTTTAAAATGATTAGCTAAATACCGTTTCTTGATAAATATATGACACGTTAGACATTCCACTTGATCATCGTTACTGATACTGTTCCCTGCAGAGGTAGGCGCTTCTGCTTCCGTTGTTGGTTTTTTGATGATCTTGGGTTCTTTGCTGCTCGTTCGCTTCGTTCCTCTTCCAAGTTGTAGTGGTTGACTACTAAAATGTTTAAATTTATTAAAAACTGTACAAGACATTGTGTAAATTATGATCGAAATGAATGTTTATTTTACTTACTTAAACTGTGTTTCAACCATCGCACAGTGATTATACAACTCATCATCATACGATGAATCGAACAGTTGATCCTTCTCCATTTCATCACAAACTTTAGACAACTCCTGATTTAATTCGCTGTTGAATAGTTCCGTATTCTCTTCCATGGTTGTGGAGAAGAAAGCACTGGTGCACACTTCACTGAAGTTTGCCATCCTTATAGTAAAGAAGAAAATAGGTAGCAGAGTAAGTAACAGTTCAGTGTTGGTAGACCAACTGATACCCAAATTTCAAATAATGTCCGATATTTAAGTCTAACAAAGGATTAGAAATAGAATATAATGAGTACACGGAAGTAATTTAAGTAAACAGAATCACATTCACTAATGATCAGCTAATGACTGTCATTGTTAAAAAAGTATTTTTTAACTTTTTCACTTTCTGCTATTGTCTTTGTAATATTGTATACGAGGGCGTTTGTGTTGTCGTAGATGCTATCCTTATTAGTCTTTACGTAATATTTAATCCTCGTGGAAGCATGTTTCCAATGATCAGTAGTTGGAATCTTGGATAGCTTCTTCATATCGTACATTTCAATTTTGATGAGATGCGTCGCTTGGTCTCCGTCGTCAGAATTAGTAGAAATGTATGATACACCATCTCTAGCGGCTCGTGCTACGGTTGATGATAACAGCTTCCTCTTTTTTATTTTTGATTCAGCTTCAAAAAAATGATCAATCGATTGCGATTTTCTTTTTCCACCATCGCATGTGTTATTATTAATGACGATGTCATCACTCTCTTCT
Organism: Parnassius smintheus behrii; assembly: GCA_036936625.1. Taxonomy (NCBI): domain Eukaryota; kingdom Metazoa; phylum Arthropoda; class Insecta; order Lepidoptera; family Papilionidae; genus Parnassius; species Parnassius smintheus. The sequence goes on from JAUPFT010000015.1 coordinate 43,307,136, forward strand.
TGAGGGGAGAGTGGCGAGTAGTAATACTGTTTATAGGTATTTTCATCGAAGCTCAATGATTTCTGCAACAACACAGTTATCATGTTAATATCAATTTGTTAACACTTAATCATAAAAGTTAAAAAAGCTAAAGTTACAACCTATTAAAGTCCACTGCTGAACATAGGCCTCCTCTCATTTCTGAGAGGGTTTTAGGGCTACGCTGAGCACGTGGTAAATCAGCACTTAAAATTGTTATTAACAATTTAATTGGTGCCGGCGGGGATCGAACCCGGGTCGCGTACTGTGAATTTTACATTTTGCGCTAACCATCTGAGCTACCACGGCTTAACCATATACACACACATAATATTTAAATATAATTTGTTAACACTAAATCATACACACGTAAGAAAATAACAGAAAGAAAAGTAAGTTTGTCAATAGAATAAACACTTACATCCATGGCCTTTGATGCGTTGAAGTAACACAAACGTAGTATTGATAGATCCACTGCGGTCAAACGACCATACACTAACTCCATGACTGCAGTTGCTTGGTCTTATATAGTACCAGTGAGTAATAATTCTAATCTAAAGAATTTCTGCAGTAGAATTGATAGTATCTTTATGCGTCAACAAGCTTACCTTACATTCTGTTGCTTATCTCTACATTCCTACGTCCTTCCTGTCGTGTCTTGTTCAGTGTATTGGTGACTCAAATACGATTTGTATAACACAAAGAATGCAATTTAATATTTAGAAATCACTATAATTGATCACTCCTATATTAGTCATTGAGTAGATTGGTACTGTAATAATCTACTAATAGCAGTAATATTATGGATACACTAGATGTACAACAACATCTGAAAAAGATTCACCCCACTCTAGAAAATAATGTTTATGCTGCCAATAAACTACCCATGTACACCCACGTACCAACGTATATAATATGCAATTTGGATACAGATGATAAACCAGGGTCACATTGGGTAGCTTTATATATCGATACGAATGACGTCGGTCAATATTTTGATTCATTCGGACGGGCACCTGTACGATATCATCTAGAGTTTTTTAAAAGAAATTGTAAAAGATGGAACTGGAATGTTGATAGGATTCAGAATGAGTGGACTTCAGTTTGTGGCGAATATTGCTTAATGTATTTGCTATATAAGTTTCAGGGATGTTCAATGCATAGTTTTACGAGTATATTTACAGGGAACACATTGTACAACGATATTTTAGTGGATGAGATGTTTCGCTCCTATTTTATAGATAATAAGTAATAAGATTTTGTATTTTATAAATAAAACTTTTAACAAAATTGGGTAATGTGTTTTATTAATGAGTCAGATTAGTGTAGATAGGAACAAAGGAGTATAATACAATAGCATAAGCCGACCCACACGCCGCACGCCGACGAATAATAGATAATGACGGTAGTCAATCAACAATAGCGCTAATGACGGTTGAGGCGCGAAGCGGATATCAATTAGATAAGAGTTAATTGATCTGCACATCTCCGGAACCGTGCATCCTACGCAAAAATGGACCGCAGATTCGTGATCAGAGCATGCCAAAACCTTTTTTTTTTTTTTTTTTTTTTTTTTTTTTTTTTTTTTTTTTTTTTTTTTTTAGGATCGTGAATCGACGAACGTCGTACTTGTACAACTTCTGACTCAGTGCGCCAGAACTGGTACAACCTCTCTACAAGTGCGCCAGAACTGGTACATCGTAACTACTAGCATAAAATGGACTTTAAATAAGGATTATTTATTAGATAAGGTTTATGGTTTTTATTAAATATAGATAGATATATTGAAAACAAATGTTTCTATTTCTATGAGGCTTAAGGGGACTGTCTCAAAGCGCAATCAGGCACCAGTAAAATTGTAAATTGCAATTTTGGGTGTTGATTTACCACGTATTCGATGATAAAGGGACACATAAGAAATCTGTAGTTAAGACAAAAGATATTTCAAGGATATGTGAAGTTGGACAACACGCACTGGAGCAGCATGGACTAATTGCTCGATGGTCCTCTCAGAAAAGAGAGTAGGCCTATGACCTGTGCCCAGCCGCTCCAGCCATAGGAAGTATAAAGGGCGTAACGAGCCCTATCCTGACGAGAAGTCCGATTGGATTATCACTACCATCTTTCATCATGCATATACTAGTAGGTATGTGGATAATATTTAGTGTTTTTTACAGAATAATGGTGACAAACGAGCAGATAGTCCAATTGATGGTATGTAGATGCTGTGACCCATAGACACATTTATCTTCAATTAAAAATCAAAAGCAGCAGATGTGTTGCTAGCCTTGAGGACTAAGATAGAATGCCTCGTTTCCAGTAAAAAGGGCCTCAGGTTCTCTACACTCACCATAAGAAACACAGCAGCATTAAGCTGCTATTTTACGCTGGTATTCTGTGAGAGCGTGGTATTACTCCGGTCGAACCGACCCATTCGTGCTGCAACCACAATATAATTGCAGCAACTCTACAATGTAAATATTATTTTGAATGGAAAATAAAATATGTATATATATAAAAATAAGTAAATACGATATTTAACCCTTTATAGGGCAGAAGCGAAATTAGTATGCTGGCTGTAACCACCCGGCAAAGTTGACTCTAAGGCTCACAATTCAATATTTCTTGAATTAGTAATCGACCTTATTGTATTTTTTTTTTTTATAGAATAGGGTGACAAACGAGCACACAGTCCACCTGATGGTAAGTGGTTGTTGCGGCCCATAGACATCTACATCTATCCTCCATTAGAAATCAAAATGCAGATGCGTTGTCACCCGTGAGGACTGAGATGGAATGCCTCGTTTCCAGTAAAAACGGTCTCCGGTTCTCTACACTCACCATACGAAATACAGCAGCATTAAGCTACTATTTCACGCTGGTATTCTGTGAGAGCGTGGTCCTTCCCCGGTCGAGCCGACCCATTCGTGCTACAACTATACTACTAATATAACTGCAGCATGGCTCTACCACGTATAAGATGGCTCTACCATGTATAAATGAATAGTCCCTGAACGTGGGCAAGCAACAAGACAAACCACCAAAGTGAAGTCAGTCACATTTCTTTGGTAAGGTGCGACATATTAGTGGACACGTTTGTGCCTTCTGTCTCATAAGTGTTTACGACTTGGAGAAGTAGCTGTTTCGAATATTATTAAAAAAAGTAGTAAAATGTGATGTTTACGTTTTCCATAGTAATTAAATAAATAATTTAGTTATTTTCCTTCAATTGGGTATATAAATGTTAATCCCAACTTGTATCTGTAAAGTACAATAACGATTTGAACTCAACAGGTACTAAAAACCGATTTGTAGTTCAGTATTTGAAAATGCGCATATTTCAGATTCTCAATTATTTATTTTACGTATTTGGGGCCATTACACTAAACTTTTGCAAAGTGGAATTATCACTTGATGCCAGAAACTAGTTGGTTAATTTAGATATTGTTGCACTAAGATGATATTATGTGTCAAAGTGTAGATATGGAGAACGGTGAGGTTTGTGTGTTAGGTGCAACCTAACTGAATCGTCACAGTTATGTATTTTCTGATTGTTTTAGATGTTTATTGTAGTATCAGATTTAGAGAACATGCTCTACGATCAGCTAGTCAGTTTGATCGAGGGAATAGATGACATCCAAGCCGAAAATTCAGATATTGGAGGGGACTAAGACACTAAGGATGAACTACCTTTGAACTATCAGGGAGATTAGCGGCTGCGGGACTGATTACTCTGTTACAGGTTCCTAAAACTAACTTTGTTTATTACCTAGACTGGTGATATGTGAGATTTTTATTTATAATACTATTGATTACAAAAAATTATAATTTATAAGACTAGAGTTCTAACGCTATTGTTGATTTTATAGTAGACAACAGGTAATACATATATTATATTAAAATAATAAATATTCTATGGAAGATTAGTTACAAATAACAGTAGTTTTTCATAGATATTTAGAAGAGTTTTTTATTCTATATTAATTAGAAGATATTCTTTTAGTTTTACGACACAAGAGTCATTTTTGTAATCACTTTGATATATTTAGTCAGAATGATTAATAATTTAAGAATTTTTAAGATAAAAAACTATTAAATTATGTTTTGGTTTTATCTTTTCCCCTAAACGGTCACATTTTGAAACAAAACCACTAAAGTTTATGCCTTAATGGTCTTGGTTTCATATGGAGCCGCCCGCTACAGCAAAACCTGAGTAAATCAGCTAGTGAATATTACACTAATTCCATTCCCTATACACCCCTAACCTTAACCCAATACCAAAATTCAAATTCAACAAAAAAGTCTGCCCCATAAATGGTTAAATCTTTAGACATTTTTTTTCAGATTTTTCTAAGCAATACTCTTTTGTAGCTTTTCAACCGACTGCAAAGTAAGGTGGAGGTTCTCAATTCGACTGTATTTTTTGTGTATGTTACCTCACTTCGACTACATAGATCGGTGGTACAAAATTTTTAATTTTACCACTTGTATTTAGAATAGATTAATAAAATAAACACAAACCAATGAATATAAAATTTATACATTTTAATAATGGTGTTTGGCTTTTAATTGATGTGGAGGAATTGGATGACCGTGTACGAGAAACTGATAAACTGTTTTATAATATGGCACGGTGCTGAAGATATTGTTTAACATTTGTTACCGCTACAGCCTGTTAATGTCCACTGCTGAAAATAAGCCCCCCCCATAGGTTGCCTCGTAGGGGGGATATACTACAGTTGCCACGCCTGGCAAGCGGCTAGGCAACCGTAGTTTTTTTTAATCGTTATTAAGAAGACACTTCTGCCTCTCTCTTAACTTGTTTCCTTATTATCATCATCATCATTACAGCCTTTCACAAGTCCACTGCTGAACATAGGCCTCCCCCAAGTAATGCCACAAAGCACGGTCCTGAGCCACCTGCATCCATCGACTTCCTGCATGTCTTACCAGGTCGTCACTCCATCTAGTGGGGGGTCGCCCTACACTACGCCTACCGGTACGAGGCTGCCACTCGAGAACCTTTCTTCCCCATCGGTTATCGGTTCTTCGAGCTATATGGCCGGCCCATTGCCACTTCAGCTTACTAATCCGTTGGGTTATGTCGGTCACTCTGGTTTTACTGCGGATATCCTCATTTCTGAGTCTATCACGCAGAGAAACTCCGAGCATAGCCCTCTCCATAGCTCGCTGAGCGACCTTAAGCGTCCTCATACGGCCAGCAGTGAAGGACCACGTCTCAGATCCATAAGTCATCACTGGCAACACGCACTGGTTGTACAATCTAGTTTTTAGAGATTGAGGTATACCTGACGAAAAGATATGTCATAATTTCCCGAACGCTGCCCAGCCGAGTTGAATCCGTCGATTGACCTCTCGGTCGAAGTTGGACTTACCTAGTCGGACTATTTGTCCCAGGTAAACGTACTCGTCAACAACTTCGAGCATAGTGCTCCCAACAACTACCGGCATAGGTGTGACATGGACATTGAACATGATCTTTGTTTTGTCCATGTTCATCTTAAGACCTATCCGTTGGGAGGCACTATTGAGGTCATTGAGCATAGTGCTTAAGTCCTCCAGCGATTCTGCCATAAGGACTATATCGTCGGCAAATCGAAGGTGAGTGATGTACTCGCCATTGATGTCAATACCGTATCCTTTCCAGTCCAGTAGCTTGAAAACGTCTTCCAATGCAGCGGTGAAGAGTTTCGGGGATATAACGTCACCCTGTCTTACACCTCTCTGCAGTTGGATAGGTTTCGAGCTCTGGTTCTGTACTCGGATAGCCATCGTAGCCCTACTGTACAAACACTTCAGCACTTCGATATACCGACAGTCAACTTGGCACCGCTGAAGGGACTGTAGCACCGCCCAAATTTCGACGGAATCAAAGGCTTTCTCATAGTCCACATACGCCAGGCAAAGTGGCAGATTGTACTCTTCAGTCTTCTGTACAATCTGCCGCAGGGTATGTATGTGGTCTATGGTACTGAAGCCTTTTCGGAAACCGGCTTGTTCGGGAGGCTGGAAGTCGTCAAGTCTGCGTGCGAGACGGTTCGTAATGACTCTCGAAAACAGCACGTAGACGCGGCTCAGAAGGGAAATCGGTCTGTAGTTCTTTAAGAGAGCGTTGTCGCCTTTCTTAAAGAACAAGACCACCGCACTTCTGCTCCACGCCTCTGGAGTAGTGCCACCATGGAGGACGGAATTGAAGAGCTTCTGAAGGACTACAAGTACCGGTGTTCCACCCGCTTTCAGAAGCTCCGCTGTAATTCCATCCTCGCCTGGGGCCCTGCCGTTTTTAAGGTGCTGGAGAGCCATTCTAATCTCGCTTAGACTGACGTCCGGGATATCATCGGAATAGTGTCGGATAAGACTAGCTCTTGGATCCTTACTCACACTTGCATGTGGCTCCAACGATGATGTGTACAGCTGCCCATAGAACCTCTCAATCTCACTCAAAATCTCAGGTGTCCCGGAAACGATGTTGCCACACTCAGTCTTCAGCTTTGACAGTTGGCTCTTTCTGGCAGACAGATCTCTGGCAAAGACTTTGGAGCCCTGATTCCGCTCGATCGCTTCTTTAATACGAGAAGTATTAAAGTTGCGTAAGTCTCGCCGCATGCATTTGGAGATCTGTCTGTTCAGTTGCCTATATGCTGTCAAATCTGTTGACGATTGCAGCCTCATCTCCCGTCTAACAGCCATGAGATTAAGAGTGTGATCGGAGAGTTTTTGTGTTCTTCTGCGGCGGGTCTTGCAGAACTTAGCTCCGACCGCATGGACAGTTTCCACGAGCTTGTCGTTCATATCGTCCACTGCATTGCAATCTTCTAGGCACTGGAAGCGGTTACGTAACTCGAGCTGAAAGGTTTCGGGATTCTGGATTAGAGCACGAGGGGGACGGAGCGTTGACTTCATTAGACGAGACCTCTCCAACTTAACGTTTAGGTTCAGTGTGCCTCTAACCATTCGGTGATCGCTGCCAGTTTTCACCCTTGCGATCACTGAGACATCACTGAACAGTTGGCGTCTGGTCGTCATAATGAAGTCAATCTCATTTTTTGTCGAACCGTCGGGGCTCGACCAGGTCCACTTCCTGTGGGGCCGCTTCTGGAAGAAAGAGTTCATCATAAAGAGTCCCTCTTTCTCCATAAAGTCGCCCAGCTGCTGGCCCCTTCGGTTCCGTTGCCCTACTCCAAATTTCCCTACCTTCAGCTCACCGCTTTCTCTTGTGCCTAGTTTTGCGTTGAAGTCTCCCATCAACACCGTGTAGTGGGTTTTGGAGGAATGTATGGCTCTGGAAATATCCTCATACATTTCCTCCACCTCCTCATCGGGGTGTGCCGAGGTTGGTGCGTAAACCTGAATGACCTTCAGCGAATACCGTTTGGTGATTCTGAGTATCAGGTACGCGACCCTCGTCGACACACTCCCCATCTTTACAACGTTGTTGACGAGAGACTTGTGGACGATAAATCCGACACCTCCTTGGGACAGATGGTCGCCCTCCCGGTGATAGAACAAGTTGCCGGACTCGAGGATTGCCGTGTCCTCCCCCTCTCTTCGGACCTCGGATAATCCAATAATATGCCAGCGCAACTTGTCTACCTCTTCTTCCAGCTCCAGTATCTTCTCGTCAGTCCTCAGGGTGCGTGCGTTATATGTTGCCAGGTCGAGTCGTCGTAGGTGGCAACCGAACCTCCACCGGAGATTCTTAGCACCCCCTGCCCCGCCGTTACCATGGTCGCCACCGTAGCCAGGAATAGCGGGGCCGCCGGGGACTGGGGGCCGTCTTTTTGTGTATTTGTTCATTGGGGGGTATTTGCCGTAGTTGCCACGCTTGGCGAGCGGGTTGGCAACCGCAGTTTTTTATTACGTCACAGTTGTTATCAGGAAGATGCTGCTGCCCATCTCCTGCCTGTTTCCCTCTGTCGCCTCTTACGACACCCACGGGAAGATATGGGGTAGTGGATATTCTTAACCGCCACTACACGTTTCCTTATTATATTCCTTACAAATACTATATTGTGTATGTATTTCAGTACTCTACGCAGGGGACGATACAGGGTAGTGGATATTCCTACACAGCTACTAGTATTTACTGTACTACCGTTATACAAATGAAATTTAATAAAAATATGTACAAAAAGAAAGCGTGTTTAATTATTATATTATTTATCAGCTATATTATGGTTGTAACACGAATGGGTCGGCTCGACCGGGGAAGGACCACGATCTCACAGAATACAGCGAAAATTGCGGCTTAATGCCGCTGTGTTTCGTATGGTGAGTGTAGAGATCCGGAGATCCTTTTTTTACTGGAAACGGGGCATTCCATCTAAGTCCTCAGGAGTGACAACGAATCTGCATTTTGAATATTAATCGAGGATAAATGTAGATGTCTATGGGCCACAGCATCCACTTACCATCGGGTGCACTATGTGCTCATTTGCCACGTTATTCTATAAAAAAATATCTATAGGTAGTCTTTACTAAACTGATACTCTATGTGTAAGCTTGCAGTCATCAGTTTCGATAAAAGCACCACGGACATTATCTCAGATTTCCCCACATTAAGGTTTACCTGTGACGTGGGCGGACAGACGCGTACAATGGACGCAGCGATTGTGAAGGCGTCGAGCCGTACGCGGATAATGGTCGGACAACGGGCGATCCGCTTAGCGCGGATAAATCGGATAACGCCGATATCTTAGAGCTGATATATCCGCGCTTGTGCCCAGGTGTGATGGGGTGTGGTAAAAGCGGCAAGCGCGTGGAGGAAAACAAACTGCACAAGTTGAATACTTCTCCTGATGGTATGTGACTACTGCCCCCCATGAACATCTGAAACACCAGGGTAATGAGGTTATAAGTAAGATTTAATAAATGAACGAGAGTTTTTACAGACCAGTCATTTATTTTTTCAAACTGCTAAAATGTTGTTAATTTAATAGTCGAAGAGCTATTTTTTTTGTGTTCAATTATCTGTATTTTGACCATTAAATAAGCAGATTTTATGTTCGTATCGGCGCTGGAGAGAAGCGACATGCCTCGGTATAAGATACAATCAGAGACATCATCTTTCCTTCGTACAGTTTACAAATAACTGCGTCCTTCCAGTCCTGTGGCATCTTTTCACTGTTTCAAACTCTTAAGGCCAGACTTGAACTTGTTGACAATAAGTTTTCCACTGTGTTTGTATATTTAAGGAGTTTATGGAGTTTTTGAGACGCTTCACTGCCTTCACAAAGTCTTCGAAAGTTGTTGGGTCAACGAACGGTAAACAGACTGGCAATTCTTCCAGCGAGCTTATATCATAGTATATGTTAGCACTGAACGCATTGGTATTCACAACATCATTAAAGTATTTAATACAACATTTTTATTTGTAACTCGATTCTGTGTGTATTTCGAATAAATTGGAGCTGTTTTTCTGACACAGCATTACAAATAGTACATAAAAAACTGCAAGCTCATGTTCCAAATTAATATGTATAGTTATTTATGAAAACCGTTTTCTTATGATAAATTTTAGATTTATTCGATCTTTTTGTTAGCAATTATCACTTTCCAGCGTAACTCCTATGACTTGTACCAAGTAAAAACCAGTGGTCGTGTCAAAGAAGTGTGTCAATGGGACTTCCAAATAATCCAATGGCAGATCTGTTTTGTGTGACATCTTTAAAACCTTATAACGTGTGACAGAATCATTATGCTCGACGGGTCCCAATGTCGGGCGAGTGTTAAACGGGCGAGTCTATCGTTTTGTATTATTTGCGTTGACACCGGGACACCTCCGAGAAGGATATTTACACCAGGATTAGTTTAAAAGCTTTCTTAGGAACGGCTATAATCCAGTGATATCTTGATTATTTTTGATATATTTTATATACGATCTTTCAAGATGTATATTAGATATGTTTGAATGTTTGTTTCATTCTGCATTATTTCAAATTAACTTGGTGATTGTTTATTTTGCAGTTTGTTTCTGTCTTAGACAATCAAAGCAAAAAATAGATGGAACGCTGCGTATATTTTAAGTGATGCCAAAACCATGCCAAAAAAATCTACCACGTAGAAAAGTTTATTTTTACGTGGTAGAGCCATGCCGCAGTTATACTAGTAGTATAGTTGTAGCACGTATGGGTCGACTCGACCGGGGAAGGATCACGCTCTCACAGAATACCAGCGTCAAATAGTAATTTATGGGTGCGTTTGGCAGAAAAAAGCGCTAGCAAGCGCTTACAAGCGCTACTTTAGTAGCGCTGACACAATCCGCCATTTTGCTTATTTAATTTGTTTGTTTTGAAGTAGAGTTTATAAGTTGTTTTTTGCAATATTAGTTTTAAGTAATATAATGACATGAATAGACATATACATGTTATTAAAAATTCATGATTGGTAAGTTTTTAATATGAATACTTCACAAAAATAAATTTAAATTAGGTTAGGTTTCCCGGTTAAAACTAACATCGTGTCCTAGAGGAAAATAGCTACTTACGATTTGACAGCGCTTACCGCTTACGATCGCCATTTTGCTTACAAGCGCTTGCTAGCGCTTTTTTCTGCCAAACGCACCCAATTACTGCTGTGTTTCGTATGGTTAGTGTAGAGAATCGGAGACCCTTTTTACTGGAAACGAGGCATTCCACCTAAGTCCTCACGGATGACAACGTATCTGCATTTTGATTCGTAATCGAGGATAGATGTAGATGTCTATGGGCCACAGCAACCACTTACCATCACGTGGAGTGCCCGCTCGTGTCATCTTATGCTAAAAAAAATCTTGACAATTATTTTAGATAGAAATGTGTGGGTGCGTCTTTTTTCAATAAGTTGAGCATGGATTCGGCCTGGTTAGCGTCACTTGTACGCACCTCTCCGTTTTTTATTTCTTTGTGGGTCTGAAGTTTTTACGCTATCAAAAATTTACGACATTATTTAATAAATTTAATAAAGTAGACCGCGCGGTTTTGGAACGGTAAGAGCAGGTTATATAATATGAAGATATGGTAGGATATAAGGCATCTTCTTAATAACGATTGAAAATAAAAAATGAAATACTGTCCTACGATGCAATTTATGGGGGAGGTCTACCGCCACTACGCGGTTAACTATAAAATATTATATATTAACACAAACAGAAACTTTTTTTAAATTAAATATAGATTATAAATAATACTTATTGAAAGTCACTTTTTTAATTTATCACTGGTTCGGAAATAAACCTCTGTCCTGGAAAGAACCAGCAAGAAACTCAGCGGGACTATTTTTTTTAAATATCAGCTTACAATCATATACTGACGTTACAATTAACAACACAAAACAAATTAGCTGCGCCCTCCTTTCTGCCACTGCGCCCTCCTTTCTGCCAAGGAGGGCCGCGTCCGTATACGGCTCAGAGGTCTCTGGTTAGACCGTTAAGCCAGTCCCTAAAAGGCAGTGTTTAGTGGGTAAAAGTCTCCACATAACCACGCAGCCGGCTGCGTGGTATGCTATGAGCATTCACCGCCTCCCTCCCCCGCTTTCCGGAGGGTTGCCCATATTTGCTTCGGGTGCAAAAAAAATTTGAAATAGCTTGGTAGCATTCACCCCTCCCAGGGGCTATTATCATCCATAACATAAATTTTAACAAAATCGAAAACGTACAAAAACAATTTTTAAGAAACCTGCAATTCCATTCTAGAAGCTACATACCTGATTATTATGCGCATTGTAAAAAAAATATACTTTCTCTATACGAGCCAAAAAATAGCAAATGTGCCGAATGTCCAGAGTTGCTTTATATAATAACTTCGCACACAGTCAGTTCTACGAAGGAAACTAATTTTCTGCACGTCCCTAGAAGCAAATTGAATCACGCGGTAATTTTTTATTACATAGGATATGGGTGACCAACGAGCATACCGTCCACCTGATGGTAAGTGTTTACTGTGGCCCATAGACATCTACATCTATCCTCGATTACAAATTGAAATGCAGAGCGTTGTTGCCCGTGGAGACTATGATGAAATGCCTCGTTTCCAGTAAAAGTCTTCTGTTCTCTACACTCACCATACGGAATACAGCAGCATTGTGCTGCTATTTTACGCTGTTATTCTGTGAGAGCGTGGTCCTTCTCCGGTCTAGCCGACCCATTAGTGCTACAACTATACTACTTATATATCAGCAGCATCGCTCTATCACGTTTAAAATTAAATTTCTTAAAATTTATTTTCGATAGTCATTTTTTATCTGTGCAAAATCGTTACTCAAGTCAATTTTATAGAACTAAACTGATGTTATAGAAATTAAAAATAACGATGTAAAAATTTTTCCTTTATAAAAAGGTTTATTATATAGGAAAAACGAAATAATGTAAAAGGCTAGAACAAACTTAGAACGAAAAAAGAAACGTGTCTCAAGTTATGGTAATCATAAATAATTTTTTTTTATAGAAGTTGGGGCAAACGAGCATACGGTTCGCCTCATTGATTTATATATTTCACCTGATGTTAAGTGATTACCGCCCATGAACAACTGCAATACCACGGGAATTGCAGGTGCGTTGCCAGCCTTTTAGAAAGGAGTAAGGTCTTTTCTTTAAGGTCCCAAGGTCGTATCGGTTCGGAGAAATCACCGGTGGTAAACTATTCCACAGAGAGGTCGTACGCGGTAGAAAACTCCTTGTGAAACGTAATATACAGTGGTGGACCGCCAAGCATCCAGATGGTGTGCATGATATCGGGAGGTTTGCCGCGTAGTGCGTGCACGTACTGGGATTAATCCAAACAATTCCTCAGAGCACTCACCCCGTGGTAGATGCGAAATAAAATACAAAGGCATGCAACACCTCTTCGCAGCGCCAGTGAATCGAGCCGATCGGAAAGCACTCGGTCGTCGACGATTCAAATGAGACGAAATAAATGAGAGCTGGATGGCATTTTCCATGCGCACCTTATTTGATGGATTCTCTTTTGCCGCCATTTCTATTCATACACGTAATCTATACTGAGCGCACAATTCACCTGATGGCAAATGCATGCTGTGGCTCATAGACATCTACATTTATCCTCGATTAAGAATCAAAACGCAGATGCGTTGTCACCCCTGAGGACTAAGATGGGATACCTTGTTTCGAGTAAAAAAGTGTTCCCGGATCTTTACACTCACCAAATGAAACACAGCAGTATTAAGTTGTGTTTTTACGCTGGTATTCTGTGAGATAGTGGTCCTTCCTCGGTCGAGCCGACGCATAGTGCTACAACCATTTATTACTCAGTCACACAGGCTACCTGCAACTTTATAGTTTTTGGTACGCGTTATTAGCTTTTGTTGAAAATTCTAATGAAGTTTTCGACGTGTGGTTCAACTATTGAACTTAATTGTGACATAAAGTACGATTAATGCAAGGGAGCTTGTACGAGTACGTGCATGTAGGGTGTTTGCGGACCCTATAGGTTTATGGTTTTAATGCCTACCCTATGCCGAGTATAAGCTTTAAGTAAACATAAACATTATTTTAGTAACCCGATGAGCTTAGTGCGAAATCTCCCACAAGCGATTAGTTCTACCCCGTAACCATTCAAAACCAATATTTTTTGGGTTTTGTTATCAATGTTTTTAAAAAATTGAACTCTATGCCCCAGTCATAAGAGCGTTAGTGTTTAATTATAACTGATATAATATAATTGTAATAGTGTGTTTAAGTATAGTTCGACTTAGGGTATTATTACCAGTATTAAAAAGGAATAAGACTGTTTTTTGCTTATATCAACGAATTTCAGTAGTATTTTTTCAGTTAAATTTGTTATCTTATTATTAAAAACAGTAAGGTTCATTTCGCAACAGCACTGATTCATTAATAATGTACAAATTACAGTTCGATATATTAATACCAGTAATATGTAGTTTAACACGCGGGGAGTCCATTACTTGTTTATTAATCTATAAAACCCGCCTATGCTAACAGGAACAGAAGTTAGTTTAGTAAACGTAACTTTGCCAAATATAGATATTTTTTCGACGTTAACTCGACAAGAGATTGGTTTTCTACGCACTGGAAGTGTTTTACATGTATAAAATGTACAAGAACAAACATGCAGACTACAAACGATTGCTTGTAGGGTACACAAATACTTATCCTATGCGGGATTCCAATCGTGAAACGTTTAGCTACCGATATCAGGTAATAAAAAACAAAAAAAAACATAGTATCGTACGTTACGATACCTTGTGTTTGCGTTTGCATTGCCTTAAAAAGGGGGGGGGGGATAGTTGGCTTAGTTGTTACGCTCGGCCAGCGTGTTGGCTACCGCAGTTTTTTTAGTTGTCATCAAGAATCGGCTACATTTTTATTTAGATCCTTTCATTCCTGATAATAAACAAAAACGTTTCAAATAAAGTAACTTATTTTCACCTAACATCGCGCGCTCTCTTTGTACTGCACAAAAATTCTAATGCAGCAGAGAAGAAAGCGCTAAACGCTTTTTAACTTCGGTAATCCTCGCCTAATGCTCCTCTCCTCGGTGCCATGCTTGCAGAGAGAGACAAACCAAATTTATGTTACAGAAGTGAACAGTAGAGTTGGAAAGGAACGTACTAGGTAAAATTTACCGACCAAATTGGCGATATGGAATGGATATGGATAATGGAAGTCTGTAAACTCTGCCTACCCCTCTGGGTAACAGGCGTGATTATATATTTATGTATGTAAACAGAAACTTTTTTATTCAATATAGATTATCAGAATCAGAATCAGAATAGTTTATTTGTCAGACATAGGTAGGTTTATTATAAATAATAACTATTGAAAGTCACTCTTTTGTTTAATTATCATTGGTTCGGAAAAAACCTCTGTCCTGGGAAGAACCAGCAAGAAACCCAGAGGAAATTTAAATAAAGTTTTTTTGCCCACGAGTGACCCACAATTTTTATGCGAATTTAAGGATTTTTATAGTATACGACAAAGGGTCGTCGAAAAGGGCAGAACAACGTCTGCCTGGCAAGCTAGTATTCTAACATAATCAAATCATGTTCAAAAACACGGACACAATTATGAAACCAAAATTAGCTATTTGTGTGTTATTAGTGCTCGTTTCGTCTGTGTTTCGAACCTAAGCCCCTCAATAATTACCACTGTGCGTGATGAAATAGTCAGGCCCTGTGACTTGATTATGCAGTCTGTATATTGAGGGCACTACTAAAGATAAAATTTGATTCTAGGGGATTCAATTAATATCAGTTTTACAAGTTTCGCTATCCAAGAGCACCCCGTCCATTTGCTTAAGCGCCCACCCCCACGTTCAACCCCACCGCGCTGTCGCACGTCAATCAAGATCGCGACCAGATTTCCTCGCCCCGGCATTAATCTCGGCTGCTGCCCTCACTTTTACTCCATTGTCCATGTCAGATCATGTTAAAATAAAGAAAAATGAAAAGAATATGTTTTTTTTTTAATTTGTAACGGTTAGACTACATAGTGTAGGATCCATCCATGATAATTAAAATGATTTGTGAGCCTTCGCCGTGTAGCGGCGGTGCATACATATCCACTAACCCTGTTATCCAGAGGTGACAGTGGGAAATAAATCAGAACATAGGCAGCAGCAGTCATCCTTATAACGAAGTATAATAAAAAACTGCGATTAAGCAGCCTTTAAAGGACTATAATTAGAGCTGTATATGGTATTTATTGATTTAAACTCACATATCAAGTACAGGGTCAAAAGGCGGACTTAACTTGAACTTACTTGGTGATCGCTTTTACACAGTAAGCCAGTCCTCGGGGAGCTGGTTATGATTCCTCGACGCATATGTTCTCTACAACACTCTGTCTTTCTGTATCTGTTCGAAAACCATCCAAAAAGAAAAAAGTATCTGGCACTTAATGCTAAAAGCATTTTCTGCCAGTCAACCTTAGGGCAATGAAAGAACTATGGAGGCGGTTACAAGGAAATTAAATATGTATAAATACACACATACATGTAAACATATACACAAGTACATATGCTATAAGAAAATATAATATCATCATCAGTACAGCCCTTCACAAGTCCACTGCTGAACATAGGCCTCCCCCAAGTAATGCCACAAAAACGGTCCTGAGCCACCTGCATCTATCGACTTCCTGCATGTCTTACCAGGTCGTCACTCCATCTAGTGGAAATATAATATAATATAAGAAAAATAAAGATACATAATATACTGATTAAACTAATATACATAGATTACAACTATTAATATAACGATGGAGTTATGAAGCAATTTCTGAGCTCAAACATTTTTCGTTTAATGTTAATTTGCAAGTAGGTTATCTTAATTCTTAGAGGTTTTTTATATTATATTTTTTATGTTAAAGAAGAGCGGGCAAACGTGTTTGCTGCTCAACTGATCGTAAATGGAAACAATACAACACCAGAAGAATTGCAGACGTTGCCAGCCTTTTAAAAGGAGTAAGATTCTTTCTTGAAGGTTTCTTAGCTATATCGGTACTTCTAAAAAATCGCAAAATTGTCGATGGATCCGACTCATTCGTGGTGTTGCCATAATATGAGTCAAACTTTACCTTAATATATACAAATTACGTGTCACGTTGTTTGTCCGCGATGGACTCCTAAACTACGTAACCGATTTTATTCAAATTTGCACACCGTGTTCAATTTGGTCAATGAAAAATGAGAGATAGGATAGTTTTTTTGCCTATGAGTGACCCACAATTTTTTTTTGCGATTTTAAGGATTTTTAACAGGACATGACCATGGGTCGTCGAAAAGGGCAGAACAAAGTCTGCCTGGCAAGCTAGCAGTACTATAAAATTTAAAGTAGGTATATAAATATAAATTCCAGTCTCTGATTTACGAAGACTACAACAAATTGATTAAAACCAAAAAAAGACATTTATAATATCAATAAATTTTTTTATGGGACTTTCGTAATATTCGTTCTCAGTAGGCGTCTACATTGCGAAATGAGTAACTATACAAAATTTCAATTATTTTTGTATCGAATGTTTATTTCAAATTTGTAGTATTTATTGATAGATCAATTTCATATGTGAATGTAAAAGAAAAAATATTGTAAAATACCAGTGCCATAGGCTCTTATTCCGTTCACCTGTTACCTACACCCCATTTTTAGACGGTAAAAAAGATCTTTCTATATTATATTTAAATAAATAAATAAATATATATCTATATATATATATATATATATATATATATATATATATATATATATATATATATATATATATATATATATATATATATATATATCAGCGGGGAGCAGCATCTTTCTGATAGTAATAGGTAGATATAGATAGATAATTCCCCTATGAGGGACGCTTATGTTCCGGAGTGGAGTTTTATAGGCTGTAATAGATGGATGAATGTGGTAACAAATAACAGACCAGATCACGAAGTGCACGTCGGAGCACTCGCGAATTCATTCCGAGCCACCACCGCAAAGTTAGAGCGTGATTCATGTGAACAAGACCGCCATTTGTTGTCAAAAAGGGCCTTATTACGTATCGATATTCCGACAATAATGTTTTGTTCATAAAGATTTTCCGTTGATTTTTTAAATATATATATATATATATATATATATATATATATATATATATATATATATATATATATATAAAAGATTTTCCGTTGATTTTTTACTTTGTTATCTTTTTAATATTTTTTATAGAATAAGGATGACAAACGAGCACACTGTCCACCTGATGGTAAGTGGTTGCTGTGGCCCGTAGACATCTACATCTATCCTCGACTAGCTCACACCCTAGCTCGCTTCGCTGGGCGCACGAATTATAGTGATTGTAATGTGTGTTGATATAAAATATCAAGTTTTTTTATCGGACTATCGTAAAATTCATTCTTACTGAGTGTATATATTTATAATATATATATTTATCTTCAACGACGAACTTGTGAAGGACTGTAATGTGGAACATAAAATACATACACACATAAACACTCACGCCTGTCACCCAGAGGGGTAGGCAGAGGCTTCCATTTGGCACGATCCTGACACACCTCTCTCGCCTCCTTCACATCCATACACCTACGCATACATGCTCGTCGGTTAAGGGTACTCCTAATTTGGCCCGTTTTTAATAAATCGCCAATTTGGTCGATAAATTTTCGCCTAGGACGTCCCTTTCCGACTCTGCCATTCACTTCTGCAACATAACTTTTCTTTGTCAGTCTTTCCTCATCCATTCTTTCCACATGACCAAACCACCGAAGCATTCCTTTCTTAATCCTGGTCACAACATCATCTTGTAATGTTGGACATTGTAATAATATGTGTAGGAATATCCACCAGCCACATCATCCCGATGTCGTAAGAGGCGACAGAGGGAAACCAATCAGGAGATGAACAGCACCGTCCTTTTAATAGTAACTAGAAAAAAAAACTGCAAATGCCAACCCACCTACTTAGCGTAGTAATTATAGTAAGCCCCCCTTGTGAGGCATTCTATGGGGAGGCCCTTTTCTACAGTAGACTTTGATAGGCTGTAATGAATAAATGAATGAATGAATGAAAATGAAATAGAAACTAACAGTAGAACGCGATGGTAACACATTTCTATGACACGTAATAATTCCTCACGGCGGTACCAGCGTAAGACCGCACTGTAAAACCTTCACATATACTCATCACGCGTTGACATACGAGGTGCTCCTCTAATGGCCGCGGTGCGCTGCGCGAGTCTATATCGCCCTTTGTGTTAGAGCCTGCGGTTGCTGCTTTTAAACATCTGTCTGGAAGTTGTGAAAAGCGAGTTTCCCGAACTTGCATTAGTACTTTATTTTTGCACTATGTTAATAGTATTTTTGACGTAAATATGTCTTTAAATTCGCTTCCGTAGGCGAGCCAATTCAGAAGGCTGATGATTACAAAAACGGGGGATACAGTTTGGTGTTGCAGCTACACATTTATCATCTACTTCTAAAATTTAATTATAGTTATTCTACTTCACGATGAAGTTTTGACTTTGGTTGTTGTTAGCCGTGTACATACACATTGTGTTAGTGTGCGTAGACCTCGGCGCGCTCAGTCACGATCGCAAGTCGAACGAATCGCAGATACACAGACATACGCGCCTGTCGGTATACGTCACTACTACAATCAAGGCGAAACCTTCATCGTGAAAGAGAATAACTATAATTGAATTTTTGAAGTAGATGATAGATGTGTAGCTGCAACACCCAACTGTGTCCCCCGTTTTTGTAATCGTCAGTTTTCTATATATACACCATTCGATAGCTAAAGGATCAAAAAATTCGTTACTTTAAGTGAGGGCTGTGACGAATCGGAGGCGGAGGTGGGAGTGCCGCTATTTTAGGTCGTTTCGTTATCGTTATGGTCGTTTCGTTATCTTTATGGTCGTTTCGTTTCGTTATGTACGTATTCAGGTAAAATACACGGCCGTGTCCACGACACAGTCATATTTAAAAACAAATTATGTGTCGAGCACATGCCACATTATACTAATTAGCGTCTGCAGTCCATGGACTTCTGAAAGCAACTTTGAACAAAGAAGGTTAGAGTTAGAGATGCATTGTCACTTCCAACTTATACGTGGTAAAGCCACGCTGCAGTTATATGGTTGTAGCATGAATGGGTCGTCTCGACCGGGAAAGAACATCGCTCTCACAGAATACCAGCTTGAAATGGTAGTTTAATACTGCTGTGTTTCGTATAGTGAGTGTAGAGAACCGAAGACCCTCTTTTATTTGAAACGAGACATTACATCTTAGTCTTCAGGGGTGACAACGCATCTGCGTTTTAGTTCTTAATTGAGGATAAATGTAGATGTCTATGGGCTACAGCATCCACTTACCATCAGGTGGACTGTGTGCTCGTTTGTTACCATTATTCTATTGTGGCAGTGCCATTTTAAGAAAGAAATATTTATTTGGTCATTTCTTAACTAGACTAAATTAATAAATAATATAAAAAAAGCGAATAGCGATCTATAGGTAAAAACTTATTTTGGGAAATGGTCCAAACAGTGCTGCTCAGAAAATGCTCAGATGTGTCAAGCTAGCCCCGCTTTTCAGTGGAAACTTTAAGTAAATAACATACCTACATTAGACACACACACACACACATATATATATATATATATATATATATATATATATATATATATATTAATTATAAAAACAATGATATACCAATAGAAGAGTTTTTGAAAATACGAGTAAATAAGGCTTCTACTTTTATTTGAAATTATCCAAAATTGAATGTGATTTATCGGGTAGAACATGTTTGCCTACCGATAGAATCTTAAAAATGTGTGCGTATACAGTGAAATTACTTAAAATAATGCGTTACCACGCTTTTGAATAAAAAAAAATAAGAAAATAAAAAAATAAAGATAAAATGGGCGGAACATTTGACATTTTTTAATAAAATTATTTTTCTTCACAATTTGCCTATTGTACATATTCTGACCCTTCTTTGCAAATTCGGCCGGTTATTGCTTAATAACTCTCTATACGGGGCACATAATGTAATATACACTTAAGTATTTATATTAATAATATAAGTACACACACAATTACATACGTTTTAAATATTCTTTCATAATTAATTTTGGGCTACAACTGCCTTATATTTTGACGGCTCCGTGGCGTAGTGGCTTAGCAATGAGTGGCTGCGCTGGGGGTCGCGGGTTCGAATCCCGCACGGAACAAGTATTTGTATGGCCTACAAATAATTGTTCCGGGTCTGGATGTTTGTCCTTGTGCAATTTATGTTTGTAAACTGCCCCCACGATACGCGAGAAAATCCTAGTGTATGGGTAACGTTAAAAAAATATTTGTGGTACTGGACTGAATATTTATGTTTGTTTATTCCATTGCGTGACGAGAATCGAGAATATAAAAATAACTTAAATTTCATATAAAAGACATTAATGCAGAATAGCAACCCGAAAGATTTGCTCAACATACTGTGCTGCAAGTTTTAACACAAAACTTGGGATTGTCCATACTACGTGCCGAAGAGAAAGAGAATAATGTATTTACTCAGCTTTATGATGTGGCCGAGAAAGGAAAAGGGGGGATCTCCCGCCGGGCAAGGTGTTCTGCCCGGGGAGCAACCAACTCTCCGTGTGTTAGTTCGGAGATGTTCTATATATACCGTTTATGATTCGGAATTTTGATAGTGTGATTTAGGCTTCGGTGTGTTTCGCTTGCGGCGCGACGACAGCGCCGCCACATCACCCCTCTGCTCAGACCGGAGGTAGATAGTGCAGTGTCGATGTCGACGAATGTGCAAGTGCCAGGAGATTGCCATATCGTCTGCGGTAAGTCGAGAAGAAGGCAAGTAATCTGCGAAAGTGCCGTGAAGCAGAGGCGAGCAGTAAGGCCCAGAGGCGTGCCGAACACTGTAGCGCAGAGAGTAGACCTTGAAAGAACAGGAAGCATTATTATTCTAGTACTGCGATAAACCTTGTGAAGCTAGATGGCTTGCAGGATATGAAGACTGCAGACGATATCTGCTCGGGAGCGAATGGCTGGGGTACTCTATGACGATGATGAAGTTTGAAGTTTCCGAAGGTTGTTGGTTGCGTGTTCAGATCACGTTAGGTGGTCACCACTGTGGCCGTGAAAGGAAAAGGGGAGATCTCCCGCTGGGCAAGATGTTCTGCCCGGGGAGCGGCCAACACTCCATGTGTTAGTTTTTTTTTTTTGCGCCCGAAGCAATTAAAGGGCTACCCTATACGTAGGGAGGCGGAAAATGCATTACGCATACCACGATAGCCGGTCTATCGTGGTTATGAGGGACTCACTGTCCTACCGGGGACCCTAAGTGATACCCTCTAAAAACCGCCTTTGGGGACAGGCAACCGGCTGATTAAGCTGTATTGTGCCTTATCGTGAGCGACCCTCTTTTGGGAAAGGAGGTCGCAGGCGGCTACGAGCCGCTGAGGGAGTGCCAACGAAGGCAAATTAATATTAGTTGGTACAATAATTTAATTTAATTAGAGTTGGCCTGAGCCGCCAGGAGGCAGTTCAGGTCGTTTGTCAGTTTATTAGGCGGGTCCGAGAGAGAGTTTCTCGGCCTGCGGACACGATAGCGAGAGGGGGGTGGGGCTGCATAAGAAGCTGCCTCACGAATTAATTGGTTTGGGTGCGACTCTGCGGCTTTGAAGAAGTTCTCAGAGAGTTTTTTAAGAAATTTTTGAATTGTTGGGAGCTCTAAACCATGTGTTAGTTCGGAGATGTTCTATATATACCGTTTATGATTCAAAATTTTGATAGCGTTATTTAGGCTTCGGTGTGTTTCGTTTGCGGCGCGATGACAGCGCCGCCACAATGACATTCACGCGCCAATGCATTACGTGAAACTCAAACATTTACCTGCTCAATGGCTCTCTGATGATCTGAAAAGACTTATCTTAAAGAAAAATGTGGCATTGTCAAAGCTTAAGAGGAATAAAACAGAGGAAAACGAAAGGAAATACGCCAAAATCAGGAATCGCTGCAATACATTATGTAGAGATGCACAACGATGCCATATTCATACATCAGTCGAGAACGGCGACTCATCTAGGGTGTGGAGGTTTCTTGAAACAGTTGGAGTTGGAACAACATCCCCAAATGCCTTACCTCCTAGTGGTGATGTTGAACTATTAAATTCACATTTTCCTAATCCTTCTAACTCTTTGGATAGTGAACATAAACTGCAAACACTTCGTTCTCTTTTTGTAACTCCGACTCCTAATTATCCTCCGTTCGTTTTTAGTCAGTTTACTGTACGTGATGTTAAGAAGATCATATTGTCCATCTCCTTAAATGCTGTCGGTAGCGACAACATTAGCCGTAATATGATTATACCTCTCCTTGATGTTATCGCTCCTATTATAAATTATTTACTTAATGCATGTGTCTCTTCGTATAAATTCCCTCAAGCCTGGAATAGTGCGCATGTTATACCCCTTCCGAAGAGATCCAATCCCGTCAACCTTTCTGATTTCCATCCCGTCTTGATCTTGCCTTTCCTTTCTAAAGTCCTTGAAAAACTTATTTGCCAACAGTTGACCCCTTTCCTTAATAAGCACTATTTGTTGAATCCTTTACAATCCGGTTTCCGTCCTCGTCATAGTACGGCTACTGCTTTAATCAAAGTTACTGTTGACATACGGTGGGGTATGGACAATAAACAACTCACAGTCATGACCTTGCTGGATTTAAGTAATGCGTTCAATACTGTTGATTTCGATATACTGTTGAGTCTATTGCGTTCCCTTAACACATCTCCATCAGTAATTGACAGGTTTCAAAGTTATCTCTGTGGCCGTTGGCAGTGTATTCGTGTTGATGAAACTCACTCATCTTGGTGTGATATTACTGCAGGCGTGCCGCAGGGCGGTGTATTGTCACCTTTACTCTTTTCCATTTTCATTAATTCAATCACTCATAAAATATCTTCTCTCTACCACATGTATGCTTATGATGTTCAGATTTACACCCAGTCAACTCTTGAGAATTTGCCGAATGCAATCGCTACATTGAATAACGACTTAAATATTATTCATGAGTGGAGTAAGTCATACGAAAGAAATGAGAATTAAAATTAAAGCGCAATCGAACATAAATACCTACATATATATACCTACATGTTATAACATAAAATTTTTACTGAGAATCTACGATTGTAGCTGTTTGTTTAACAATATTGCTTTGTATTTTATACGAAAAATATGCACTGAAATTCGAAGAGGTGGTGAAAGGTTATTCCAGCACTTGGTCGCGGCATATCGAAAGCGTGGAAACGAGGCATTCCATCTTAGTCCTCAGTGGTAGCAACGCATCTGCGTTTTGATTCTTAATCAATGTCTATGGGCCACAATATCCGCTTGCCATCAGGTGAACTCTATGCTCGTTTGCCACTCTTATTGGGCTCACACTTATAAATATATCCCAGAAAAAGTAATTAAAAGAATAGGAATTTAGTACTGACACGGCAATAGCCGTGTTATCGTATAATTTTAATTGATATAGTACTCGTACATTAAGATTCGCAAACTATGTAACAAATTATGAATGACACTTTTATCAACTTAGTCGAAAGACCATTTTAAAAAATAAACAAAATCTACTACACTTTAGAAGCACAGTATATTTGTCAAAAGGTTTTTACCTACCGTTAAAGAAAAGTGCGAGAGATAGAAAATCGAGCATAATTCAAATATTAAACACTTTGAACGTGTGAACACTGAGCAGTGACAATTTTGAGAATTCCGATGCAGTATTTTACTGAGCGATTCGCTTCGAGTATCTGCGGCCGCGTGTAAAACTCGAAATTGCTTTTTCTATACTGCCATTTGAACAAAGGAAGACGGAGGATTGTATTATGTTTGCGTTTGGTGCAAGTTAAGAGCGATCTTCCTGCTTACTTTTAGTTAATTAAATTAACACACAAAATGTGCACACAGTAAAATTGTAGTTTGTCGATTGCCGACATTTGGAAATAGTTATTCATATCGTTTTTTCTTTGTTTTTTTTTAAACTGGAGTAAAGGTGTATAATGACGACCGCAAAGATATGCTACAGAATTTTCTATTCATCAGGTTTTTATAAAATTAGCCTACAATAATTTGTAAAAGACAGATGTTTAGCTTTATCAAAGATAGTAATTTGAACTAAATTATAAAAAGATAAAAAGGAAAAAGTCGTAACATAGTGGATAAAAATCGCTTATCCGCAAGTAACACTTACACAGCCTTTTGTAGTATCATTATTATCATTACTGACCATTACAAGGCAACTGCTGAACATAGGCCTCCCTCCAGGAACATCACAAATGCTGACTTCACCTCCATCCATCAACTACCAGTGTAACCAATGTGATATTGCGCTATCAGTCCCCACTTAAATGATTTAATCGTTTCTAACAATTGGTCGCACTAAAATTACATTACAAAATCGAGCACAATATTTTCTCCGCTGTTACTCGCTGCATCTTTTACATTGAAGCAAGTGATAAAAACGATGATAATATAGCGCGTAACTACGGAAGTCTAGTGGCCATCGCCGCCGAATGTCCTATTGTGGGTGTCCTGATCACAATGAAAGAGGTGGACTGCACCGCGTCGTACGTGTGCAGGAATATTTGCAATAAGCCACGCTGATGCAGACGGAAACTACCCGATCTGAATATCAAATATATTATGTCTCTGTAAGTTACATAGCCAGTATACATGTGATAGCACAGAAATGAAGCTTCTTCCTGCCTATAAATTGCCTCATAAAGCGGATTTTGCCATTTTTGCCACGCTCGGCAGGCGCATTGGCAACCGCAGTTTTTATATTTTTATTTTTTTATTTTATGGAATAAGGATGACACACGAACTAAGTATATTTTGATATTAGATTGGCCATTAGTTTAGGAGAAAATCTCATTCAGTGTCACTTCGTATAACTTAATTTTTTTATTGGATAGGGTGACATACGTGCACACAGTCCACCCGATAGTAAGTGGATGCTGTGGCCAGTAGACATCTACATTTATCTTCGATTAAGAATCGAAATACAAATGAGTTTTCAACCCTGAGGACTAAGATGGAATGCCTCGTTTCCAGTAAAAAGGGTCTCCGGTTATCTACACTAACCATACGAAACACAGTAGATACAAGTTGCTATTTCACGCTGGTATTCTGTGAGAGCGTGGTTCTACCCCGCTTGAGCCGACCCATCGACCCATTCGTGCTGCCGCAATAATACAGCTGCAGCTTGGCTCTACCACGTAAAAATTATAATATTTATTAATTATATTACAATTTGACGGCTCCGTGGCGCAGTGGCTTAGCAATGAGTTACAGCGCTGGGCCGCGGGTTCGAATTCCGCACGGATCAAGAATTTGTACGGCCTACAAGTAATTGTTTCGGGTCTGGATATTCGTCCTAGTGAAATTTATGTTTGTAAACTGCCCCCACGATACAGGAGAAAGTCCTTGTGTGGAGGTAACGTTTATATTAAAAAAATAATAATTTTGAATTAATCTCTGGAAGTGGCTGATACCCATTTCCTGTTTCAGTCTCTATCTGTCGCCCACGGGATGATATGGGGCAGTGGAAAGTCCACTGCTGGTAACAGGCCTTTTTAAAGATTGCCTCATAAGTGGGATATTTACCACAGTTGCCACGCTTGGCAGGCGGATTGGCAGATTCATTATTCGAGCTGTCATCAGAAAGATGCTCCTGTTTGAGTTTCACTCTGATGCCTTGGAGAATGGAAATAAACCAGGAATGTCCCATACCAGGAATGTCTCCGTGGGTGTTATAAGAGGCGACAGAGGGAAATAAACCGGGAGATTGGCAGATGCATTTTCCTAACAACTAAAAAAAGACTGCCGTTGCCCAACCGCCTGCCAAGCGTGGCGACTGTAGCAATAGTTCCTCCTTTAAGGCAATATGTGGGGGAGGCGAGTTCAGCAGCGGACTTTAATAGGCTGTAATGGTACGCTAACATGATATTTAAATTATGGTGGGATACAATCAGCTCAGGGTAAGGAGAGAACTTAGACTAGTTTCATATATTTTTATGTTTCTTAGGGGTGGGATTATTAATGAGAATATGTTGAAGAAGATTAATATTTGTGTTCCGGCTAGGTATATATGGCGGCGGCGTCAGCGAGACCTACTGGCCGTCCCTAGATGTCACACTAATTTACTGCGAGAAGCACTGGTGACGCGAGCGTTTCGAACTGATCGACAGAGGAACAGATTTATTCTTTTGTACTCTGAACGAATTCACAAAACATGTTTTATGGATAATTAGCCATAAGTTAATATAGTAATATAGGTAATACCGGTTGGTAAATAGTGCTTTATCTATTGCATTGGGTAAAAACCTGCAATGTTAGGTATAAGTTGGATATTAATAAATAAATAAATTAAAAAAAAAAATTATACGAGTTGTAAACTTTGCTGAGTTTTCTTATATTTAAAAACACTGGTTATCCAAGATGAGCAGGAATTGTTTATTTTTACGGAAGCGACGTGAGATGGCAGTTCTCAATGCATCTTTCATCTCCCGCAATGTCCCATTGAAACGTATTTAACTGCATGCCTGGTAATTTCATGTGCGATTAACCTTAACCCTGCGCCGGCGGGCCCGGCAGACCGCAGGCCGCGGCTAACTAACCGTGCTTGAAGGGTTATGGGGCCTCTGTGATCATTTTGCTAGTTTCATTTCTGCTATTCGTGCCTAGCCAAGCGATGTCCAGATTATAGGTCATGCTAATGATTGCTTCATCATGGATTCTTTGTTTTAATGCTTTTGTTTTGCTGGTCGTATTTTTTTAAATATAGAATAAGTGTGATAAGTGAGCATATAGTCCAGATCGTAAGTAGACGCTGTGGCTCATCGACGTCTACTCAATTAAAAATAAAAATACGGATACGTTGTCACACTTGAGGACTAAATAAAATGCCTCGTTTCCAGTAAAAGAGGTCTCTGGTTCTCTACACCCAGCATACGAAACACAGCATCGAGCTGCTATTTTATGCTGGTATTCGACTGGCCTGATGGTCTAGTGGTTAGTGACCCTGACTGCTGTGCCGGAGGTCGTGGGTTCGATTCCCACCCAGGACAAATGTTTGTGTGATGAGCACGATCATTTGTTCTGTGTCTGGGTGTAATTTATCTATAATATTTATGTATTTAGAAATATATACCTAAGTATGTTTATCAGTTGTATAGTACCCATAACACAAGCTCTGCTTAGCTTGGGACTAGATGGCGTTGTGTGATAGTTGTGGAATATTATTATATTATTATTATTATTATTATTATTATTATGTCAATATTATTATTATTATTATTATTATTATTATTATTATTATTATTATTATTATTCTGTCAAGGTCCTACCTCGGTCGTGCCGAACCATTCGTGCTGCAGCGTAGCTTTATCTCGTAAGAGCAATTTGTTCGCCTCGCTGTTCCAGTGCGTGAGAACGTACTGCACATGTCTTCGAAATATTTTATTCTTTAGATATGCAGTAGAGCAAGTCGTGCACTTAAAACTCTAATTAAAACAATTGCATTATTGCCGCTAGGGATGGAACTCGGGTTGTTTGCTTATGGGAAAATTAACGGAGGCCGCTAATCCTTTGAGATAACAGGGCTCAAGAAGAATTTATAATAAGTCCAAAGATTAAAACAGTAATTAAAAAAAAAAACAGACCACGTAAATTTTCCCTAAAAAGAAAAAAGTTTTATATACTATGTCAATTCCACAACTAAAACAATTATAACAACACCCGTAATTTAAGATCTATCAAGCCATTTACGCTACAGAGCGTGCCAAAGAAATAGACGCACATAAATATATACATATACTCAAAAAAAAACGGAGCCGTGGTAGCTCGGATGGTTAACGCTCGCTGTAAATATAACAGAACGCGGGTAAACCCGGGTTCGATCTCCACCGGCAACAATGAAATTGTTAATTGCAATTTTAAGTGCTGAATTACCACGTGCTCAGCGGTGAAGGAAAACATCGTGAGGAAACCTGCATGTCTGAGGAATAAGAAAAAAAATATTTTGAAGACATATGAAGTTCGCCAACACGCTTTGGGGTAGCGCGGTAGACACTTCCTTGCCCTAAAACCCTCTCAGAAATGAGGGGAGGCTGTGCCCAGCAGTGGGTCGTATATAGGCTGTAACTTTTACTCAAAAAACGTTATTCACCTTCTGATGGAGTCGGGTAAAAATTAAAATAAGCAATTTCATAGATAACGTGAGGGATCAATATCGGCTACCTCGATTACTGTGAAATATAAAACAAGCGGTTATCCCTGAGTTGCCACATCTCTTTAAGGAATATATTATTAACTCTTATCTAATTTAAACATAAGCTATTGTTGTACATCGTCTGCACAATCAGTTAAACTTATCGCAAACCATCACTAAGTCTTTCAACACTGACTCGTTATCTCCGGCAACAACGTAACTTACCTGGAAGCATCAGCGCAAATATTTCGCAACAATTTATCATAGACAACAACTACCGAATGATGCACTCTTCTCAGGCCATAGACAATCCAAACAAAGGCCTATTGCGATTGTTAAATTTCGCAATCCCCACGAAGAATGAAGAGTTCAATCGTCTCTAACTCGAAACAGCGAAATAATAAAATCCGCTGCAGTAACTGCCGACGCTGAATACAATATGCCGTTTAGCGTTTGTGAATTTGAAAGTAAAATTTTCGATGCTACTGTGTCGGCAACATAGTATTAAAGTGCGTTTGCTTGTAAGTGGGATAGCTGCAAGCGATCGTCGAGCTTATGTGAGTGGTGTAACCCTTCCATCGTCTCCGGGGGTCTTCCGCGCCCGCTCTGGTAAGTTAGTGCGTCAGACAATGCCCCATACGTCACGATCCTCACTTTACGGTCGCAAGGTATCGCTAGCGGTTGGACACATCGCTTAGCGCGAATGATTTGTGAACAGCTATAACCCTAAGATGAGCTTCGGTTCCGAGACGGCCGCGTTAAATGTCACTTTTTGTCATGAAAACGCCTTTTAACAATATTGCAACCCGCCATAACTTTAAACGATTTTATTAAATATTGTCAGATGTCAGATTTAAATACGTGATTGATTATGATGATATTCTTCCAATCATCGAAGTGGTAGAGCCATGCTGCAGCTATGTTATAGTTGTAGCACAAATGGGTCGGCTCGACCGGAGCTTAATTCTCTTGTGTTTCGTATTGTGAGTGTAGAGAACCGGAGATCTTTTTTTTTACTGAAAACGAGGCATTCCATCTTAGTCCTCAGAAATAAAAATGAATCTGCGTATTGATTCTTAATCAAAGATATATGTTTTCCGAGTTTGGCCTGGTTTTGACCCTTTATTTCATTATTGTCTGGAAGAAATTGTTAATCGCAGTATATACTTCTTTTGTATATATAATCTGTAATAAATAAAAATGATTCTGCATCCGCACATTTTGGATAATATCGCTTGTTATATGGGTAACAGGTTAATTTTAAACCAGTAAATAAACCATTAAAAGTTAAAGTTAAAAAGTTACAGCCTATATACGTCCCACCCCTTATTTCTGAGAGGGGTTTATGGCGAATAAGTGTCCGCTGCGCAGTCTCCACGCGTGTTGGCAAGCTTCACAAACCTTCGAAATAATTTTTTTTCTTATTTGTCAGGAATGCAGGTTTTCTCACGATGTTTTTATTTGCCGCCGAGCACGTGGTAATCAGCACTTAGTATTGCAATAAACAAGTTGGTGTCGGCGGGGATCAGACCCGGTTTGTTGTTGAGCTACCATGGCTATTTAAGCTAAATCATTATATAAATATAATAAAAAGCAACTTCATAAAGCACAGTCAATTTAATAATTTCAATAGTTTTTATCATATTGCTTCCTTATATTGACATTTTTCAATCTTTTCTTATATTTACGCGAACACTACACATTGAAATAATACTAGTTTTTACGGAATTTATCGCGTATATTTAACTTTTTAAATACCCGACGTTTCGAACGCTTTACAGCACTCATGGTCACGGGCGGGACTGAGATGTTCAACGTCCATACGTCATAGTTAACCGCGGTTACCATAGATTAAAATTTAAAAGTAAAATTTTATTATTTCAATTTTTCAATCTGTCAGGACATTATGAATAATGCCCTATAAATCACTTCGTCGATAACATATATACTTAAACCGGTTCGTTCAATGAAAAAAGTAATTTTAAAAATTTCCACACCGATATAACTTATTTTCCATATGTCAACACTACCTGTAGACCACACCCTCTGAAGATTTTATATGATCCAAACAAAGATAGCGCTACTCCCTCCCCACCCCCTATCGATCGGGGGTCTCCACCCCCCAGTGGAGGGTATTACAGAACAGAAGGCTTCGTGGGTGAGCGCACGATACGAACATTACACTCGGAGGAGATTCGGGCTACGTGAGCCACTTAGGTGTTAGAACATAATAGACGTCTGTAGGTATCTATGGAGAGAGATGATAAGCTTTAGTCTATGTTGATAGATTAAAGTAAACTTGGCGCGTTTACTTAACGTTGCGTTAAATTTTGTTGTTGTTTTTGTTGTATTTAAACTCTTAAAACTTAACTTATGTAAACCCTCTCAGAAATGAGAGGTGGCCTATGATCAGCAGTGGGACGTATATAGGCTGTAACTTTTTTAATTTTATTTATATAAATTGATGACCATATGCCTTATGTGTGGATTATTAAGCCATGATACGGAGTTGAGCAGTAGCTATTAGGTGGACTTCCGTAAGCAACTTTAAACAAAGAAGGTTACAGTTAGAGATGCGTTGTCACTTCCAACTTATGAGACGTGGTCCTTCACTGCTGGCCGTATGAGGACGCTTAAGGTCGCTCAGCGAGCTATGGAGAGGGCTATGCTCGGAGTTTCTCTGCGTGATAGACTCAGAAATGAGGATATCCGCAGTAAAACCAGAGTGACCGACATAGCCCAACGGATTAGTAAGCTGAAGTGGCAATGGGCCGGCCATATAGCTCGAAGAACCGATAACCGATGGGGAAGAAAGGTTCTCGAGTGGCAGCCTCGTACCGGTAGGCGTAGTGTAGGGCGACCCCCCACTAGATGGAGTGACGACCTGGTAAGACATGCAGGAAGTCGATGGATGCAGGTGGCTCAGGACCGTGCTTTGTGGCATTACTTGGGGGAGGCCTATGTTCAGCAGTGGACTTGTAAAGGGCTGTAATGATGATGATGATGATGATTCCAACTTATACGTGGTAAAGCCACGCCGCAGTTATATATATATATATATATATATATATATATATATATATATATATATATATATATATATATATATATATATATATATATACACGTATATCATTATTGAAATTTTTTGAGCGTGATGGTCGTGATTTACCCTGCCGAACTAATGAGAACTATTGTTGTTACTATAGTGAAAAACAAGACTGGGGATATATCTGGTAAGGCTAATTACAGGCCTATATCCTTAGCAACTGTATTGGCAAAGATACTTGACGGTTTGCTGGAACGACGACTTAACAACTATATACAACTAAATGGTGCTCAATTTGGTTTTAGACCAGGCCTGTCGATAGAGAGTGCTATAATGACACTGAAGGATACTGTCAAATATTACACCCAGAGACAAACACCAGTGTATGCTACATTTCTAGATCTCTCCAAAGCATTTGAACTGGTTAATTATGACATACTATGGACAAAACTGCATGAAATATCTGTTCCAGCTGAATTTATCACCACTTTAAAATATTGGTACGGTCATCAAGTTAACCAGGTTAGATGGTCTGGCGAGCTATCCGACGAATATGTATTCCAATGTGGGGTGAGGCGGAGGGGTTGTCTTCGCCTGTGATGTTCAGTCTCTACGTAAACGGGCTCATTGGTGCACTCAGTGAAATAAGGTTGGATGCTCTGTTGATGATCTGACTCTCATATGATTAATAATATAAGTTATGTCGATGACATGGTGTTACTGAGTCCATCGGTGAGTGTGTTGCGTAGACTGTTATCTGTGTGTGGAATGGGCTCATCTATAACACCAAGAAAAGTGAGTTATTGGGTGCGTTTGGCAGAAAAAAGCGCTAGCAAGCGCTTGTAAGCAAAATGGCGATCGTAAGGGGTAAGCGCTGTCAAATCGTAAGTAGCTATTTTCCTCCAGGACACGATGTTAGTTTTAACCGGGAATCTAACCTAATTTAAATATATGTTTGTAAAGTATTCATATTAAAAACTTACCAATCATGAATTTTTAATAGCATAGTATATGTTTATTCATGTCATTATATTACTTAAAACTAATATTGCACAAAACAACATAAACTCTACTTCAAAACAAATAAATTAAATAAGCAAAATGGCGGATTGTGTCAGCGCTACTAAAGTAGCAATCGTGTCCTCGCCGAAAACTATTTGAGCGCTTATAAGCGCTTGCTAGCGCTTTTTTCTGCCAAACGCACCCATTGGTGTTTCGTGTAAACAATAAACAATAATAAATAAAACCCTTGACTGTGCCGCCAGTAAAACTCCTTGGTGTGCCATTAAGTAGAGTTTGTCAATATAAATATTTGGGACAAATTATTGACGAATATCTGACAGACAACAATGATATAGAGAGAGCGACGCGCATTGGCGGTTCGATGCAATATGCTTGCCCGCAGGTTTGTTAGGTGTACAAATGACATAAAATTAACCCTCTTTAAGGCGTACTGTCAAACATTTTACACCTGCAGCCTGTGGTGTCACTACACGCAGAGGACGTACAATGCGTTTCGGATTCAGTATAATAATGCCTTCAGGATGCTAACGGGCCTTCCTAGACACTGTAGTGCTTCAAGCATGTTTGCTGAAACAGGTGTTGATGATTTTTGTCTTCTGTGTTTCGTATGGTGAGTGTAGAGAACCGGAAACTTACTTATACTGGACTACTTATACTGAATTTGCTGAGATTGCATCTCAGTCCTCAGGGGTGACAACGCATATGCATTTTGATCCTAAATCGAGGATAAATGCAGATGTCTATAGGCCACAGCATCTATTTACCATCAAGTGGACTCACCCTTATTCTGTAAAAAAAACTGTGGTAGTATGGCAGTATAAAGGTCAGCTCAAATGGTACAAGGCCACATTCTAGCAAAATATTAGCGTAAACTACTCATCTTAGTCCCCATATGTGAAAACGAATTAAATTTTGATTTTTAGTCGAGGATAGGTGTGGTAGTTAATGGGCCATAATATCAAATAAATTAAAATGCGTTACATTATATACAAGAGATGGCGATACTAGTGACTTTAAAAAAAATCTCTTTTATTAATTTTTCTATACAATATTGATTTTTAATGGTATTGTACCTAAATACATGATGTGTTTTAATATTTCAAAAATTTATCTTAACAATACACAAAAAAAAAATTAAATCTTAATCATACGTATACTCCTGTTTGAAAATAAAGTAAAACCTCATTAATCATCGTCTTACTTAAAATGATCTACTGCAAACTGTATTTAGAAATTAAGCATTGGTAATTGGTCGACCACTACCCCATATGATCCCGGGGGTGTCGCAAGGGGCGACTGGGAAATAAATCCGGAGACGGGCAGCAGTGACTTCCTAATAACGTCTAAAAACAAAATTCGTTTGCCAATCCGCTTGCCAAGAGTGGCAATTATGGCAAATAACCCCCCAAGTGAGGCAAGGCAGGCCTATGTTTAGCACAGTGGACTTTTGTAGGCTGTAACGGCAATTGGTCTTATCATGGAAGATGATTTATTGATAGCCTTAGACTTAAATTGACAACATATATAATGATTATGTAATTTTAATATTAGTGCAAATAATTTTCAAAATGCCTCATAACAACATCACATTCTTCATTTTTAGAACATTCTATAAAGCCCCGAAAGTCGAAGCGTACATACGTTTATTATTAACCTCATGTCATACCGTAATTGTTTTTTTGTGTGCCATCATTAAAAATAGATTATGCTAAGCCCCCAAGACGTCTTATCGTTAATAATCGATGCTACAAATTTCTCACCAGCCGAAAACGTTGCGAGAAACTTGTGAGTAAAAATTTTGTAAGTACAAAAGTACTTGAAGAGTTAATCCATCTTTCTAGAAACTTTTCAATAAAGACGAATTTGGTGAGATCATTAAAATACAGGAGTATTTTACGTATTGTAACATATGCTCGACATACTTTATACTTGCGTCAGTTGAAAATATTTCACTGAATTAACAGTCGTGAGGGTGATAAGGTCATCCGTATAATATGTTCACTTGTTTATTACGCAACAAGTAAAGCCTTGTTTGCAATGATAGTTGTATGATACGATAGCTCTGCATCAGTCAATCAAATACGAGTAATAAAGGGTCAAAAGGGTGCTGCTTTATCGACGAAATTTTGACAGTTGACACTATATTAGAAGTATAGTTGTAGCACGAATGGGTCGGCTCGATCAGGGAAGGACCACGCTCTCGCAGGATACCAGCGTAAAATAGTAGCTTAATACTGCTGTGTTTCGTATGGTGAGTGTAGAGAAACGGAGACCCTTTTTACTGTAAACGAGGCATTCCATCTTAGTTCTCACGGGTGACAACGCATCTGCATTTTGATTCGTAATCGAGGATAGATGTAGATGTCTATGGGCCACAGCATCCACTTACCATCAGGTGGACTGTGTGTTCGTTTGTCACCCTTATTCTATAAAAAAGCAACCATCATTTTCATCATCATTATCATCAATTCATTATGTGCTATGGCTTCCGTTAAAGGTGACTTTAGGAAATTTTAAAACTATAAGAGCATTGTATGCTATAAAAAAGAGAGAATATTTTAGTCGATTTTAGTATTGTTTAGTATAGTTATTTTTTTTTAAATTAATTTTTCGAAGTGTTTTTAATTATTGCGTAAGTCTGTTTGTTATTATTTACTTTATATATTAGGTAGTTATGGTATACAACTTTCTGTTTTTGTCCCTCCTCCTCCCAGTTTTGGTTTTATAGGGAGGTAAAGCTTAAGGTGACCATATTACCCTCACGTACCTTATTTAAGGGGAAATATAACCTCAAATGGCTTAGCAAGATCCTTCGTTATGCCGAAAATATTGCAGTATTAATTTTGAAATAAATATATGGTAAAGTTGAGGATTAATGTTAAGGACTATGTTAGACGAAAACACGTTTATTATACCTATATGAGCTTATTTTATATGAGTGTACTAACAGAGTTATTATTTGTACGGTTGATTGTGTATATTTTTAGAGATATGGATCCCATTTTGAGTAAAGGCCTCCTCTATCTGCTTCCACAATTCTCTATTTTCACTTTTACTCATCCAGTCTTTTCCTGCATACTGTATTATGTCA
Source organism: Parnassius smintheus behrii (assembly GCA_036936625.1). Taxonomy (NCBI): domain Eukaryota; kingdom Metazoa; phylum Arthropoda; class Insecta; order Lepidoptera; family Papilionidae; genus Parnassius; species Parnassius smintheus. The sequence continues at coordinate 43,343,071 of JAUPFT010000015.1, forward strand.
TCGGAGTGATAAATATATTTTAGAAATCCAGAATATGCGATGAGCTTTTTTGAACTATTACCCGTTACAGCCGATCTTAAATATACAAGGGGGGATATTAGTTATAACTGCGACGCTTGGCAGACGTTTGGGAAACTGTAGTATTTTATTTTTATTTTTAGTTGTTTTATAAGACGCTGTTGCGCATCTCCTTGTTTGTTTTCCTCTGTCGTTTCTTATGACACCCACGGGACGATATGGGGTGGTGGAAACTCTTACACCACGATTACACGGTTTTAACTGTTTTTACACCATGTCGACTCTACACAGTAGAGCTTTATAAACAATATCTTATATTTTATGCAAGAATTAAATTGTTCTAAAACAACGAAATAAAGCTGCAAGAATTAATTCCGCAAAAGTTCGTAAGTAAATTTAGCGGGCAGATGGAGTAATCAAGTCGAAAGCCGGGATAAAACCACCCCGGAGAGTCGACTGCGCGAAAAATGCAAATTGCGCTAGAATCCCGGGAAACAACAGGATCGCGACAATGTCGCTATCTCTTTACCTATTACGTATACACAGTTTCTATGCTCTATGTTCAGTAGTAGACTTTAATTGCTGCAACGGATAGCTTTTCAATCTTCAGGGATGATAACGCATCCGCTTTTGGTTTGTCGAGGATAGATGTAGGGCTCTCAAGATCCATTCATCATTATGTCGATTGGAAGCTTGTCTATCGTCTTTTTTCTGTAGAAGAGAAAAAATCTGGAGCTATTTGTGGGTGGGCCCTAGGGACGATAAATGACATGGGAAAGGGAACATGAATTGACTGTGTAAATTTCTATATTTTCCTTTGATCAAGACAGGATGACATGAAATCAGTCGAATAGATTTTCTTATGTGGCTCCTTTGACCATATAATGGCGATGTAGAATATCCGCCATATTATCAAACCATGGGCGTGTGCGCGTGGGGCTCGAAGAATGCCTCTAACACGATCCTCAGCCAGCTCAGTCATTGACTCCGTTCAGCTACCTTTGAAATATCGGAGTTTCTTAGCGTGATAGAATTCTAAATGAGGATATCCGCACTAGAAGCAGAGTAACTGGCATAGCCCTTCTGATCAGTAAGCTGAAGTGACAATATGGCAGTATTACAACTCGAAGAACCGGGAACCGACGGGGAAGAAAGGTCTTCTTCGGTAGGCATTCATGTGCCGGTGAGCGATATGTAGGGCGCCTCCCACTAGAAGGAGTGACGACCTGTTAAGACATACGTCTCGTATATATTTTGACTGCCTCGTTGGTATAGTGGTTGTAGTAGTGCGACTGCTGGTCATGTGGTGCTGGGTTCGAATCCAGGGTCGGGCCAAAAAATTAATTATTGAGTTTTTCCGTCAAGAAATCTTCAGTAAGTTCCGTCGAGAAATTTTCAGTAGCTGCCCGGAGAAGTAGGCAGTATCTCAATCCCGTGCCTCGGAAAGCACGTAAAAGTCGTTGGTCTTGCGCCTGATCTCTCTCCGGTTCTGTCAGTTTACAGTCCCATCGGATTATGAGAGTGAGGGAATAGAGAGTGCACCTGTGCTTGCGCGTACACATGGGCACTATAATCCTGTCTTGCGCTGATGGCTAGCCTCCGTTGAAGCTGGCCGACGAGACCGAAATTCGGTCTGGAGGACATTATTATTATACATTTTATTGCTCATAAACATAATATAGTTCACTTTACAACTGAAAAATGGTTTATCCTCTAATACGAATGACAGGATAGAGAGTCTACTTAATCCAAGGCGCTTTACCCCCAAATAATTTTTAGTACCTAGTTTGCTAGATAAGTTACTACATGAAATATATAACCTTTATGTTAAAACTTTTCCTATACAAAACTTTTGTCCTGTATTGTGGAGGCGTATTACATAATATATAAATTGCTTTTGTTAAAACACCAAGGTCCGAAAAAATATTTTGAACCCGCGGTCCTCGCCGCTACAACTCATTGCTTGGTTACTGCGCCACCAAGTCGTTACAGTTTAAAGTTAAATAAGTAGATATGGAATTAGTTATGGTGAGTAACAATATGTTTTGATATTTAATAAATATTAAATTGCAATTGAATAATGAAGTCCATCTTATAACAACGCTTATTATAAAAATGTGAATATATTACGATTAACATATTTTTATTGTTGATTACCATAATAGGTAACAGTTAAATTCATAATGCATTTAATGTTATTGTAATAAAGACGCTTATATGAAAGGGATGTAGGTATGTCCCTAATGTAAATCCCTAGGTATTAATGTATATTGACCGAAAAAACAAACAAATAATATCTATTTAATTGTTATGAAGATATGGCGATGATTTTATTTAAATTGTCCCATATTTAAAAAAAAATATAGTTAGTATTTACAAACTAAATATACTTTTTTTTAAATGTGACATTTAGTATTTACAAATGTCTTATTGTTAAATCCTTAGCTCAATTTTAAGAGTGTAGAGTCTCGAATGTAGAGTGGATGGACATTCTATTCCACGAGAGTAAAAATATTATTAAATTTCTTCAGCGATTTCTTATCCACATTATATCTTTGAGTTACATCTAAAAATAATTTTATTACATCCATAATTAAATCTCATCTACATACAAAAATTATTGTACAACATTGGATGACAAACGAGCACACAATTCACCTGATTGTAAGTGAATGTTGTGGTTGTGGTGTGGAAAAAAGTTCGTTAAATCACTGCAATTTTATATTTAAAAAATACTAAGTACCTTGTATAAAGAATACAATTAAAATGTAAAAGCGGTTGCCTTAAAATTTCACTGACATATATTCTACAACATTTATGATCATTGCGTTTCGAATATTTCTATTAAGTATTAATGAAACGGTTTTACTAAAGCATAATAAACGTAGCATCGAAAATGGCCGATTTGTATCACAGCGAAGCATTACTATGAATACACGTAATCTGTGGGAATATAGGAGTAACAAGACTCACAATCTGAGCGCGCGATGGGTGGGGGGCTACGGGAGACTGGGGGGACCCTGGGGGGGATCAGGGGTGGGGTACCTGTGTAGCGTTACAGCCGCCTGGGTGTGGTTTGCCGTTCAATAACTTAATACTCTGGAAAGGTTTTCAATGCTGAAATCTCGCTCAAGTGTAGTGCGACTGCCCCGTTTTGGTGTTTGGTTATTTTGATAGTTAGCACTAGAAAAAATATATCTAATGTGGAATATACCTATTACCTATATTTATTAATTTTAGGGTCCCTGTCAATCATATCATAGGTATAATTGTGTGCAGAAATATGTGGACGTTCAAATGTTTAAAAAAATAATAGAAACAATATAGTTTAGTTTTTAGTTTTTAAATAGTAGATATTCATATACAGATAATTAATGATTTTGTTTATGCATTAAAAGCATATTGGTATTAACGTTTCCGACACAACCGTAGAGCAAGTATTTCTAAGATAATATCAATCGATAACAAATAAGTAATGTTCGTAAAGGTCGCAGACGTTCGCTGGGAACGCATAGCATTAACTAATTAGGTGTACTAACATCGATCGGTAGCGCACATCGGGCAAATAAAAGCATGTAATCCACCCGGATGAATATATGGAGGCTATTAATTGCACGTTTGCAGGTGAGCGGCGGAGCGCGGTGTGCGTGACGGATCATGGCGGAGCGGGGCGCCGCGGCCCCCGCGCGTTAAACGCCGCCGGGCGGGTAAGCGATCGGCCCCCGGCGGCACGACGGGCGGGTCTCGTTGCCGATTGGCCGGTAAGGAGCAGGGCTCCCGCGCCCGCGCGCCTCCACCAATGGGGGCGCGGTCTGGCGGCCAAGCGCGGCGCGCCACTCGGGCGCGCACATTCGTTCCGATGCGCGGGTCGTGGGACGAGTGCACGACGGCGGCGCTGCACGCGCGCATCCTGGAGGCGCACCGCGGGCCCGGCGCGGCCGAGCCGCCCGCCTGCGAGCCCGCGCTCGAGCTGGCCGCGCCCACGCCGCTGCTGCCGCTGCCCACGCTCTCCTTCAGCGCTGCGCAAGTCGCCACCGTCTGCGAGACCCTCGAGGAGAGCGGCGACGTGGAGCGGCTCGCGCGCTTTCTCTGGTCGCTTCCCGTCGCCCACCCCAACGTGGCCGAGCTGGAGCGCTGCGAAGCTGTACTCCGTGCGCGTGCCGTCGTCGCCTTCCACGCTGGCCGCCACCGGGAGCTTTACTCCATCCTCGAGCGACACCGTTTCCAGCGCTCCAGCCACGCGAAGCTGCAGGCACTCTGGCTCGAAGCGCACTACCAGGAGGCCGAGCGGCTCCGTGGACGCCCGCTCGGCCCCGTCGACAAGTACAGGGTGCGGAAGAAGTTTCCACTACCGCGGACGATCTGGGACGGCGAGCAGAAGACGCATTGCTTCAAGGAGCGGACGCGCTCGTTGCTCAGAGAATGGTACCTTCAAGATCCCTACCCGAACCCGACGAAGAAGAGGGAGCTGGCGGCGGCGACGGGGCTGACGCCGACGCAGGTCGGCAACTGGTTCAAGAATCGACGCCAGAGGGACCGAGCGGCGGCCGCGAAGAACAGATCAGCGCTGCTCGGCCGAGGGTTCGCCTCGTCGTCCACCTACGACGAGGACTCGGCCGACTCGGAGATCAACGTCGACGAGGAGTAGCGACGACATAGACTGATAGTGTAAATATGATCGCAGTGTCAAGGCACGAAGGATTCGCGCAAGTGTTTCCAGAACACAAGTGATTTACGTTGCAATATAGACGATTCTGTCAGTAGTTAGCTTTATGTTTCCGTGCGCATGTGATGTTGAGGCATTGTAAATCAGTTCACTAGGCTATCGTCATGTTTGGAAGTGTGAAGGGAGTGAAATTAAAGTCGACATTGCTTCGTATCAGGTATGTACCTCTGAAATTTGTACTGAGAAATGCCCTTCCGTTGTAACGAACCCGTGAATGTTAATCTGTTAAAAGTTTTTTCGAAATACCTTAACAATTCGAGGTACGACAGGGTTAATTTAATATATCGGGCCGTATACTCTCTCACCCATTCGCAGTGGGCTAGGCTACTTATTTATAATTACATTGGTTTATTTAAAATACCTAGGTAAGATTTAGATCATTATGCGTTTCTACGAGATGCATTTTATATATCCTCTTTTACCAATAAAATGAAGAATTTATTTATCATATCAGCTTTTAGTTGTATAAATTGATTAGCGATGTAGATAGTTATGTTCTTATTATAGACTTTATTAAGGTATAATAAAGGTTTGTACCTGAAAATGAACGACCGCTTGCCAGTTGTCTTAATTTATTTGTTTTAGGACAACAGCAATAAGTTTTTAAGTAATTTATTATAACTTTAGAATTTGTTTTCTGGTGACAGAACGCTGCAATAGGGTAAGATAATTCTCACCAATTTTTTTGACAACGCTTCACGTTTGTAGGCCTATTTAAACAATACCAAATAAAATGCGTTAAGAGTCTAAACCTTTGCCTTTTATTAATAATTAACAGTTAAACATATTATATATAGTTTTTGTTTCTTAATTAACATACAAAAACGGCGAGATAAAAAAATTAATATTTGTTACCTTTGCCTCTTAGATGAATTGAGTTTAGTATTTGTTTTTTTTTTTAAGTTAAAATGTACCTATTGGAAAGGTATTTAATAGTTATGTTTCTAAATAACATGCAATGACTTGCGATAATAATATTATTAAAATAGGTAGTCCTAAATTATTAGATACAAATCTATTTAGCTTTATTTCATCCTCTTGTTTATGCACATCATACACTAAAAATAAAAGAAACGATTCTTTATTATGTTACGGGGGGAAAATTTAACGCTTATAATATCTACGATATATTATTTATTGCTAATCTAATATTAGATTTTGAAGAAATAAATAAAATAAATATTTTAATAAATAAAGAATCAGCCGCTTACGTAAACCCCAAACAAAAATTGTACTAAAACGTATATTGTAATATTTCGCTTTCGAATAAAAGTTCAAGAGTAAGTAGTAGTTATAGTTTTACTAGAAAGCTTCTTAGCATTTCCTATCGAAATTATAAATTTATTAAAATAAATCATGCGCATAAATTCGAGAAAAAGTAGACGCGGATTTTCCCGCCGTGCTCCAATTTATATTATTTCTTTTACATATATCAAAATATATGTCACTAATATTTGCATAAAATGTGTATAATTAACTAACCTTATTGCAGCGATTTATTTTTAAATTTCATCCTCAAAGTGTGAGAAGTTTTTGGAAATATTTCCGTTATAGGTACTCAATCTCAATTAATATATAGTAATTTTGTCCCTTCTCTAACAGTTTGTTCTCCAATTTGTCTGTGAATTTATATACTAGAAATGGTCTAGATTAATTAGTTAGGCATAGTACTCGCGAGAGTTGTAAAAATGTATAAACAAACACAAATTGTAAATATGATATCGACTTACATTACAGTCATTAAAGTGAAATTGTTAATAAAATTATATTCGTAAACTATCCTTTTGTATTATTTCAGCTCTGGGCCTTTTTTAAATTAAGGTGTCCTCATTTTTATATTGCATTGTCATAAATTCTACGGAAATATTTACATTAAAAGGAAACTTACCTAATTATTATTTTTGCAATTACATGTTCAATATTTGATTTTAGTTTTACATTTAAACAATAGCATAAATTTTTTTTAACTACAACCCAGTTGGCGAGAGTGCAAGAGAGTATATATAGAGATAGAGTTTTCCACTAACGGTAAATTTTATTTTAGAAATGATATAACGTTAAAAATCTGTTTTTTTAATTAGCAACGGAAATAAAAAAATATTGAAATATTTTCTCTTGATGAATAGTAGTTTAATATATTTAATAATACTAGTTTTTCAATAATAATTACCTATATATCTAATTTATAATTCAAATCGTCGATGCTTACAATTAGAATTCTTTTTTTTAAATTTATATTTTACTAGATTGCTAGGCAAACGTTGTTCTGCCCTTTTCGACGACCCTTTGTCATGTCCTATTAAAAATCCTTAAATTAACACAAAAAATTGTGGCTTACTCATGGGATAAAAACTATCCTATCTCTCAAGTTGGACCAAACTGCACACGGTGTATAAAAATTGATTAACATCGGTTAACTAGTTTAGGAGTACATCACGGGAAAACAACGTGACACGTAATTTATATATACTAAGATGACAAGTATAACAATGAAATAAAAACAATATTAGAAAACTATAAAATAAAAAACTAAAACTAAAAATTTAAATTACGATGCCAAGAACGCGGGTTACGTATCCTCGCTGAATGGCTAAACTTAGCCTTTGAGCAAGAAAAGAACGAGCCCTCTTGTCACCAGCAGCGATGACAAGTCGAATGTTTTACTGTTGACACTTTTTATAAGATCAGGGCTACAAACGATCACACAGTCCACATGATGGTAAATGATTGCTGTATCCCATAGACTTTTACATTTATTCTTAATTAAAAATCAAAATGCAAAAATGCTGCCACCCCTGAGGCCAAAGATGGAACATCTCGTTTCCAGTAAAAAAGGATCTCCGGTTCTCCACACTCACCATACGAAACACAGCAGTATTTTACGCTGGTATTTTGTAAGAGCGTGGTCTCCCCGGTCGAGCCGTCCCATTCTTGCTATAACTATATTACTCATATAGCTGTAGCATGGCCCTACCTGTGCACTGGAACGTAACCTTGCAAGTATCCCCACATGTAATTGGATTCTTCCCTTTGAAATAAGGGTCGACACCGATTAGCTGCTGCAGGAAAGTCTGAAGATTATACCGTGTTAGTAGTGGGACTAGTATGAAATATCAACATAGAAGTTTTTATTTAAAGACACACCTAAGGGAGCCGTGGTCGTGGTAACTCACCTTAAATTTCGTGATACATTGCTTATATTTTTTTTAAATTGTAAACTGTAGTGACAAAAGGTAAACGAACTTACAGCCTACCTGCTGGTAAGTAGTTACTGCAGTCATTGGACACCTGCAATCAATTTCGAATGAAATAAGCTATAGATAGGTTGTTAGCATGCATTAAAATGCCTTTTTTTACCCGAGTGGATGACAGCAAGTCAGCGTTATGCTTTTTATGAATACCTGTGCATGAATATTCGATTATTCATACCCTTGAAGCATCCCGACGGGTAATGAATGTAAACCAATGAGGTGCTATCCGATTTATCTGCTTATTCATGCTGTTATATGCTAGCTTTTGGTTGGTTTGGGAATTAGACAATCTGAAAATTTTGTAGGTAGGAACTCTACATATTTTCTCGGGTTTTCTTTCTTTTTTTAAGGAGTAACGGTGACAAACGGGAACACAGTTTGCCTGATGGAATGTCCATGCTGTGGCTCATAGACACGTCTAATATCGATTAGACATTTTCACTCGTCAGGATTAATATTGAATGTCTCGATGCCTTTAAAAATAGTTTCAGGTTCTTCACACTTTCCATATGAAACACGACAGCATTCAACTGATTTTTACGCTGGAATTTTGTAACAGCGAGGTCTTTTCCCGGTCGAGTTGACAAATTGGTGCTGCAGCCTCAGTGTAGCTGCAGCGTGACTCTATCATGTTGTTGTATTGCTCTATGTTGCTCTATCATGTCATGTATTGATTTCATTCACAATATAATTCTTTATAATTTATAGACATATATTATCTTTTATTAGTAATTGTTAACAATCGATTAATGCAAAGTTTTTTTAACGATAATGCTCTTGTCGTCAGACCCAACTTCTCGGGCGGGTGCATAGCAATTCAACGATTACAAACGAAAAAGATTCTTCTCATTGAGTATATAGTATATTGTATACAATTATATGATAAATAGCTAAATAATAACAAATAGAATGATAAACTAAACTAAAGAATAATACTCTCGAAGAATACCAGCGTAAAATAACAGCTTAGTGCTGCTGTGTTGCGTATGCTGAGTGTAGATCCGGTGACCATTTTTACTGGAAATAAAGCATTCAATCTTAGTTCTCAGGGTTGACAGCACTTTTTGATTTCTAATTGAGGATACACGTAAATTTTTATGGACCACAACATCCATTTACTGTCAGTTGGAATATGCTAGTTTTTGTCATCCTTATTCCATAAGAATATCTTTAAAGTAAAAGTATATTATATATTTCGTATTGCTTGGCACAGGTTTTATCTCAAACTGAGAGAGTTTCAGAGCAAAAACAATTTTAATGCTTTTAAAAAGAACACTAGTTGTTCAGTTTACACCAAACCGAAAACATTATGTACGCTTTAACTACAACATCTTTTGGTCCTTCGAGCCGGATTCTGTTAACATTCCTAATATGTTTTAACCACTCCTGGTAAACATGAAACGCTGGTTTTAGGAGTGGCTTACGACAGTAGTCGAATGTCAGATTCAAACCCACGACCTTTTGAGTTCGGGGTCCGCACTCGCCAATTAGGCTACAGCCATTTAATGCGTGTTTGCGTATTTCGCATGTTTTCACATTTCTTTTCTCAGACATGTTGGCTTACGGTGTTTCCAACACTGCTAAGTGCGTGGTAAATCACCACTAAATGCGGGCATTAATTTTAATGATACTGTTGAGGGCTGCACTCAGGTGTCTCGTGTATTGTGAACTTTAAATTTATAAATAATTTGACGTGGAGCAGACTCAGAGGTGCTCTATAAATTTGACATTATGCAAGTCGGAATGGGTTTGATCCCCGCCGGCATCAATGAAATTATTAACTGCAGTTTGAAGTGCAAATTTACCACGTGCTCGGTGGTGTAGAAAAATATCGTGAGGAAACCTGCATAAGTTGGAAATAAAAAAACAGAAACGTGAAATCCGGAGTTTTTTTCAGCTTCTTTTCACAAGATCCTGTAGTGGGTGGGGGCTTGTTGAAGCGATCGCGTAACATTAGACTTTGAAAAAGTAGTTTGCAAAGGCCAATTTTGAATAAGAATATTTTGTCTTCAACTCTCACTTTGATATTCTTTTAAACAAACACATTTTCAGTCAATGCAATATTATACATTATAACACACTTGTAGTCAATATACAGGAAAAACATTTTTTAGATTTTGTGAACTTCGGAGAGCAAAGCATTAACAAAAACTCTCAATTTAAATGTGCAATACTTTCGAACGGTGCGTCCTGATTTGAAAACAACAATCCATTAGACGCAAGAACACCTGTAATGGTCGCGAATTCCTTTCCTCGGCGAAGACCCGAGTTGCCACCGACTTATTAGGCACTTGCTCGCTTTCAAGAATACCTCCCAAGTGATTGAATAATGAGTTCCTTATAATTCAACGCTTAAGGAAATGAGCGGTCCGTACTCAGGTCGGATTGATTACGCATACATATTATACGTTTTAAAAAGGTACTTAAAAATTGGCTTGGTTCTGTTAATCTGGTCAGAGTAAAATTGGTGCGTAGTTGCTTTTTATTTCGACTTTTATTAAATACCGAAAGTGTCTTACCTAGTAGAAAGTAAATATTTTAAGTTAATAGTTTATTTGGACTTTAATAATACATTTTTATGCATTGTTATTTCTGTCTGTGAATTTTGTATCATTATATTACACAAGTTAACTGTACACTGTGTTGCAACTAACTTATTTCTGAAGTCCAGTCTTTCTTAAGTGTTTCGAACTGGGGGCGTTTAAATGTAGCCAAGTTTAACCCCTAGAAGACAAAAGTTTATGAGTTTACCGCAAAAAATCCCTTTGTCTTATCTTAGCTATTTTAGGGCACTCCTTTTGCCTCTGCTCGATATCGAAATTCTTGGCGTCAATATATCGATTAACATTTAGTCCCGCGGTTACCTAAGAGAGAAGACCAAATTGACTTCTAAAAAACTTGGCGTGCGCAGTAAAGCGGGACAGTATTTTATATACTGGCGTACTGCTTACAATCCTACAAGTAGTAAGTTCGGTCTAACACGGAATACTGTTTTCATATGTGGGGTAGCCCATCGCTAACTCCTTCCACTTGATCGCATCCAGCGAAGAGCGCCCTAATCGTTGACGACCGAGTTCTTTCTGACATACTAGTGCTGTGAAAAGATATTGTATACTGGACCCACGAGGAATCGGTCGGACTAATTTCATCTTCTAAATTACACCATCGCAAATCACAACAAAGTTCGGGATTCTATCTATACCACCTGGATGATTCCCGGTCCACCACTGTTCGATTTACTAGAATTTTTCTTCCCCACACAACTTACGAAATCGGCTACTATCACCGATTTTTTCGGATCGATATGATTTAGGAGTCTTCAAGAAAAGAGCCTACTCTTTATTAAAAGCCCGGCACTAGCAATTCTCCTGCTGTTACAGTTGTTCATGGGCGGCAGTAGTCACTTAAAATCTGGTGAGCGTTGGCAGATAGATTTCTGATTTCTTTAGACGTCTTGGACCTTTGACACTGCCATCCCCATCGCCGGTCCAAATATTTTACGCCGGGCTTAAACGAAAAGATTGTAACGCTATCTATCATACCTCATAAGCCATAAAAGTATAGCAACAGGTATAATAGATCAATACCGGTATAAATAAAGTTTTGACAAAAACTAAGGCCTGAGCGATTAAAATTTTTAATTTAATGTCTTCCATTATATTTTCATGACATATTTTATGCAATTCTTACCGGTCGTGTTTGTAATACTGTTCTGAGAAATTGTTTTTTTTAACATGATTCATTCCAGTCGCCATTTCAGTAATTAAATTACAATTTTAATAGGTAACTTAAATACAAAAATTGATACAACTTCAACGGTTATTTTACTAATTAAACAACATACTTTTTTATTTTTATAGAATAAGGTTAATAAACGAACGCACAGTTCACCTGATGGTGAGTGGATGCTGTGAGGCTGTGACTCATAGAAATAATACTTTAAAAAATATAAGAACACGTGGAGGCCGAAATTACGTATGTGCACAGCGGTCAGGCGCAGTACGACATATGTAATATGCTGTTACAGAGGACTAAGATGGAATGCCATGTTTTCAATAGAAAGGTCTTCGGTCTCTACAGAAATTATACGAAACACAGTGTTATTCCATGATAGTGTAGTCCTGATCAAGTGACACATTCGTGCTACGACCATAATATGGCTGGCATGATTCTACCACGTATATTTTTTTTAATGTTTTAGTGTATTATTAAATTATAAGCACGCTAATGTTTAAGAATTCGTTTTTTAACGTTGTGTTTACACAACTCAAAGTAATAAATATCATCTATGGAATACTAAACACGACTTGGTTGCGCACAAGATGCACGAATATACTTTTTGCTGTTCGCCATCGTTGGACATAACGTGGTTTAAATGTCAAATGGTAGATGACAATCTTGCGTTAATTTTACAAGATTCGGAATTGATAAACGAACTCTCTTTTCTTAGTATATTTTGATATTAGATTGGCCATTGGTTTAGGAGAAAATCTCACTCAATGCCACTTAGTATAACTTAAATCAATTTTTTTATAGGATAGGGTGACAAACGAGCACACAGTCCACCCGATGGTAAGTGGATAACGAATCAAAATGCAGATGCGTTGTCACCCGTGAGGACTAAGATGGAATGCCTCATTTCCAGTAAAAAGGGTCTCCGGTTCTTTACACTCACCATACAAAACACAACAGCATTAGGCTACTATTTTACGCTGGTATTCTGTGCGAGCGTGGTCCTTCCCCGGTCGAGCGGACTCATTCGTGCTACAACTATACTTCTAATATAACTGTGTGATCAGAAAGATGCAGCTGCCCATTTTGTGTTTTAATTTCCCTCTTTCGCCATCCCCAGGACGATAAGGAGTAGTGGATATTCCTATACCGCCACTGCACTGCTTAGAGCACACGTTTATTGAATTGTCCAAGGCTGATAGAGAGGAGAGAGAAACAGATATTATATTGAGATAAATATGAAAACTTAAAAATTTAAATGAATATTTATATTCAGCTGCTGTAAGAATAATGCTGCGACCCATCTCCTGGTTCAGTTTCTCTTTGCCACACACGGGACGACATTCAGTAACAGAACCTGTTACCGCCACTACATGGAAATATACCTATACCGACTACGTGGGGTACATTAGAAGTTTTGTGTAACACATAAATAAAACAATAATAGTCTCAAAATAATTTGACTCACCCCTATTCTATAAAAAACACATACAGAAGACTTATATATTTGGCTATATTTTGGGAATGCAACCACATACCTATCCACGTTTCAACCCCTGCTTACGCACATTTGCACGCACAGCATTTAAACGTCAAACAAACATTGTCCCGTTTTTGTTCTTGGTTGAGTTATCTACATTTTTTTTGGTTTTGGCTTATCATCATTCATCATCATTACAGTCCTTCACAAGTCCACTGCTGAGCATAGGAACACCACAAAGCACGGTCCTGAGCTACCTGTACCCTTCGAATTCCTGTATATCTTACCAGGTCGTTCCTCCATCCAGGCTGCCACTCGAGAACCTTTCTTCCCCATCGTTTATTGGTTCTTCTAGCTATATTAGAGAGTAAACTCTTAAAATCATAAAACAAATTCGCTGAAATCTTTTTGCGTTAATTCTATTTTTGTTAAGGATGATGAACTTTAACTTGTGATAAAAACAATTGACATGTGACTTCACGTCAAAAATTATTAAAATTAATACGAGTATAATATTTTATGAGATACTTATGTTTTAAACAATCTCTTGTCTTCTTATGTTTAGGTAATTATGTTTATCTTATGTTTTAAAAAATATAACATTCGACGTTCAAACATTTATGAGCAACCAGGAGCGTAGAACTTTATCTCTGCATTTACCATAAGCTGCTATTTTATTTACCAACAGGTAGGCTGCAAGTCCGTATGTCACTTGAGTCCCATAAAAAAAAAGTTTATGAAAGTTGCGGACAATTTTCTCTGCGTACATAAACGAGTATGTATCCACTAAGTAACGTATGTATAGTGATCGTGTAAGGTATTTATTTCGATATAGTGTAGGTATTAATTGTTAGCGTTAACACGTATTATGTTTGACATTTGCCCATGGTTAATAACTTGTAATTATGAGTGGAGCGAAGTTGTGGGTTTTGTAATACATTATACATTGAGATTACGCTTTGTTTGACACGCAACACTATTATTGTTGTCAAAATTAAAATAAATCGTTGAAGCTTAAGGAATCTGGCTTTGTTTTATTAAAGCGTGATTTTTCAGTTTTTCTACAGTCGCAAACACAGCTACATTAATGAAATTAATACCGTTGTCAACATTGAATTAAATAGCCGAAGTTTAAATTTCTGAATTTGTTTTACAATAACGTGATTTTTAAATTTTTCTATAGTCTAAAACCCAGCGACTTTAATGAAATTATTACTGTTGTCAAAATTGAAATAAATAGCTGACTTTTAAGGATCTTGTTTTGTTTTATTATACCTAGGTTGATATTTTAATTTTTCTATAGGCGCAAAATCAGCGGTATTAATGAAATTAATACTGTTGTCAACAATGAAATAAATAGCTGAAGTTTAAAGTACTGACTTTGTTTTATCATAGCGTGATGTTTAATTATTCTATAGTCGCAAACACCAGCGACTTTAATGAAATTAATAGATACTGTTGTCAAAATTGAAATAAATAGCTGACCTTTAAGGATCTTGTTTTGTTTTATTACGGCTTAATTTTTTAAGTTTTCTATAGTCGCGGACAACGACATTGATGAAAATAATAGTTTTGATAGGATAATAATTGTTTTAGCAGTATGGGCTAATTAAATAAAAGATAATTTTTGAATACATATCGTATATATTACGGCTAAAAGCCGAAGTGGGGATACCAAGGTTTATTCGGCTAGAACTAGATGCAGCCAGTTGCTTTTGGTTTACCAGGTGTACTGTATTGTTAAATTTGCTAAAAATGCGAAAGCAAATATCAAATAATAAGAGGTGCAGCTCGGGCGGCCCAAGGCCTGCGCACATTAATCAAATTCATAAATCGTATAGGATAGACATAAGTTTCAGATGAGATTACTTTTCAATTCGACGGACCGTTTAGACAATGAGAGAATACAATATATTGATCTTCAAACTGGTCTCAATAGAATTAATCTTTAAGTTAGAAAATTTCCTAGATGACCTATTACAACGCTATTGTGTATTTCTTATCGAAACAGAAACAGAAACTTTTTTATTAGAATAAAAAAGTTTCTGTTTCTTATATTATACTTATTGAAAGTCACTTTTGGTAATCTACCACTGGTTCAGTGAAAACCTCTGTCCTGAGACGAACCAGCAAGAAACCTACCGGGATTTCCGATAAATAACCGCTTACAATCGTGTAAGTCACAATTAACAACATAAAACAAATTAGAATTAGCTTGGTAGCGATCATCTTTCCCAGGGGTTATAATTATCCATTAATTCCTTAATATTATAATAACCCTTTTTATACAAACTTAGTTTAATGAAGTTTTTGAACTATATGCAGGTCAAATTTTGTATATTTTCTGGAATTTTGTCGTATAAGCGCATACATATACACCTACATTACGAGCGTAGGTATACTTCACATCTCCTACATCCTTATAAAGCCAGAAAAACAGCCTGACGTATCCTCAAGCCTTATTTCAGCTATATAATATTATATAACCTATTTCAACGAAAACAAATAACAAGAATACAATATCTTTATCCTTTCATCCCCTCCGGTTGTCGGTTTTTAGGGTTCCGTAGTCAACTAGGAACCCTTACTGAAATTTGGTACCAATATGTGTATTAATCACACCGACAAAGTTGTAAAATAAAAATTGGAAAAAAATGTTTTATTAGGGTAGCCCCCCTATATGTTAGGTGGGAAGTGATTTTTTTTTAATTTCAACCCTAACGTGTGATATATTGTTGGAAAAATATTTAAAAATGAATAGGGGGTTACTAAAATCATTTTTGATAATGTCAATAATTTCGGAAATAATCGCTCCAAAATTAAAAAACAATGTGTCCCCCCCCTCTAACTTTTGAACCATAGGTTTAGAAAATATGAAAAAAATCTGAAAGGTAGAACTTTATAAGGACTTTCTAGGAAAATCATTTTGAACTTGGATGGAAACAGTTTTTGTACAAAAAAGACAAAATGTTGTACAAAATAATTTCTGGACTAAGTTTGTAGTATAATCGTATATGCAAGCATTTTTTCAACTTCGTTTACATATTTCATTATCCTGAACGTATCTTTTTTCAAACAAAAAAAGAATTATTAAAATCGGTTCTCGCAATCCAAAATTACCACCGAAAACTTCTGGCACGTCTATGTATTAATTAGTAACCCAATTCTCCGAGAGATGGCGCTGTAGGTACTTATTACATTGGGTCGGGTATTATCGAATTGTTCGGTTGGTCTCTCCTTGGCATCGCCTGCCGCGGAGCGTGCAATGTTGCACGCTCCATGTAGGCGCACGTACCCACTACCGGGAGCAGTTGCAGGAGCGCGGAGCGCTGCTGGAGCGCGAACATGATGGATACCCACCTTTAAACTCATAAGTGGAACACTTATTGTGACGGACGGGAAACTACGGAACCCTACACTGAGCGTGGCCCGACACGCTCTTGGCCGGTTTTTTCAAGCTATGTTATCGGTCCATTATGACTTCAGCTTACTGTGATGCTCTACGTAACATCGATAGCTTTAGTTCTTCCGCGGATATATATTTGGTGGATATTCTTGTTATAAATATTATTAGGCATATTCTTCACCAAATCAACTCGGTAATGAAGTGGCTGGTGTTGTCCATGTGTAAGTAAAACGCCTCCAGGATACAGGATAAAATTCTACTGTAGAGGTAATGATTTTTGAAGAATAAAAAGATAATAAATTTATTCTATAAATTTACTTATGAGATTATGCACTCGAAATTAATCATCTTAAATAACTGCTTTTAAAAGTTAATAACGAAGAGATTTTAACTGATCTGAAAAATCCAACGTAACGGTTAGAAGTAACAGTTTGTTGGTAGTCTGGTATGGGCGGTACATCAATATAAGTAAATATGCAAGATGCATGTAGTTCAAAGATTTTGCTTAATCAATGCATCGGGAGCAGCGGTGGATTAATTAACGAAGTGGACCGCTAATTTAAATGTAATTCTATACAACTGTATACGGACCGACGGCTCAAGAGAAATTGTGTTGTAATGCCGACTATACCTACTTACACGATTTGTGCCTAGTACTACGTAGTACTATTATTTATTCTGTGCTAGTACCTACATTGCTCGTTTCTAAATTTATTCTCGTTTATAAATTGCAGAGTGTATGTATATGTCGCAGGTTTATGATTAAATCAGGTTCTTAAAAAAATCTAGGCTTTTGATAAAGAACCGTAAGAAGGTAGATTTATTAGGTACTTAATCTTATCATTAACCTGAACAAATTCAGGTTCTTTGATTAAAAACCTGAACTTGTTTAGGTTTATAATAAAATGTTAGCTTAAAATTAAGGTTAGGTTAGGTTAGGTTGTTTTTATCACAAAACGAAATAAGTCTAGATTTTTGATCAAAGAACTGGATTTGTTTAGGTTAATGATAAGATTTTTTTTCTTAAAGAATATTAACAATACTATAAAAATTACTAATATTCCCCTTAACCACTCGTGGTAAGCTTAAATTGCTTGTGTTACGAGTGGTTCTCGCCAGCAGTCGAATGGCGGATTCGAACCCACGAACTTTTTGAGTTCGCGGTCCGCGCCCTGCCATTAGGCTACTGTCGCTTCTAATTATAATGATTAAATAATAACTTTGTCTTCTTTCGGTTCTTGATCAAAAGCCTAATTTTTCGACCAAAAACCTGATTTTATCATGAACCTGCGATATATACCTACCTACATATATAGTATATTAGCATTTTTCGTGGGCATCTTGTTTTCATATATTATATTGTTTTAGTACGTAATATAATAAAATTGCTAATCTTACTGTTTTTAAGTCTTGATGTTATTTTTTATATTATTCTAAGCCAGCGCTCAACTAGGATCCCATCTGATGGTAGTGGTGATGTAGGACTAAGATGGAGAAGCGCAAACGCAATGACTCATCAAAAAGTGTAACTAACTAAAGATATATTTATGTTCTGACGTACATATATGTAATAAGTAAATTTTCATCAATACGAAGAACGCGGTTACCTAAATTTAATATTTAACTAAAATTACAGGGAAAATATAGAGGAGCCATGGTAGCTTGAGCGCAAAGTACTTGCTGTAAATCCCCGCCGGCACCGACGAAATTGTTAATTGTAATTATAGGTGCTAATTTACTGATATTATACTTGTTTTACTATGAAGCAAACATCGCGACGAAGCCTGCATGTCTGAGAAAGTGAGAATAACATTTCGAAGACTTGCCAAGTCTGCCAACATGTATTGGAGCAGCGCGGCGGAAGAAGAATAAGAAGACAAAAGTGAGAGCAGGGCTGTGCCCAGCAGTGGGACGAATATAGCCTGTAACTTTTTTATAAAAAATTAATATAACACTAAATACGTCCAATCTTAAGTTGCTCACTCCTTTACACCGTACTGGTTATTTATCTCACTCTTTCGCCCTCATGTCCATCAGACTCTGGAACGACATTCCTCTTGACATTAAAAAAGCTCCCAACAAATTCGTCTTTAAAAATCAAGTCCGTAAGTATATGATTCAATCGTTGCAAGTTTGAATTAACTCAGATCTCTTTTTCGTATATATTTCGTATTTGTTCTAACCTATTGTGTATGTATATATATAGATATATACTTATGTATTTATGTGTATATAATGTATGTATGTATATATATTCTATTATATATATATATATATATATATATATATATATATATATATATATATATATATATATATATATATATATATATATATATATATATGTATAATATGTATGTATTGTTTCTTATATATATTATTATTTCTTTTATCCTCTCTATTTGATTATTGCTGCACCGCCTCCATAATGTCTATCTTTGTTTAGCCTAATGGTTGACTGGGAGAGAATGCCCTATGGCATTAAGTCCGCCATATGTACTTTTTTGTGCATGAAAGCATAAATAAATAAATACGTAGAGAGTCTACCTACACATCTTTCAAGCTGTATGCTTAATTAGTAAACTGAGTTTATGGCTGTAAAATAGTCTTGGAAATATTGCTATCTCGATTTTGAAAGACCTATTTAATAGTATGGCATAATAAAGTATTTTTTTAAAGAATAAGGCCGACTAACGAGCACACAGTCCACCTGATGGTAAGTAGCTGCTGTGGCCCATAAACATTTTCATTTATCCTCGATTAACAATCAAAACGCAGATGCGTTGTCACCTCTGAGGACTTAGAGGGCATGCCTCATTTCCAGTAAAAAAGGGTCTCCGGATTTCTATATTCATCATACGAAACACATCAGTATTATGCTGCCATTTTACGCCAGTATTCTATAAGAGCGTGGTCCTTTCCTAATCGAGCCGACCCATTCGTGCTACAACCATAATATAGCTGCAGCGTGGTATATCTACGAGTATATAGTATATATCTACAGTATTTGTTACACCTCTACAAGTATTTTGTATTTTACCGCCGCCATTTTGGTTATACTCGTATAACTGCCTCGTTAGTCTAGTGGTTGTAGTAGTGCGACTGCTGATCATGAGGTCCTGGGTTCGAATACCGGGTCGGGCCAAAAAATCAATTATTGAGTTTTTCTGTCAAGTAATTCTCAGTAACTGCCCGGAGTCAGGAAGTTGGCGGTGTCTCACCCCCGTGCCTCGGAAAGCACGTAAAGCCGTTGGTTCTGCGCCTGATCTCTCTCCCGGTCGTGTCGGTTTGGTGCACCTGTGCTTGCGCATACCCTTGTGCACTATAATCCTGTCCTGCGCCGATGGCTAGCCTCCGTTCAAGCAGGCCGCCGTGGCCGAAATTCGGTCTGGAGGACATTATACTCGTATATATAAAATCATAACCTAAATACTTCAAATCTATCCAGCCGTTGGGATGCTTCGAGGATATGAATAATCACATATACATTCCCAGATGCGCGTGTAAAGCATAACCCTGTAATGTGTAATGCATGCCGTTCGCAGCTATTAAGTTTATTTTACAATTTAAACAACGCATTTGAAACCTACTTTATTTGAAGTCGCTTGCAGGTGTCCATGGCCTGCAGAAGCCACTTACAATCAAGTAGACTCTAAGTTCGTTTGCCTTTGTCAGTTCAGTTTTATAAAAAAAATGGTAAGTTTGATACAAAAAAAAACATAATAACCCCGTTTTTTCTGTTGCACAAACGTGTAAAAATATCACGGGAATGAAATATGTATGTTTGAAAGCAATACTTTTTATAGTTGTCTATTAAAAAATATAGTTTAGTAGTAAAGTAGGTACTTAGGTTATATCGTTTTTGAAAGAAAAAAAATGAATCCTATTATATTTTAAACGCAGTCATTTCTTAAGCTTTTTTAAATTTTTTTGAATTACTTATTAGGTTTTGACGTAATTGGTATATAAAGAAAACAGAGAGGATTTATTTTATAGAAGAGTTTCTTAATGTCATATTACAATTTTATCAATTATATTGATACTGATGTATTGTACTGATTTATTAAGAACTTAGTTACTTAATAAATCAGTATAATATATTTTAAAATGCCAATTTAACAATAGGACTGGCTACTGATGCCGGTGGTTTTCAGTACAGAGTAAAAAAGTCTTCTGTAGCCAGGGGATCTGCAAGTGCAGAGAAGGCTGTTTCTAAAAGTACTTTCTGAAGGTATCTTATTACATGTGAAATTATTGAAATTGTGTGAAATCATAAGTAACTGATTGGTAAGTAAGCGAAAAGTTAGGAAATTATTATCAAGATTCTTATATGTTATTTTACTTTAAAATATTATTTTTCAAATTACACACTATGTGAAGAACAAGCACGTTAATTGTAAGTAATAGAAGAGCGAAAGATGGTCAGGTAGAGACTATGAACTTCCATTAGGCACGATCCATACCTAGGTGACAAAGTATGAAGACTTAGACGAAATGCCTCATCATCATCATTCATCATCATTACAACCTTTCACAAGTCCACCGTTGAACATAGGCCTCCCCAAGTAATACCACACAGCACGGTCCTGAGCCACCTGCATCTATCGACTTCCTGCATGTCTTACCAGGTCGTCACTCCATCTAGTGGGGAGTCCGGGGGTACCAGTACGAGGCTGCCACTCGAGAACCTTTTTCCCCCATCGCTTGTCGGTTCTTTGAACTCAATGGCCGGCCCATTGCCACTTCAGCTTACTAATCCGTTGGGCTATGTCGGTTACTGTGGTTCGACTGCGGATATACTCATTTCTGAGTTTATCACGCAGAGAAACCCCAAGCATAGCCCTCTCCATAGCTTGCTGAGTGACCTTGAACGTCCTCATACGGCCAGCAGTGAAGGACCACGTCTCAGATTCGTAAGTGGCATTGGCAACACGCACTGGTTGTACAATCTAGTTTTCAGAGTTGAGGTATGCCTCAAGGAATGCCACAAAGCACGGTCCTGGGCCACCTGCATCCATCGAATTCCTGCATGTGTTACCAGGTCATCACTCCATCTAGTGATGGGTTGACCTACACTTCGCCTACCGGTACGAGGCTGCAACTCAAAAACCTTTTTCCGCCATCGGTTGATAAGCGGCAATCCAAATAGACTGAACAGGAGCAGAACTAACGGCTTTACGTGGTTTCTGAGGCACGGTAGTGAAAAATCTACCAGGCTCTGGATTGCTATTAAGAATTAGTTAGTAGAAAAACTCAATAACTGATTTTTGATACGACGCGGGATTTGAACCCGTAATCACATGATCGGTCAGCAATAACCCCTACGACCTTAGCTGTATTTTATTGAGCTCAAGGGGTCTTTGCATATCATTTAGATACGAATTACCATTAAAATATCTGTCTGTCTTTCTTCCCGAGCTAGGCTTCGGAGTGTGATGAAACTTCACGAATAAATAGCAAAAAACTAAGTGATTTTTTTGTGAAAATGGAAACTTGATAAAATAAAAATCGAACCCAGGAAAAGAAAGGACGTGTTGCTAGTTTTCAAATAAAATGAAATACTGCTAATAAATAATGCTTACTTATAAGTGTAAACACAATAAGGAAGGTCACGTTGTGTGTTAGTGTAATGACAAATAAAACCGACCAATAAAAATTTTATACTTCGCATATCCCCCGCCAATTAGTGTCATGTTAAGAAAGAGGTATAAAGAATGTTTTAATTACATCGCCTGCTCAAAGTATTCTATAATTGCTTTATTTACCTTTATTGTAACGTTTACAGTTCAAGTATAAAAGTTTGCTTAATATGTTACCTACTATAATTGATATACAAAAATGGAATTCAAGATGGAATTCGTTATACAAGTGTTTTTTCTGTAATAATTCTGTTTTATTTTAGAAGCTTGTTTTAAATTAGATGGTAATTAACGTTAACGTGTGGTTGCTGTATCCTTTTGTCGTTAAAAATAAAAAATAATATAATAAACACACTCATAGTATATAAAATAAAAATGAATAGATCGACAAGCAACTTCTATTTATTTAAGGACCACGCTGCAATTATATTATGGTTGTAGCACGAATAAGTCGGCTTGACCTGGGAAGGACCACGTCCTTTTACAGAATACCAGCGTGATATAGCAGTTTAATTTCGCTGTGTTTCGTATGGTTTATGCAGAGTACAGGAGTCCTTTTTTACCGGAATAAGACATTTTATACGTGGTAGAGCCACGCTGCAACTGGTTGAAGCATGAATAGGTCGGCTCGACGGGGGAAAGACTACGCTCTCATAGAATACCAACGTAAATAGCAACTTAATACTGCTGTGTTTCGTACGGTGAGTGCTAGAGATCCGGAGACCGTTTTTTTTTTACTGGAAACGAGGCATACCATCTTAGTGCTCAGGGGTGACAACGCATCTGCATTTTGATTCTTAATCGAGGATAAATGTAGATGTCTATGGACCACAGCATCCACTTAGTATTAAGTGGATTTTATGATCATTTGTTACCCGAAATTTATAAAAAAACAAATGTATCAGAGACCATCCGATCGTAAGAAGATCTGTGGCTCGTAGACACCTACATATTCCCCAGTTAAGAATCAAATGCAGTTGCGTTGATACTTCTGAGGATTAACATGGGAGACGATTAAAAGATCGGTGCCAAACGCAAATCAGTATTACGCTGCTATTTTACACGGGTATTTTGTAGGATTGTGGTCTTTCCCCGGTCGAGCCGACCCATTCATGTTACAACCACATTATAACTATGGCGTTGCTTTACAATATTAAAGCAATATTAAAGTTAAATAAGTATCTACGTAAATCCTACCCAATGATATAAATAACCACTGCCAGGTTAATTTATTCTGATACTTATATTTCTAACAAATACAAATCTTATTTCTGTTTATGTTTGCATATTACTAAATCACTAATTATTAATTAATCGTTGCCCGTCAAGTATCAATAGTAATATAATACCTACCAATGCACATAACTGCTTGTATATCTGAATGTTTCATTTGAGAATTTATAAAATGATTAACAATTTCTACAGCTATTGACGCTACGAGCAAGCAATTAATAACTTAATTGTATGAGTTTTAAGCATCAAAACTTATTCATAATCCGAATTATCAAAAATTCATCGGTAAGCGGTCAAGCTGTCAAAATCTGACGCGATCGATTCTTTTTATTTATTTATAGAGCTTCGTCAACAAAAACTAAGGTCGTAGATCTCGACATGTTAATTGCAACTTAAATAAATTAACGGATATATCGCTAGCTAATGAAGCTATAACGGACATACGTCTTTATTTTAGTACATGTGAATGTAGATGACTGATTATGATAAATATTGTACAAGAAAAACCTTTTTGCCTTGAGTTGTTACTGAAATTGTGTTAGCAGGTGTTTTTTATTAGAGTTTAAGTATGACGTGCAAAATTCACTAGGTACATGTAATTATAAAAATGTGTTTTATTGAAGGGTGTATCATTCCAGAATCACGAGAGTAGAATGAACACAGTAGAAATGCGGTCTTTAAAGAAGGTGAGAAATTGTGTAATAAGAGAACAGTGTGGTATGCAAGATGATGTTACGACGAGGATTAAGAAAGGAATGCTTCGGTGGTTTGGTCATGTAAAAAGAATGAATGAGACAAGAGTGGCAAAGCAAATTTATGTTGCAGAAGTGAACGGCATAGTCGGAAAGGGACGCCCAAACGGACGAAAAGGACGCCCTAGGCGAAAGTTTGTTCACCAAATTGGCAATATATTAAAAATGGGCTAAATTAAGAGTAGCCTCTACCGAAAAGCATGTATGCGTAGGTATATGGATGTGGAGAAGGCGAGAGAGGTGTGTCAGGATCGTGCCAAATGGAAGTCTATAGTCTCTGCCTACAACTCTGGGTGACAGGCCTTTATGTGCATATAATTGTGGTGTTTATGTATATATAATTAATTGCATTAAATTTTGTATGCTTAGAAAATTTTCATGCAAATGTTTATACAGATAATACTAAGTGAAGTTACCTATTTATTGAAAAAATATAAGGGATTAAAAATAATATAAAGGTTTTAAAATTTAAACAAGCGTGTTTAATGAATAAATACAAATTTAAGAAGCAACGAACTATCATATGTTTTCATTTACAAAAGAAAGAAAAAATGTAAACCTTTTTTATCTGCAGGCCTATTGGTGTTTTCGTAGAGAGTACCCGCCGCGCCGTCGCGTCGAGTCGCTGTCACGCGCATAGATAGTTTGAAGCTGCTCAAGTCATTTAGTCTGTACAAAAAAGGACTTATTTGTTTTTATTATTTTATAATAAAAATGAAATAGATGTAAACGATTAGTTAACAGACGATAATAAGGTATGTGAAGGAAAACATCGTGAGCGAACGTGCATTGTTGAGGAATAAGAAAAAAAGTAATACTCAACCAAACCCAAGTAGTCCCACTGCTGGGCACTGGACTCCCCTCATTTCTGAGAGAGTTTTAGGGCAAGGAAGTGTCCGTCGCGCTGCTCCAATGCGTATTGACGGACTTCACATGTCTTCGAAATATTGTTATTCCATATACATACAGGTTTCCTCACGATGTTTTCCATCAACGCCAAGCATGCCGTATTTTGCGTTCTCTATTCTGTGTTTGTCTGTCGCGTTGATTAAGCGGATTTGGTCTAATCCCAGGTCAGGCCGTGATCAGTTAATAGGTTTTTCTGTCAAGAAATTTTCAGTAACAGCTCGGAGTCAGGAAGTTAGTTTCACACCCGTGACGTGGAAAGCACCGTTGGCCCTGATCTCTTTTATCCCATAAAAGGGTGGCAAACGGGCACACAGTTCACCTGGTGGTAAGTGGTTGCTGTGGCCCATAGACATCCACACATTTATCCACAGATTAAGAATCAAAATGCAGATGCGTTGTCACGCGTGAGGACTAAGATGGAATGTCTCGTTTCCAGTAAAATGGGTCTCTGGTTCTCTACACTCACCATATGAAATACTACAGCGCTGAGATGCTATTTTATGCTGGTATTTTGTCAGAGTGTGGTCCTGTTCAGGTTGAGCTGACCCATTCGTGCTACAGCTATACTACTGATATAGCTGCAGCATGGCTACTTTGTTTTTTACTATAATCCTCTATGTGTTTCTGTTTCCCTTATACAAACTTTTAAGCTAAATGCACGCAGTAAACTTCACAGGACGCGACTAAACTATAGCGAATACGTCGTTAATTGCAATTTTAAGTGCTGATTTACCACGAGCTCGGCGGTGGAGGAAAACGTCGTGAGGAAATTTGCATGTAAGAAAAATAAAAACTAAAAACCATTTTTAAGACACGTGAAGTACGCCAATATTTGCAGCGTGACAGACACTTCCTTGTAAAAACTTAGAAATTAGTGGGACGTATAGGATGTAACTTTAGTTTTCCTTTTTATTTTATAGATATAAAAATAAATTGATATTATTCACCAAAATAAAGGTTTTTATTTGAAATATTTGTTTTATTAAAATGTGAATTTCACTAAAAATTGCAGCTCCTTTTTAGCCGATTTAAAAAGGAATAGGTTCTGAATTCCAGTGTATTATTTGTATGTTAGTATGCACGATATCGTCAACTATGAACCGATTTGCATTAGGCGCGCTCCCATATAAACTTGTCTGTTAGTTATTATACATTTATATTGGCAACACTGATTGTAGAATCTATGGTCTGAGTGTCTATGGCGGATGTTAATATGCGTAATATCCACTGACCTCTATATATACAACTACAATATGGGTCAGTGGTAATAATATCTCACTAACGTATAATGTGTGATTTTGATGTAATAATTTTAAGCTAATAAAATTTGTTAAGGCGATTAATAAAACTACCTATGTACATGTAATAAAGGAGGAACTTTCTTTAACCAATAACATTAACCTTGGTGAAAAAATTCCATCTCTTATGGTGGAAAAATACGGGATAAAGTTTTAAATGTAACTGTGTAGACGACTTGCTAGTGATTACCTACCATTAGTATTACAGACTATAAAAGTCCACTGCTAGACATAGGCCTCCCCCATCGATTGCCTCATAGGATGCATACCATAATCGATACGCATGGCGAGCGGGTTTTCAACCGAAGTTTTTTATTATTTTGAGTTTTTATCAGCAAGATGCCGCTCCCTATCAACGGTTTCAGTTTTCCCCAGTCCCCTCTTACGACACCCACGGCACGGTGTAAAAAATGATATTGCAATTGTAGGTATGTATTAAACACCATAATCATCATTACAGCCCTTTAAAAGTCCACTGCTGAACAAAGGCCTCCTCTAAAGAATGCCACAGATCACAGTTCTGAGCCTGCATGCCTTGCGGGGTTGTCAATCCATCTAGTGGAGGTACGTCCTAATTTCTCTATCGGCACGAGGCTGCCACTCTTGATTCTTGGGGCTATTTGGCTGGGCTGTTGTCATGTTGTCACTTCAGCTTACTGTAGGTAAGTATATATTTATAAGTGACTATAGTATTATATATATATATATATATATAATAGTACAGTATTCAGTTTCTCAGTAAGCGAATTATTGTTAATTCTTTATGAGAAATAAAGTTCTTAAACCACAAGTATTAAGTATGTTCCTATAATTCAAATCATTATGATATAAAGAATCTGGAAATCTAATTATTATGATGTCATATGAACACTAAGAGACACGGTACGACAGTGATGCTATTACAAATTAGTTGCACAAAAATTATAATATGCTTAGACGTGGTAGGGTCACGCTGCGGCTATATTATGGATGTAGCAAGAATGGGTCGGCTCGACCTTGGTAGGACCACGGTCTCACAGAATACTACGAGTATGTATATTATAGCGTGAAATAGAAACTTAACGCTGCTGCGTTTCGTATGGTGAGTATAGAGAACCGGAGACTCTTTTTACTGGACACGAGGCAATCTATCTTAGTCTTCAGGGGTGACAACCTTTTGATTCTTAGCCGCGGATAGATGTAGATGTCTATAGGCCACAGTAGCCAGTTACTATCAGATGGGTTGTATGTTTGTTTGTCACCCCTATTCAATATAATAAAAAAAATATCTTTACTGTAGTCGGTCTTTTAAAGTAGTTCAACTTGAGCGCATTTCACGTAATTTTCCTTACGTCTAATGCACTTGGAAATACCTCTGGTTACTCTTTTAGATACTTCGTTAAGTTTTTAGCGAGTGAGGTAGGATAGATTTGGAAAAACCTCTTTTGAATTAAAAAGCCGAATGTTCTGACAAACGTACGCGCTGTCGCAGAGCTAGAGAAAGTTTCAATTCCTGACTTCTGTTGCTTGACACACTAAGTTAATAATACTTATGGGAAAAAACTGTTACACATACTCGGGACTTCATCCTCTAGTATCACAGTAGCATTATGACGCGTAAGGCGGGAAAACGAGGCGGCCATTTGTTTGTTCGAGCTTCCCGGATGACCTCATTCTGTCGGAGTTGGTCTTCAAGGCACCACACTGTCGACTGTCACTTTTCTCCGAATTAAAGTTATATTCATGTTTCATTAATTACAGCCTATCAAAGTCTTTCACAAAACGTAAGGCTCCTCATAGAATTCCTCATAAACTTATTTGCGACGCTTGGCAGGCGGTTTGGCAACAGCAGTTTTTTCAACCGACTTCAAAAAATGGAGGAGTATTTCAATTCGACTCTATTTATTTTTTATGTGTGTTATCTCAGATTTTTTTTCTATGTGAACTGGTTTTAATGATTCTTTTTTAAAGCTGGTGCTTCTTGCGTGGTCTAATATAAATTTAAATTTGATCAAGTTCTGACCAGTAGTTTTTGTGTTATCCTTAATAATGTCTCTTTAATTGACTTTAACAACATTGATGATGTTCTCATTTAATTTTTATTGAAATCGGTTTTACAATTTTTTTTTAAATTTAACACTTGTTTTATCCTCTAGTACCACAGTAGCATTATGATACGCTAGACGGAAACACGAAGCGACCATTTGTTTCTCCGTGCTTGCACGTTGTCCTTCCATTGGAGTTGGCCTTCAAATTACCATACAGTCGACTATCACTTTATTACGGAATGAAAGTTATATTCATACATTAGATACAGCCTATCAAATACTTCTGGAGAACGTAGCCCTCTCCTTGAAAGCCTCAAAGCTGGTTTACCATAGTTGCCAGGTAGTCGGGTTGTCAACTTTTTCCTTGTTGATAGAAATAGAAACTGATTTATTCAATACAGATAAAAAATATTACTTACTAAAAGTCATTCATATGTTTAATTTCTCACTGGTTCGGAAAATACTTCTGTCCTGGGAAGAAACGGCAAGAAACCCAGCAGAACATTTAAAATAAATAACTGCTTGAACTCTATACATAAAGTTGTGTCTGTAATTCTAATATTTTCTGGACGAAACAAGTCCAAGTGACTAACTAAAGGGAACTGAAGCCAAATTAGTGGTTTTTAGAATTTTTGTCTGTCTCTCTGTCTGTGTATTCACAATTCACGCGAAAACTACTGGACAGATTTCCATGAAATTTTGTGTATGTGTAAGTATTTTCCTTCCTTTAGATGTTAATTTCTATTTCATACGATTGATGTATTTAACTTTTTAGATATGCGGGTAATTAAAAGTGAATAATATAACAATAATTAACTACACAAAAGAAATTAGAAATAGCTTGGTATCGATGAAGTCTTTAATATTATATTAACTCTTTATGTACAATCTTTGTGTAATAAAATTTTTGTTGTAAAAGAGTATACATCACCACAAAAATAAGTTACTAACTGTGGTGTCGAGTAACTGGTACTACTATCTTGAGTTACTACTTTGAGTACATTACATGCACATACATTTTCTTTAATTTGATGAAAGTTGCTTCTGCCTGTCCCATAGTTTGTTTCCCTTTGTCGTCTCGTACGGCACCCAAGATATGGCATAGTGAATATTCTTAAACTGCCAAAGACACGGTAAATATATATATATATATATATATATATATATATATATATATATATATATATATATATATATATATATATATATATAGTTATGTAGCCATGTTTAATCACCAGATAGTAAACGTTTTTTAATGTCGGCATCAGATTTCGCTCTCACAAATTGACATCAACCTACCCGAACGTCTTTCTAGTAATCGTTAAGTTTGTGAGCCATCCGTCTCGAATAACACTTACGGAGAGGAAGTTGGTCATGAATGATGATTTACTTTGTGATCTCACCCAGCTCTCGATCAAGTGCTGCATATGTAATTTATCGGTTTTGCCAAATAAGTTTCTTTTGTGTGTTTTTTTGAAGGTATCGTGTAATATACATACAAAAAAGAACACAGTCGAATTGTAAACTTCCTCGTAATCTACATACAAAATTATTTAGTAAATAAGGAAGCAGACGTTAGGCAAAAAATAAATAATTATGTGCAATAACACTTACTGAGAGGAAGTTGGTCATGAATGATGATTTACTCTGTGATCTGACCCAGCTCTCGCTCAAGTGCTGCATATGTAATTTATCGGTTTTGCCAAATAAGTTTCTTTTGTGTGTTTTTTTGAAGATATCGTGTAATATACATACAAAAAAGAACACAGTCGAATTGTAAACTTCCCCGTAATCTACTTACAAAATTATTTAGTAAATAAAAAAGCAGACGTTAGGCAAAAAATAAATAATTATGTGCAAGGTTCACCCCCAAAAGAAGACGTGTTTAACGTAATTATTTTTGTGTTACGACAGGGAAATGATTAATTCGAGTGGGAACATCCATCATGGCGACACGGCCACTTGGGCACGCAAAACTGTTGTACATTATTTATTGGACTCACAAAAATAAAACTTGTAATTATTATACTAATTAATTATTGCGCAGAAAAAAGCATGTTGAAAGATTGCGATGATCTATTGAAGTCTCGGAGACGGTAGGTCAGAGTTATACTCTTAACGAAACGAAACTTTAAAGCAATCTTAAAGATTCACACTATGCGAGTAAACTGAGCTTGATCTCCGATACTACTAGCATTGTTACTTGCAATTTTATATCTGGGGGCACGGCAGTGCCCCCGCCAAGTCGAGCAAAAAAGCGGCACGGCCGTACTGTACTTTTCTCGAAGTAATTCAGGCCATTTTCAACCACCTATAACTTCGTAGTGGATTAAACTAGAAGCCTGAATTTTTTTAATAACCAAGTAGGCATTGTATAAACATGATATATTTCAAATTTTGATCCAATTTGAACCAGTAGTTTAAGAATTATATCAAGTCAAAGTTTCTTAATTTTGTCACTCACTGACTGACCGATCATTAAAACTCTAAGACACTTCTAGCAGACATAGAAGCTTCAAATTTAGAATGCAATTAGTGTTTAGTGTATAGATCAAGGGAAAACTAAAATATTTTTTAATTTCGGTTCAGTTTTCTAGATACATCAACTGCATAAATAACTTTGTAATACTATATGAATATATAGAATTACAAAGTTATATTTGCAGTAAATGAATCAGTGTACTTGTGTATGTATGTGTATAATAGGTGTAGATAGGTACGTTGTTGGTATTCAAGAAGTAGAAGGTACCGGGAAGGTAAAAAAGTAGGACTATCTTATCTACAAAAAGAAATGAGATGCCATCAAAACATAACTTGTAAAAAGAACCAAGTCTCGCAACTCAGTTCTTCTACCGTAAAAAGTTGTGAGATCCATGTAATACGGTTAATTTATTCAGTCCCTACTTAAGGATCCTTCTGTTTTAAGTTATTACGTAATAAGCTAACCTAACAACATTTTATATTGACCATATCAATGTTAAAAATCTTTTATGTTTTAAATATATAGATTGACTTGGCCATCGCACTAAGCAATCTAATATAATTTAATATGTATTACTTGCACAGATTACCCCTTAAACTTGCACAAATTATTGTGAGATACATTGTGTTTTCACGTGATGGCATATTCAATCTATATATTTAAAACATAAAAGATTTTTAACATTGATATCGTAACTATAAAATGTTAGGTTAGCTAATTACGTAATAACTTAAAACAGAAGGATCCTTAAGTAGGGACTGAATAAATTAACCGTATTACATGGATCTCACAACTTTTTACGGTAGAAGAACTGAGTTGCGAGACTTGGTTCTTTTTACAAGTTACGTTTTGATGGCATGTAATTTACGAGTACCACGTGCTAAGCTTTAAAATAAAATGTCGTATAATACCTTCACGCCTCTATCTGAGAAATTATCAACATTAGCTGACTCAGCAGACGTTGATTTGCCCTTTTCGGTAGATAGCGCAAAATAACTTATACCTTTGGAAAGATGAGCTAAATATAAAATACCTTTCTGGTATATTTGACCGTATAATTGCGGTGTAAGAACATCCGCTACAACATTTCGCTCCGTGGGTGTTGTAAGATGACAGAGAGAATTAACTAGGAGACGGTCAGCAGCGTCTTTTCAACAACAACTAAAAAAATAAAAAATTGCGATTGCCAATTTGTCTGCCACTCGTGGCATCTATGCATGCAAATATTCCCCTTTATGAGGAAATCTTTTGGGAAGCTTTGTTCATCAGTGGATTTTTAATAGGCTGTATTCTGTGAGAGCGTGGTTTCTCCCCGGTCGAGTCGACCCATTCGTGCCACAACCATAATATAGCTGCAGCGTGGCTTTACCACGTGTGTGTATATGAATGGGTTTCTAGATGTTTTGTACCCGGTAGGTGGCGCTCTTGTCCAGAGAAGAGAAGAAAAAAGAAGAAGAGAAGATCCAGAAATCTCCCGGGTGTAAGCCGGAGGGAGTGGCTAGCTAGAATTATATATAGATAATAAGTTACTAACTTGACTAATAGCGCAACCAACGTAAAATAGCTGCTTAATACTGTTGTGTTTCGTATGGTGAGTGTAGAGAACTGAAGACCCTTTTTACTAGAGACGAGGCATTCCATCCATAGTCTTCAGGGTGACAACGCATCTGCGCGAACACATCCACTAACCATTCGGTGGACCGTGTGCTCGTTTGTCACCCAATGCTTTAAAAAAAAAACTTATCAGCTTCCATGAATCATTGTCTCGACAAAACAAATACATATCAACGTGATTGACGCTTCCTTGTCATTAAAGATTCTTATGAGTCAATGGTGACCTGTGTTTAGTTGTGAGGTGAATATAGTCTGTAAATTTCTAACTTTGTCGTTGAAGCCTTATACTTATCAAAAGATAGACGAAACGTTGTCAAGTACGGATGGAATACTAAGCTGTAATCGAAAAGTCATTCCAGGATTTAGGAATGACTCTTTATACGTAGTAGAGTCATGCTGCAGCTATATGACATTTATAGCATGAATTGGTAGATTCGACCGGGGAATGGCTCTTCCCGAAAACTCTCACAGAAAACCAGCATAAAATAGCAGCTTAATGTCACTGTATTTTGTATGGGGAGTGTAGAGAAATAAAGACACTTTTTACTGAAAACGAGGGATTCCATTTTACTCCCCAGGGGTGGTAAATTATTTGCATTTTGATTCTAAATTGAGCAAAGATATAGATGTCTATGAGCCACAGCATCCAATTACCTATATACTTATTTTATAAAATGTATCACACGTGGTGATCGTAAAACCCTTCAATTTGGCTAATAAGTTCAATATTCTACGTAGATTCTCGACTGCGTTCAAGAAAATAACTTAGCACAACTTTTTGAAAGTGCACGTTTGATAGACCATATAAGGTTGCAATTTGTAAATTTTAACGCTTACGATTATTTTTGCAAACATGAAATACCAAAGTATAATTTAAAGCGACATTGTACATCCTACCAACATCGAATATACCTTAGAGTATATTCGATGTTACCATTCACATGTTACACTCTATTTTTTTCCAGGTGGTAAAAAAGGTCATCCAGTATATAAAAATCAATTACTATTTAGTCTCGCTCAAACTCAAAACTGACTCGACCGATCCTGATGACATTTTTTGTGTGTGTCCCTGGATGATATAGATTCACAATTGAACCCGGTAGGTGGAGCTGTTGTCGAGATCCAGAAATCACCCGTGTGAAGCTGGAGCGGATCGCTACACACATGTCTTCGAAATAATGTTTTTTTCTTATTCCTTAGACATGCAGGTTTCCTCACGATGTTTTCCTTCACCGACGAGCACGTGGTAAATCAGCACTTAAAATTGCAATTAACAATTCCATTGGTGCCGGCGGGGATCGAACCCCGGTTACTCGCGTTCTGTTATATTTACAGCGAGCGTTAACCATTTGAGTTACCACGACTCATATCGTCTCGTAAAGTAAGAGGAAATAGTAGAGGAAATGCTATTGAAATCTCATGGCTACCACAGCGTCAAATTGGAAACTTCGTCCTTTTTTTAAGGCAGCTAAAATGCTGTTGAATTATTTTAAGAAAAGCAATGAACTTAGTTAATGTGGATGTGTTCAAGGCGAGAGTAAATAGAATTTTGTTAAGTCAGTGTGCTTCACCACCTTCGGCTGCATTACTACTTACAGTAGTCAAAGGCAATAAAATAGTAAGAAAAAGGAAGATGAAAAGGTTGTTACTTAAATTGTATTAGGGATATTCAACATTTCTTTAATATGTACCTACTTATTTCATAATACGCCGCCAGCGTCGCCCTTGTTTACCATACGACCTCACTTTGTTCACTGCGAAAACATTTACAGGGTTAAGAGGCCTACTTAGACTAACTCACTGTGTTCCTAACTGGAAGTTGATATTACGGTTGAAGTCTCCTCAATCCAGGGGTGGAGGTTGTCGGTACTCAATAAAGTTGTTTTCAGAGGCAACACTCGTTCACACCGAGAGCTGCACCCCTGACATTTAGGTGTGGTGCAAGTTACAAGCGAATTGTATAATAAAATTAAATCGACTGAACGTACTTTATAGCTTTATATAATTTCCTATAACCTAAAAAGTTACGTGTATACTAATTATTGTTTTCTTGTTGAAATAGACGCACAAAGCTATTTTCTGAAATCATCATCATCATTACAGCCCTTTACAAGTCCACTGCTGAACATAGGCCTCCCCCAAGGTATACCACAAAGCACGGTCCTGAACCACCTACATCCATCGACTTCCTGCATGTCTTACCAGGTCGTCACTCCATCTAGTGGGGGGTCACCCTACACTTCGTCCACCGGTACGAGGCTGAAACTCGAGAACCTTTTTTCCCCAACGATTGTCGGTTCTTCGAGCTAAATGGCCGGCCCATTGCCACTTCAGCTTACTAATCCGTTGGGCTATGTCGGTCACTCTGGTTCTACTGCGGATATCCTCATTTCTAAGTTTATCACGCAAAGAAACTCCGAGCATAGCTCTCCATAGCTCGCTGAGCGACTTTGAGCGTCCTCATACGGCCAGCAGTGAAGGACCACGTCTCAGTTCCATATGTCATCACTGGCAACACGCACTGGTTGTACAACTTAGTTTTCAGGTTTTGAGGTATATCTGACAAGAAGATGCGTTGTAATTTCCCGAACGCTGCCCAGCCGAGTTGAATCCGTCGATTGACCTCTCGATCGAAGTTGGACTTACCTAGCCGGACGATTTGTCCCAGGTAAACGTACTCGTCAACAACTTCGAGCTTAGTGCTCCCAACAACTACCGGCATAGGTGTGACATGGACATTAAACATGATCTTTGTTTTGTCCATGTTTATCTTAAGACCTATCTGTTGGGAGGCACTATTGAGGTCATTGAGCATAGTGCTTAAGTCCACCAGCGATTCTGCCATAAGTACTATATCGTCGGCAAATCGAAGGTGAGTGATGTACTCGCCATTGATGTTAATACCGTATCCTTTCCAGTCCAGTAGCTTGAAAACGTCTTCCAATCTAGCGGTGAAGAGTTTCGGGGAAATAACGTCGCCCTGTCTTACACCTCTCTGCAGTTGGATAGGTTTCGTACTCTGGTTCTATACTCGGATAGCCATCGTAGCCCTACTGTACAAGCACTTCAGCACTTCGATATACCGACAGTCAACTTGGTACCGCTGAAGAGACTGTAGCACCGCCCAAATTTCGAAGGAATCAAAGGCTTTCTCATAGTCCACATACGCCAGGCAAAGTGGCAGATTGTACTCTTCGGACTTCTGTACAATTTGCCGAAGGGTATGTATGTGGTCTATGGTACTAAAGCCTTTTCGAAAACCGGCTTGTTCGGGAGGCTGGAAGTCGTCGAGTCTGCGTGCGAGACGATTCGTAATGACTCTCGAAAACAGCACGTAGACGCGGCTCAGAAGGGATATCGGTCTGTAGTTCTTCAAGAAGGCGTTGTCACCTTTATTGAAGAACAAGACCACCGCACTTCTGCTCCTGCCTCCGGAGTAGTGCCACCATAGAGAACGGAATTAAAGAGCCTCTGAAGGACTTCAAGTACCGGTTTTCCACCCGCTTTCAGAAGCTCCGCTGTAATTCCATCCTCGCCCGGGAACTTGCCGTTTTTAAGGTGCTGGAGAGCCATTCTAATCTCGCTCAGACTGACGTTCGGGATATCATCGGAATAGTGTCGGATAAGACCCGCTCTTGGATCGTTACTCACACATGCGTGTGGCTCCAACGATGATGTGTACAGCTGCCCATAGAACCTCTCAATCTCACTCAGAATCTCAGGTGTCCCGGAAACGATGCTGCCACACTCAGTCTTCAGCTCTGACAGTTGGCTCCTACTGGCAGACAGATCCATGGCAAAGACTTTGGAGCCCTGGTTCCGCTCAATCGCTTCTTCAATACGAGCAGTATTAAATTTGCGTAAGTCTCGCCGCATGCATTTGGAGATCTGTCTGTTCAGTTGCCTGTATGCTGTCAAATCTGTCGACGATTGCAGCCTCATCTCCCGTCTAACAGCCATGAGATTAAGAGTGTGATCGGAGAGCTTTTGTGTTCTTCTGCGGCCGGTCTTGCAGAACTTAGCTCCGACCGCATGGACAGTTTCCACGAGCTTGTCATACATATCGTCCACTGCATTGCAATCTTCTAGGCACTGAAAGCGGTTACGTAACTCGAGCTGAAAGGTTTCGGGATTCTGAATTAGAGCACGAGGGGGACGGAGCGATGATTTCATTAGACGAGACCTCTCCAACTTAACGTTTAAGTTCAGTGTGCCTCTAACCATTTGGTGATCGCTGCCAGTTTTCACCCTTGCGATCACTGAGACATCACTGAACAGTTGGCGTCTGGTCGTCATAATGAAGTCAATCTCAATTTTTGTCGATCCGTCGGGGCTCGACAAGGTCCACTTCCTGTGGGGCCACTTCTGGAAGAAAGAGTTCATCATAAAGAGTCCCTCTTTCTCCATAAAGTCGGCCAGCTGCTGGCCCCTACGGTTCCGTTGCCCTACTCCAAATTTCCCTACCTTCAGCTCACCGCTTTCTCTTGTGCCTAGTTTTGCGTTGAAGTCTCCCATCAACACCGTGTAGTGGGTTGTGGAGGAATGTATGGCTCTGGAAATATCCTCATACATTTCCTCCACCTCCTCATCGGGATGTGCCGAGGTTGGTGCGTAAACCTGCATGACATTCAGCGGATACCGTTTGGTGATTCTTAGTATCAGGTACGCGACCCTCGTCGACACTTGTGGACGATAAATCCGACACCTCCTTGGGACAGATGGTCGCCCTCCCGGTGATAGAACAAGTTGCCGGACTCGAGGATTACCGTGTCCTCCCCCTCTCTTCGGACCTCGGATAAACCAATAATATGCTAGCGCAACTTGTCTACCTCTTCTTCCAACTCTAGTATCTTCTCGTCAGTCCTCAGGGTGCGTGCGTAATATGTTGCCAGGTCGAGTCGTCGTAGGTGGCAACCGAACCTCCACCGGAGATTCTTAGCACCCCCTGCCCCGCCGTTACCATGGTCGCCACCGTAGCCAGGAATAGGGGGGCCGCCGGGGACTGGGGGCCGTTTGTTTGCGTCGTTACTCATGGGGAGATATTTGCCATAGTTGCCACGCTTGGCGAGCGGGTTGGCAACCGCAGTTTTTTATTATCTCACAGTTGTTATCAGGTAGATGCTGCTGCCCATCTCCTGCCTGTCTCCCTATGTCGCCTCTTACGACAGCCACGGGAAGATATGGGGTAGTGGATATTCTCAACCGCCACTACACGGCACGGTTTTCTGAAATAATATTTGTTATTAGCTTCCTATTTTCGAGACGATGAGTCTATAAACGTTGTTACTGCTGAGCGTGTTACTTTCTGGTTAGGGTGATTTGTAGTAATCTTCACACTCTAAAAACCGATCAGCGATTGCACACCTCCCAATACCGGTGTTGATTTCAAGGTTCACATATTAAGAATAATTACGAAATAAAAAAGTTTTCACATTAGAAAATTATTATTAAAATACAGAAATATATTAGAACTAGATTATTTGTCCGAGGAACCAAATATAAATTAAAAATTTGTGTTTAATTTTGTTTTAAACAATATACTTAATGCAAATTTCGTTGTATAAAGCAGGATATTTAAATTTAACGAACGCTTGTTTTTATATTTGCATCGGGTGGGCAGGGTTAGTGCCATCACTCCATTTAAAACTAAAATTTAAATCTTTCTGAAGGGAAACACCTTGGAAAAGTTCAAGTGAAAAAGTACAGAGTAGTTTATAAAAAACTTAAAGTTTTTATAAAAAGTAGTGTTGTGAATGTGTCATTCGCACTAAATGGAGCTTTAAACCAAATTTTCTAAGGATAAAGTCAAGAAAAGATAGTAAGCGATGTACAGTCATCAAACAATGTAATTTGCTGAGAATAAATTACAGGACCAAGGCGTTCGCTAACACCCAGAACTAACATTATCTAGCTGCCCCGAATTTAATCACACATTTTGACCTATTTCTTAGTTATTTAAGTAGCGATTGTTCATGTTCTTGTTTTTAAAGTGGAAGCCGTAAATATTCATGAATGAAATCAATTTTATTAATTTCACTATTATGTATGAAAAGAAAATTTCATAGTTATTTCTCAAAAATTGCAACCCACGTCATGCTTGTAGCTTGTACCATCCAAAAAGCCCGTGTTCAATTAAACGCTATTTGTCAAAGCGGTCGAAAAGTGTTGGGCGACACCTCGCGACGCTCACTATATTTTCTTTCATTATTGACGTGGCGATTTCCCGCGGGAGCCGCGTCATTCATTGGTTTCCGGTTTCTGTATTTGGACATAGGCTTTACACTAATTACTTAGCTTTTATCAAACACAATGTCGTTTATTTGGTTGTAACTCCAGTAGATTGGAGTTTACTAATACTTTATGTACGTATAATCTTTTAAATGCGCTGAAATTCCGTGTTATACTGTGCTAATATGTACTGTAATAAATTAATCTAAAAATTATTTAAAATAAAAAAATATAACTCGATAACATACTTTCTTTTTATTAGAAATTATTCTGGAGGTTAAATTTTAAAAATAATAAATGTGTGATAGCGGATGTTCAACTTGCTCTCATGCTTACGCAATTAATCATTATCAGGAATGAGACCGTGTACTGCACTACACATTCAGTATAGAGCAAATACAGTTCAACCCATAGAATACTATAATATACAATAGAATGGCTGTCAACCCTATTTTGTACGAGGATAGGCGTCGCCGGGAGCACACACACAAGCAGTTACGTCGTATAAGCACTACTACAAACCCGATTCGCTGTGCTGACAGACAGATTTTAATACATATTTATTTGTAAATAGCGTGCGATTTGCATGCGAAATTTGGAAACGATTGTAACGTCAAAACACATCTCGTGTTGACATTTATACGTGTGAATTGACGTGTTAGTAACATTTTAGTGGCCACACGGGCTTCGCCCACTCCCCCGTTCTATTATGTATGTATTATAGTATTCTATGGTTCAACCAGCCTTAATATGGTCCCGCCACCATCACATACTGGTGTAACGTAAAGGACATCAAAGTATGCAAACTATATGAGACTTGTGCCTGCGCTATACGTTATATTTTTTTATTATATTCCATTTTTACCCTGATTCTCAACAGTACTGTATATTGTATTTTAATCTATGAAACGGTTATTGATGCTTTAATCTAAACTTTTACCGTATAGACAATAAAAAGAAAACAAGAAATAAAAACGCAGTGACACTAAAATTCCTTGCCATATTGTAGATTTTGACGTTTATGTCTCTCCATGTTTAATCTAAACTTATTACTTTTTGTTTTTTAAATAGAATAAAGGTTAGACGTACATGAACACACAGTCCTCCTCATGGTGAGACTAAGATAGAATACCAGTAAATAGGGACACTTACCGAAGGAAATACAGAATTATTTTGCTGTTTCACGCTTGTATTCTGTGAGAGGATGCTCGTACTTCGGTCGAGACGGCTGCAGCTATACTAACAGTTGCAGCATGACTTTACCATGTAAAATATAAAAACTCTATTTTCGAAAGGCACTTTCAATATTCGGGATAGCGTTTCCTACTATCTTATCTACTGACTACTGCTGCTTACTTCAAAGACACTGGACCAGACTGCCATTCTTCAGTTAAAAAAACTCATTACTTATGTTTCTAAGTAAACTTTTTTATTGAAAGCTCGTAACTAAGTAAAAAATTCAGGTTAAAAGGGCTTAGGACGTTATTTAACTTAAATACTCTACGCCCACATAATATATTCGACTGGCCTGTTGGTCTAGTGGTTAGTGACCCTGACTGCTATGCCGGAGGTCGTGGGTTCGATTCCCACCCAGGACAAATGTTTGTGTGATGAGCACGATCATTTGTTCTGTGTCTGG
The DNA here is from genome assembly GCA_036936625.1 of Parnassius smintheus behrii. Lineage (NCBI taxonomy): Eukaryota > Metazoa > Arthropoda > Insecta > Lepidoptera > Papilionidae > Parnassius > Parnassius smintheus. The sequence continues at coordinate 43,383,505 of JAUPFT010000015.1, forward strand.
GTGTAATTTATCTATAATATTTATGTATTTAGAAATATATAAGTATGTTTCATCAGTTGTCTAGTACCCATAACACAAGCTCTGCTTAGCTTGGGACTAGATGGCGTTGTGTGTGATAGTTGTGGAATATTATTATTATTATTATTATATATTTTATGTACGAGACATAGCAGCCCAGAATTAGGAAGTTGGCGGGGTTTCACTCCCGTGCCTCGGAAAACACGTAAAGCTGGTCTTACGCCTGATCTCTCTCCGGTCGTGTCGATTTACCGCCCAATTGGACTATAAGAGTGAGTGAGGTAATAAAGAGTGCACCTGTGCTTGCGCATACACTTAGTCACTATAATCCTGTCCTGCGCCGATGGCTAGTCTTTGTTGAGACTGACCGCCGTGACCGATATTCGGACTGGAGGACGTTGTTATTATAATATTTTGTGAAGATTACACTATAGTATATTACATCTATTAAAATTATGAGAATGTTAGGTAGATAATTAGGTCAAATAAAACAGTTTAAATAACAACACCATTTGTCAATGTTTCCAACGTTAAAAGAAAATCCGAATCAAGAGATTTAAGTGCTGTCGTATTTACAAGGGCAGATATGCGAGGTAATATGGAGCAAGGGGCGCCTACCCCAGTGGCCCAAAGCCCGGGGCACCGTCGCAGGATATTGCGCGCCGGGACTTATTACCGACTGTACCAATTTGCCGTTTTATTTGCCACGGGATTTCATTTTCATATTTGGTTAATAGCAACGAATTCATACTTTTAAGTCACAGTGTACCACCGATGTGTTCAACGTCTATATTTGAATATAGTACGTGAGGGTAATACGGTTATCCAGTTAATATTGTCACTTTCTTATAACTCAAAAACTGCAGACTTGAATAAAACTAAATATACGGATTCTATTGCGTTTAATTTACTTATTTTAACTTTTTTTTAATTCCCGACGTTTCGGGTGCTTTACAGCACCCATGGTCACGGGGTTGACCATGGGTGTATGGTTCACGTAAAACAAGTAAAGTGTTCGCGTTAATTTAAGAAAACTATAGCCTCGTTTGCATATACGGTACTCTGTGATACGATAAGTCTTCATCAGTCAATCAAATATTAAAAGTAAAAGGGCACTGTGTCATCGACACCAATTTGACTTTAAAAAGCAGGAGGTTTTAAATTAGACAGTATTTTTGTATAAAGTTATTGTTTTACGTGATTCGACATAGGTAAAGCAATTTTAATTATCTTTTTTTATTAAATACGGATAAGGATAGACTTATTCAATGTGAAAAATAAATTCCACCCTTTAAGATGGAAAAAGATGGTATGAAGTTTATAATATAACTATTTAGACGACGTTTCAATTCATTTTTGTGTTTCAGATACACACTTGTACTTGCTTCACAATATTTATTTAATTTAGTAACTATTAGAACCGTCTCATTTCACCTCGCGGCGTCATCAGGGCTTTTAGCTTTTTTCCAGGTGTTACCTTTAGCTTGTGTTGTGCTCGGTCGGTTAGCATTGTTTTGAAAAGATTATTATTATATTATGTATTCTTTTTATTTATTTCATCGCAATTGATTTGAGGTTGTGTTCTCAACTTTACTATTGACACTACACAACCATTTCTGGTATACTTAACTCAAGCATAATTTGCTTACTAAATTTGTTTTTTTCCCAATAGATGGCACTGAACTTACTTCGTATTATTTATCATCATCAACACAAGCCTGTTACAATTCAGGCGTGGTATAAAACTAATTTTACGGATTTCATCGCGTTTAATTTTAACATTCTTAATCCCTGATGTTTCGCGTACTTTACAACACCCGTGGTCACGGAGGGGACTGAGGTGTTTGACGTCCCGATGTCATAGTAAACGAAGGCTACCTTCAGTTTCAACAATGATGTGCAGGGCGCTGAAGGAAAACATCGCGAATGAACTAAAGCAGCAAGGAGGACTAATCGCTTCATTACTCTTTCAAAAAACGGTCTAGGTGCGACCCGATAGGTCTAGGTCTAGGTCCACACGACTAACTTCCCAGTGGAAAGAATAAAAAATATCATATGTTTTAATATTTTGTATAATTTTTCATTCGGCACAAAAAACGACTTGACCGATTTTGCTCAAAATTGAATGAGGTCTAAGTTACATAATTATGTAATGATTTCTTATATTTACGCGAACACTACACATTGAAATAATACTAGTTTTTACGGAATTTATCGCGTATATTTAACTTTTTAATACCCGACGTTTCGAGAGCTTTACAGCACCCATGGTCACGGGAAGGACTGAGATGTTTAACGTCCAGATGTCATAGTTAACCGCGGTTACCATAGATTAAAATTTAACTTTTGTTCCGATCTACACAGTATGTACTTATGGTATCATGAAGCCTTGCAGTTGTATGCTTGGGTTGGGATTTAATTTTATTTATTATAGGATCCCAAGCAGATGGTAGCACCCAGCCGTCTTCTCTATTGAAATAAGGGTGTTTTTTGATTTCAATAGCCTCGCGAATCATCCTTGGAAGGAATCGGTGTTCTTTAGCGAGGAGTTCCTCGCTAAAGAACACCAAAATTAAATCCCAACCCAAGCATACAACTGCAAGGCTTCATGATACCATAAGTACATACTGTGTAGATCGGAACGAAAGTTAAATTTTAATCTATGGTAACCGCGGTTAACTATGACATCTGGACGTTAAACATCTCAGTCCTTCCCGTGACCATGGGTGCTGTAAAGCTCTCGAAACGTCGGGTATTAAAAAGTTAAATATACGCGATAAATTCCGTAAAAACTAGTATTATTTCAATACATAATTATGTGTTAAATGAAACTGGTCCCGTATCAATATCACTCCTTGTTTCGAGATACACGAGGCAAAAATTGAATCCGAACATACATACATACTCGTACTGTGCACACACCGATATTCGCTTAAAAACCATACTATTCGGCTTTGACCTTGAAACGTGGAGATAGTGTAGTGGAGATAGTGTTATACGTGGTAGAGCCATGCTGCAGTTATATCAGTAGTGTAGTTGTAGCACGAATGGATCGGCTCGACCGGGGAAGGACCACGCTCTCACAAAATACCAGCGTGAAATAGTAGCTTAATGCTGCTGTATTTCGTATGGTGAGTGTAGAGAACTGGAGACCCTTTTAACTGGAAATGAGGCATTCCATCTTAGTCCTCAAGTGTGACAACGCATCTGCATTTTGTTTTGTAATTGAGGATACATGTGGATGCCTATGGGCCGCAGCAACCACTAGCCATCAGGTGGACTGTGTGCTCGTTTGTCACCCCATACTATAAAAAAATAGTATGTTAAAATTTCCGATTTGCAAAATCGGACCTATTACAATAACATCCGACTGGAAAAATGAGACTGTGTGTGTCGCATGTACTATTGACTGTAGTTTTAGTTTCTTTTGCCACTTTTATTTATCGCTGTTTAAATTTTTTTGTTACAACAATAGGCTAATCAAATAAGTGTTAGCTGCAACTAATTTAAGAACAATAATTATATTAACCAGTGAATCACTTATAATATTATAGCTTTTAGTTGATAGTTAAATACATAAGCGAGAAAAGAAATGTTGAAAACAAATACATAATATCCAAACAAGTATGGAATAAATGAAGCTACAATGTAAAATAGAATATAAAAACGCCTTTTTACTGAAGCGTATCTCTAAAATAGCACATTATGAACACATGGTTTATTGTTTACGGGTTAAATAGTTATTTATTTGATTTATTGACGTTATAAACCATTTTCTCGAGTAAAATGACTAAATGTGCTGTTTATGCGGCAATAATGCCATATATGATGATAAAAGTGTGAAGTGAAAATGTATAATTATGCATAATTATGGTGATTCTTTAATAAAACAGTGGTGATTTATACGCAAACATTGAATTATCGACACCTTGATAAAATGGACTAAAAAGTAAACAATGAAGCTTCTGCAGCTGGACCTTGGCATTGCCATTGAATGTGGTTCATAAATTTATTGCCATTTTTAATCATTTGTAGGCTATCAGTCAAATGCCATCTTAGGCGTTAATAAATTAACACAAGGAAAAATACAAGGATGCAACTAATTGTGATCTATGCCTGTTATTTTTTAATAAAAAATATAACCTTAAGTTATAATTTACGAATTATAAATATGGAAGAATCGGGGAATAAAAACGTAATAAATAAAAAAATTGTAGTATATTTCATTTGTACATATATTATTTTACCAAATAGCATATACCAGATATGACCTGCAGTTTAATTTTAGGACAATGTAACACACAACTGACATCATTTGTTTTTAAGTTTAACCTGCAATTTAATTTTAAGACAATTTAAAACACAACTAATACCATTTAAAAGTAGCTTAATTCCTATTTGGTATTTTATAAAGCTATAAAGTCCGATCATGGAAACAATGGCATTATAAGGAAATTCTTTGCCCTTGTATAGAATTTTATAAGTCTTTCGTTCATTAGGGACACGGGATGGCGCACTCGTAACACCGGTGTGAATTTTCTATACAACACGACCGCTAATGTATAACACGAATGAAGGGTTGGCATTTTACTTAATAGTCTCGGAACTGTCTCATTGAATACTTTATTACATAGAAAGTGATCATATTATTAAGTTTAAGTAAAGTGACGTTTATATTGCTTATGTATAATTATTCACCACCTAGGAACGATGATTAGTATTCATGAATTAAATTATATCATAATTTCAAACATGTCCCGAGTGACTAATATAGGTACGCAGCCATAATTAATTTTCATTGTACAAATTATACAACACCAAATGGTTTATCTTTTTTTATGTACGCAGTTGTAAATTTCGAAATAAAATTAATTACGTGTGTATAATAAGAATTCTACTCGCTTCTTCATTTGGATTTAAAGAAATCAACTTACGATTATTTTCGCTTATGAAGAATATTTGTATTTCTAATTAAGGCATATTTTTTAATATTTGCCATAGTAAATGGTTTCTGCAGCTACTTTATTTTTTTTTTATATAAATGAGAAGACAAATGAGCTCACAGTCCACCCAATAGTGGACACTGTGTGACCCGTTGTCTGTGAACGAATTTTGAGTCAAAATGCAGATGTATTTTCACACCTGAGGATTCAACTAGAATTCTCCGTAACTGTTCATAAAGGTCTCCGGTACTCTACACTCGCCATATGAAACACAGCAGCATTTTTCTGTTATTTAGTGTAGGTACGCTTGTATTCTCTATGCGTGTGATCTTTCTCCGGTCGAGTCGATACACCCTATCTTGTTGTGTGTGCTGATCTAATGAACTCAAGTTTCTCGAGTGATCTGTCTGTCTAATAAATCTGTCCAATAATTTACACTATACTCGTAGCAGTGTGGTAACATTTTTGAGAGACTAGCAATTTTTTTCATTTAAATGATGTCGATGGTAAGTGCCTACTGCATCCTACGACACCTGCAGCGAAAAATAAACAAAGAATAAAACTAGTTTACGGATTATATCGCATATATTAACCTATTTTATATTCTCAACATTTCGAGCACTTTACAGCACCCATGGTCACGGGGGGATTCAAGTGTTCGACGTTCCAATGTCACAGTTAACCAAGGCTACCTCCAGATTTTATTTAAATGTGTAGTGTTCGCGTAAACATAAGCAATCATGATATATGTAAAATAAGACTACAGATGAATTCTTACCTATGCAAGCGCTGCTATTTAACCTACCTACATATCATCATCAGCAAATAATACTATATCATGGTTATCCTATACGATTTAGGGTAAGTCATTAGTATATACAAGAAACAGAAAGGGGCCAAGAATTGAACCTTGAGGCACGCCCATTTAGACTATCAATTCCTACTCACGAACGGAAGGACTAATTCAAATCTAATTCCTACCACCGATTAACCTGGACCCATCGATCTACTGAGCAGAAACGCTTGGAAGCTTAGAACGTTGATTACTTAGATCATAACATAAAAGTAATTACATATTATTTGTACTCATTCATTACAGCCTATCAACAGTCCACCGCTTAACATAGACCTCCCCCATAGATTGCCTCATGGGGAAGGGGGGGGGGAAGGAATATATTATTATTATATATATAGTTACTACGCTTGGCGGGCAGGAGTTGCAAGCAAGATGCTGCGGCTGTATTTTGTTTCATAGCCCTCTGTCGCCTCTTGCAACACCCACGGGATGATATGGGGTAGTGAATTAACTCACACCGGCAATACTTTGTATGTAGGCTAATATTATTTGATTAAAAACTGTCTTTAAGTGTACGGTGATAAGGAGGAAGGACGTATTTTTTATTTTTCTTATTTTATTTTATTGCAACAAAATATTTAACACCGGGTATATGAAAGTCACACACACATAACATATAATTTATGTATACGTATTTTTGTAGCAAATTTTGGCAATAATAATACTAAGTACTTAAAATTGTGTTTAATGAAGGTTAAATTATATCAGGTATAGTTACGGTTAAATAAATACCTTAAAGAAAAAAAAATTTCAATTACTTGCAATGTACATTTTAGTATACCAATAATAATTAGCGGTTCCTAGGGTGTAACACGCTCGCTTATTAAGTTATAATTGAGCTTCGCATAAAAACTCATTTTTAATTCAACTAGGCAAAGGATCTACGGACTTGCAGCCATCTGCGACCTTTCCTCGCATAATTTCGCAATAAAAAGCTGTTACGCGGCCCGATGTAAAAAGTTTTCGATTATTCTGACATCGTTTTCTGTAATTTAAGGATACAGCGTTTCCGTTTATGCACTATGTTATTGCTTTCGATGGAAGATTTGCGACTCACTGGCTGTTTGATACGAATAGCAGTTTAAAATTATATTCGTACTTATTACAACAAATTTATTGTTTTGTTGAGATCTTTATAAGTGATAGAATAAAAAGATATCATCGTCATCAACATTACAGCCCTTCACAAGTCCATATAGGCTAACTTTAAAGGAATATTTAATATAAACAAAGCATTTTACAGAGCCACTTGTATCCATTGACTTTATACATCTCTCTCCAGGTCAACACTCCGTGTACTTTGGGGAGAGGGTCGTGACATGGAAATACAGCAGGAGATAGGCAGCACTATCTTCCTGATAACAATATGAAATAATAAAATACTTCGGCTGCCAACCGACTTGCCAAACGTGCAACTATGACAAATGTCTTCTACTTCTACATTGTGGAATTGTTTAAGACCAGCAATTTTTCCAGACCGATACGGATTAGAAACTTTCAAGAAACAAGCTTACTCTTTTTGAAAAACCCGATAACTGACCTAAAATTTCCCTATGGTTGTCATGGGTGGCGGTTGTCACTTACCATCATGTGAGCCGCATGCTCGTTTGCCCTCTCTTCTCTAAAAAAAAACTCTATTAGGCTATCTATTACGGAGGCTTGCAGTAAACTCTTAAAAGGTTGTAATGAAAAAGCAACAGTATCTAGCATTAGTTCGTATCTGCCATGCGACTAATGTCGTGAACCACGACTAACATAAGCTTACCTGGAATGATTAACGAGATAATTGGTAGTGATAATGTCGTAATAATATTCTTTTTTTAATAATATAAGAATTTAAACATTTGAACACCACGCTTTGATCATAGTCATGAAACTATTTTATAGTCGTAACATAAACATAACATAAACACTCACGCCTGTCACCCAGAGGGGTAGGCAGAGACTACAGACTTCCATTTGGCACGATCTTGACACACCTCTCTCGCCTCCTTCACATCCATAAACCTACGCATACATGCTCGTCGGTTAAGGGTACCCCTAATTTGCCCCGTTTTCAATAAATCGTCAATTTGGTCGATAAATTTTCGCCTAGGACGTCCCTTTCCGACTCTGCCATTCACTTCTGCAACATAAATTTTCTTTGTCACTCTTTCCTCAATCATTCTTTCCACGTGACATTCTTTCCATATTTTATAGTCATCGGTTATTAATACTTTTACAAAATTCTAGAAAGTTCAAAACTCTAAGGCGAGTGTGAAAACTATCTCTATCGGGTAATTTGTATTCATTTAGTCTGTAACCGGAGCTAAGCACGATGTTTCTTTTTTACAGGATAAGGGTGATAAGCAAACATACAGTCCGCCTGACGGTAAGTGGTTGACGATTACGAATCAAAATAGTCTGACTCGTGAGAACTAAGTTGGAATATCTCGTTTACAGTGGTATCTCCGGTCTCTACACTAACCATATGAAAAACAGCAGCGTTAAACTGCTATTTTACGCTGGTATTCTGTGAGATCGTGGTCTTTCCCCGGTCAAGCTGATCCATTCGTGCTACTACTAAACCAGTTATATAGCTGCAGCATGGGTTTTCCACGTAAAAATATTCCTACTTACAATTATATGCTGGTACATATGTTTTTACAAATAAAGGTTTTTTGTTATAGTAAATTTATAAATTCGAATTAATGCACGCAAACAAGCAAGCAAGCACGCACACAGAAACATCTTTTAAAAACTCGAGTATCGGACCTGAAGTCCGATATTCGAGTAAGTATCAGAAAACAAAAATTAACATTTAGATTTACAAAAAATTTGACTCATAACAAAACCTTAAGGTGGAAAGTAAATAATTTACAAATGTGAATTTGTAACTGCGCATATTATCGTCAAGCAAGGAACTTGTCGTAGTGAGCGAGCTCCCTCTAGGTTCGTTTCCGCCGCGCCGGAAGCGCGCCCGGCGCCGGAAATACATGAGATTGGACAAAAATTGTCGCCATTCGTGCCCGCCATCATTCTGTTACCTGCGATCGATTGCACCATCTTGTTACTGATAGTCTTTTTTATTATATAACAACGTTTCGCGCTCCGGATTTTCGCCACATTAGGATTTTTTTTTTAATTATGTCAAAGCATTGAAAATCTTTCAAACTTTTAACAATCATTTGTTGGCCATATAAATATTTATTTTGTGCAGGAGTCGAACCCGTAAAAAATTCAAACCCTCAGCGCCGCAGTCAGTTGCTTAGTCTCTGCACTGCACTGATGTCAGGTCTGTTTATACTGATATATCGTGAAAGTGTACCTACCTTAAACAAATTTTAAGTGTTAATCTGTACATTGAGTTAGTGTCATACTGATATAGAGGCACTTTCTTAATTATTCGTCGTAATCGCCATCTTTACAGCCCTTCCTTAGTCCAGAGCTGAACATAGGCCTCCCCCAAGGAATTCCACAAAGCATGATCCTGAGGCACCTGCATCCATCGACTTCCTGCATGTCTTACCAGGTCATCACTACATCTGATGGGGTGCTCATCAGGTAAGATATAATCTTCATTAAACAAGTTAAACCAGGCAAATCTTTTCCAAGGATGGTTCGTAAGGCTATTGAATTTGAAAATGTACTAAATTTAATAGACACCATGGCTGGGTACTTTCATCTACTTGGTTATAAGATATACGTAATTAATAAAATTAATTAATTTTCACGTGTTTCATATTAAACCATTTATGTATCACTGATATACACTGAAGGAAAATTATCAATAAAACTAACTCTTATGCATTTAACTTGGTAGAGCCAAGCTGCACCTATATTATTTGCAGCACTAATGGGTCGCCTCGACCGGCGTAGGACCACGCTCTCACAGAACACCAACGTAAAATAGCAGGTCCATGCTGCTGTGTTTCGTATGATGAGTGTAGAGAACCGGAGACCCTTTTTACTGGAAACGAGCCATTTCATGTTCGTCCTCACGGGTGACAACGCACTTGCATTTTGATTCTTAATCGTGGATATGTCTATGGGTCACCAAATTCAAATTAAAAAAAAAAAACTTTTAATTTAAATAGGATTATTTTTGCTGCTTTGAACTTAGTAGGTCTCAGTCACGCCGTAGTCAGTCTTTATTTTAATATAGTAGTAGTTTCGTCAACTATATTTTTAGGTTAACTAATTCAAATCGCAAATATGAAGAAGAAGGATACTTTTATATATATATTAAAATTTGCAACCCTAAATCTTGTCTTCTTTCGAAATCGTTACGTAATTTTTTAAAAGTTGGGGAAGGTTACTAGGTTATTTAGAGAACTGATGACATAAACCATTAATAAAGCATGCAGAAGACGAATTTTTTACTAAATTACATAAATTTTTGAGGTAAATGTGATATGTTAGTGACCTTCATTTACGTTGCTAAATCGACAGCGGTTAGCGCATTAAGGTAATGGAGTTTCGGGCTTTTTACACCGTTCCGCGGGCCGTACAAGGCCGGCGATATAACGACCTGACTTTTTGGTAGCTAGTGATGTGGCATTGTAAGTTTATCTTTTTTGTATTTTTTTTAAATTAAGAGGGACAAACGAGAATGCAGTCCACTTGAAGGTAAGTGGATGTTGAGGCCAAAAGACACCCGCATCTATCCTTGTTTAAAATGCAAATGCATTGTCATCTCTATGTACCTATTGAGACATTACCTATGCTTCATTAGAAGTAAAATGACATGCGGTTCTCGTCATACACCATAAGAACACAGGGGTATTATGCTGCTATTCTAGCTGGTATTTTGTCAGAGCTGTTCTTACCCAGTAGTACAGACAAATTCATACTACAGCGTGGCTCTACGTCATAAAAAACAAATAGACAGTTTTACTAATGGTGAATGGTAATTGATAGTTTTAGCCAATAAAGAATTGTATTAATGAAAAGAAAACAGCATAACTGCCCTGTTTATTTAAAGAATCATATTTGTACGTGGTAGAGCCACGCTGTACAAATAAGTCGGCTTGAACAGGAAAGGACAACGATCTGGCAGAATATCAGTGTAAAATAGCAGTTTAATGCTGCTGTGTTTGGTATGGCGGGTGTAGAGAACCGGAGACCTCAGGGGTAACAACGCATCTACATCATGATTCTTAATGGAGAATAGATGTTGGTGACTATGGGCAACATCATCCACTTACCATCAGGTTTTACGGTGTGTTCGTTTTTCAACTGTATTATTCTATTAAAAATGAGAGCCAGTATTTAGTAGAAATGTTTAGATTGACTCGGAAAAACTTTTTCCGAGTCAATCCATTCGTCGGTGATAGTTTTAGGTATCTTTAGTCTGTAGAGTAATATATTGTGTGATTTGGTTGAATGTGTGCTCTTTTGTCACCCTTATTCTATAAAAATAAATTTTCCAATGTTTTTTAAAAAATTTATAGACTGTCAGTTCTTCATGGTAAAAAAAAGGAAAGTATATATACTGTCCCCCTGCTAGACACAGGTCCTGATTTCTGAGAGGGATCTGGAGCAAGCAGGCCGCACTACTCCAATACGTTTTGGCGGACTTCACATATGCACGAAATTCTTTTATTTCTAAGACATGCGCGCCTTTTCACGATGTTTCGTTCACCGCCACCTTTGTTTTAAATCAGGACTTAAACTTGCAATTAACAATTCCATTGGCACCGGTGAGAAATCGAGTTGCTCACGTACTGTGAAATTTATAACGAGCGCGTAGCTGCATTTAACCCTGTTCTAAAACTCTGTTAAAAATGGAGAAACTCCTTTCTTGGTATTTAAACTGATACTTTACTTTTTCTTAAAGACCGAAACTATAACACAACCTAACTTCCGAAAAGTGGGTATCGTCCTCCATAGTTTTTATCATAGTTTGAAAAATTTGCAGCTGTTTGTTCTGCATTTCTTCATGATAAATGCTTAACTTTTTCTCAAACTTTATTTGCCATATTGGAGACCATATTATTTTTACCGTGTAAACTTCTATTGACTTTTTCCGTTATATCACATAGCAAGGCTAAAATACACCACCACTCATCATTTTGTAATTAAGGGTACGCTTTATTATTTTGCTCCAAAACCAGTATTATTTCATGGCGTAAAAAAAACTTTTCCTCTACTAAGCCATCGCACCGAGGTGTGTAAAAGGACGTCGTTATACTGACTCCCCAGTTCTTCCAGAAGACTTTTAAATCTTCTGTGGTTCAATTCTCTTGCTGGTTTATAATTAACAATATTGATAACTGTCTTCATTACAGCTTCTATTTCAGGATTTTATTTTATTTTTTAATTTTGATTTTTGTTGTTTTACGACTTTGCAATAGCACAACACTACACGTGACATTGAGAGGCTGGTAAATGCGTAACGTAATTACGATTGCATTAGATAATTATTGCATTACTGAAATCAAAACTATTATCTGTTTATACGTAACAAGTGCTTAATTTGAGTTCGGAAAATAATCATCCAACCTGTATTTATCATTACATATATATTTCAGCCAAATTTACAAATATTGATTGAATAATAGAAATAAAAAAATTAAAAAGGTAATTAAAAAAATAAATACGTATGTTTCATATTATAGCCCTATTTTAATTTCGTAAGAAAATCTCTCACTTCGTTCGGACCTATAAAGCTGACTATGGAAATTGCCTCGAAAACTTATGGATTTCTTATGGATATGTAGTGGAATCCACCTCATTTACGTTAGACGAAAATACTCAAACAGGCGACGCAAAGCAGCGTTAAAAATGCAGAGACGCCCAGGTGCTGTGAATTTTACTAGCTGATGACAACATATACAGCGTTCACAAAATCAAATATATGGATTAGTAAATAAGGATTCAGTTGTATAAAATATATAAAATACAAGAATTTACAAAAAGAAATATCGGTCTTACATTTTTACCTAATACTGGACGAAAATGGAACATTTTAATTAAAGCAAAATATCTAGTTAGCAGATATTATTTAATTTTAAGTTCTTAATAAATGTTAAGCATTAAATTACTCGTGGTCCTTCACTGCTGGCCGTATGAGGACGCTTAAGGTCGCTCAGCGAGCTATGGAGAGGGCTATGCTCGGAGTTTCTCTGCGTGATAGACTCAGAAATGAGGATATCCGCAGTAAAACCAGAGTGACCGACATAGCCCAACGGATTAGTAAGCTGAAGTGGCAATGGGCCGGCCATATAGCTCGAAGAACCGATAACCGATGGGGAAGAAAGGTTCTCGAGTGGCAGCCTCGTACCGGTAGGCGTAGTGTAGGGCGACCCCCCACTAGATGGAGTGACGACCTGGTAAGACATGCAGGAAGTCGATGGATGCAGGTGGCTCAGGACCGTGCTTTGTGGCATTACTTGGGGGAGGCCTATGTTCAGCAGTGGACTTGTGAAAGGCTGTAATGATGATGATGATGATTAAATTACTCTATTGGGTTTTTTCGCCGCTAATTTATGGACAAATTCTAATTATGAGAAATATTATTTTTTCTTTAATCTTGTTTGTAAAGAGCTGTAACTTTGTCGATTGTTAATCATTACAACAAATGTTTTTAAACCATTCTCTAATATAACTAAGACCCACCCTATTGAGCTCGGTGGTGAAGGAAAAAATCGTGAGGAAACTTGCATGTTTGAGAAATAAGAAAAATTTTTTTTTCTAAGACATGTGAATTTCACCAACACGCATTGGTGCAGCGCGGCGGACACTTCCTTGCTTTAAATCCCTTTCAGAAATGATGAGAGGCCTATTCCCAGTAGTGGGATGTATATATGCAGTAATGTTAACTTTTAACTTTAACCCTGGTGTTAAGATGTAATAGGTTCCTAGATAGTAAACATGTTAGAAAATATTGAAATAATACTAGTTTTAACGGAATTTATCGCGTATATTTAACTTTTTTACCCGACGTTTCGAGAGCTTTACAGCACCCATGGTCACGGGAAGGACTGAGATGTTCAACGTCCAGCTGTCATAGTTAACCGCGGTTACCATAGATTAAAATTTTAACTTTTGTTCCGATCTACACAGTATGATAACACATCTAGAAAAGCTTTTCTAGATGTGTTAGTAATTCGGAATCCTGATAACACCTTGAGCCATACTGTGTATAGAAAAAAGACCCATACAGATAGATATTTAAACGGTGATTCTCACCACCATCCTTCACAGTTAGCTACCGTGGGTAAATCTTTGTTTCAGAGAGCACGAGGGATCTGTGACAGTAAACACCTGGCTGCCGAGCTCCAACATGTCAAGCAAGTTTTGCATGACAACAAGCTTCGGGTCCCACGCCTACGTCACAGAGAACGAGTGAAGCCGGCCACAGTCGAGCGTGTACCTGCTGTACTGCCATATGTTAGAGGAGTCACTGACAAGATTGGCTACATCTTGAAGCGCGCTTCCATCAAAACATACTTCAAGCCGCCGAAGAAGATTGGTCAGTTTTTACCATCAGTCAAGTGTAACGTCCCTCTGCAAGATGCAGGAGTGTACAAGCTTGATTGTGAATGTGGTCTCTCCTACATAGGACAAACTAAAAGATCAATTAAAACCCGCGTCAAAGAACATATAGCTGATGTGAAGAATCGACGCTCCGGGAAGTCTGCAGTCTGTGAACATGTACAAGATCGCCCCCGTCACTACATCAGATTTGATAGACCACAAATCCTCGCTAAAGAACACCGATTCCTTCCAAGGATGATTCGCGAGGCTATTGAAATCAAAAAACATCCTAATTTCAATAGAGAAGATGGCTGGGTGCTACCATCTGCTTGGGATCCTATAATAAATAAAATTAAATCCTAACCCAAGCATACAACTGCAAGACTCCATGATACCATAAGCTCATACTGTGTAGATCGGAACAAAAGTTAAAATTTTAATCTATGGTAACCGCGGTTAACTATGACAGCTGGACGTTGAACATCTCAGTCCTTCCCGTGACCATGGGTGCTGTAAGGCTCTCGAAACGTCGGGTAAAAAAGTTAAATATACGCGATAAATTCCGTTAAAACTAGTATTATTTCAATGTGTAGTGTTCGCGTAAATATAAGAAATCATTATGTTAGAAAATATATTATCAAACTTTCCTTGACAAGTTCCGAATTCAGGTCGGGGATGGCTGTCCAAGATCTTGAGATGTTTCTTCTTAATATTTATTGCTCCTGATGTTTATTCTTTATATATTTTTTCTTAATATATAATTCTTCTGCCAACTGAACTTTGTACTACAAGATTCAAGATTTAATCTCCCTTTGGAGAAGTTTACGTAAACCTTGAGAAGAATAGTGTGCGAAATACTAGTGACGTTCTTTATGCGGAAACGATTTTTTCCATATGGATATTTAAGGATAATAAAGGATATTTATCAGTATTATCACAGCTCATTACCAATTCGTGTTGTTTAAGTTTTTTAAAACTCTTTTATTATTTAGCACCGAGCACGTGGTAAAAATTGCAATAAACAATTTAATTGATGGTAGTAAACTAACTGTCTGATTACGCTACAAGGTTGCAGGTTCAAAACTCGAAGGGAACGAATTTATTTATTTAGTTATATCTACTTTCATGCACAAAGTAGTACATATTTCGGACTTAATGCCATAGGGCATTCTCTGCCAGTCGACCATTAGGCTAAACAGAGATAGACATTTTGCAGGCGGTGCAGCAATAATCAAATAGAATGGATAAAAAATATACATATACATCATACACACACACATATATATATATATATATATATATATATATATATATATATATATATATATATGTATATAACACATGTATACATATATAAATAAATACATACACTATATACACATACATACATAAATTTATGTCTATATATATAAATACCTACATAATATGTACGTATAAATTATATTATCTATGTTAAAACAAATTAATGTTTGTATACAAATAGTTGTTCCAAGTTTAGATGTTTATTCATGTGTAATGTGTGTATGGCGAACGCCTCCACCTTAATGTAAGGCGACCCCCCCACTAGATGGATGCAGGTGGCTCATGATTGTGCTTTGTAACATTCCTTGGGGGAGGCCTATGTTCAGCAGTGGACTCGTGAAGGGCGGTAATGATGATGTATGATGAACACCTCCACGATACAGGAGAAAAGCCTACTGTGATGGTAATGTTATTAAATAAAAAATATTAGTTCAGATAGCAATCAATCTCGGGTTGTTTGCTCATTACAAATTCAAAGTCAGCACTTCCGTTCTGAATCACTATTAAAATGCCGCTATGTATTTCATTCATTTATATACCATACCATACCATATACACCTATAGCTCAATTAAATTCTACTGCTGAACTTAGGCCTCTTCCATAGATTGCCTTATACGGGTATAGGCGCTAGTTGCCACGCTTGGCAGGATGCTTGGCAATCATAACATTCTATTCTTGAGTTGTTATCAAAAAAAACCTGCTGCCCATCACCTGTTTCTGTTTCCCCTCTCCTCTTACTTTTACGGCAAGATATGGAGTACTAGTGGATTTTCTTTCGCACTGCACGTCAAAGCGAGAGAGCCGTGGCAGCTCAGATGGTTAACGCTCGCTGTAAATATAACAGAACGCGAGTAACCCGGGTTCGATCCCCGCCGGCACCAATGAAATTGTTAATTGCAATTTTAAGTGCTGATTTACCACGTGCTCGGCGGTGAAGGAAAACATCATGAGGAAACCTGCATGTCTGAAGAATAAGACAGAAAGAAATATGTTTCGAAGACATGTGAAGTTCGCCAACACGCATTAGGGCAGCGCGGGGGACACTTACTTGCCCTAAAACCCTCTCAGAAATGAGGGAAGGCCTGTGCCCAGCAATGGGACGTATATAGGCTGTAACTTTAACTTTTTTAACTGCACGTCAAAATAGGTAGAGCGTCTATGAATGAAAATTATATTCAATTTCAGAGTCAGACCGACTGTCCGCCACGGCATGCGTCTATAGATACCTTGATAATGTCAGTCTATAAATCCATAATAATGTTATGTCCAACACTTTTGTAACATACTTCAGTTATCATCGACCAATTGTCACAGTAATACCGTCATAAGCAACATTGAATACAGAAGGTACAGAAAATTACGGAAATTAGAAATATTACGGAAAAGTCACTGATTAAATGAATTGAGTTATTTCAATTAAAAAAACAAAATTGAATTTTTAATTTTTGTGAGTAATGAATATAAATGTTTATTAAATTAACAGTCATCTTTTTCTTGAAAAAATCTTATTATTTAATTTTATATAATACCATATTTATTTTCTGTCGTAAACTATCCTTTTATGCACATTGCCTATACAAACATTTTCGATGTTTCCCAGCGTCCCGGCGTCAGGCGTCCCGCAAAGGCTCACAATATTTTTTTTAGTCATATACGCTTTCCTTATCAATAATAACATACGAAAAATAATATAATAATCATGGTGTGCAATTGCACAATAAACATCTCATCCTTACCACGTTGTCATAGAGTACTAATTTAAAACAACAGAATGATTCTGTTTCGTATGGTGAGTGTAGAGAACCGGAGAACCTCTTTGGTAATGAGGCATTCATTTTAGTCCCCAGGGGTGGTAACGAATCTGCATCTAAATCAAGTATGTAGATGTCTACATCATGTATGGGCCACAGCATCCGCTTACCATTATGAGGACTATGTTTTTTTGTAGGATAGGGACACAAACGAGCACACAGTCCACCTGGTAAGTGGTTGCTGCGGCCCGTAGAAATCTACATCTATCCTCGATCACGAATCAAAATGCAGATGCGCTGTCACCCGTGATTACTAAGATGGAATGCCTCGTTTCCTGTAAAAAGGGCCGCCGGTCCTCTACACTCACCATACGAAACACAGCAGCATAAAGCTACTATTTGACGCTGGTATTCTGTGAGAGCGTGGTCCTTCCCCGGTCGAGCCAACCTCTTCGTGCTACAACTATACTACTGATATAACTGCAGCATGGCTCTGTATAAAAACATGTGCGCGCGTGTAATTCGTATTCCATAAAGTACAAACTTCATACAAGCGTCTCGCACGCACACTAGCACTTGGTTCACCTACAGTAGCGGAGAAAATAACGCGATATTTGGATATTAACGAATTGTCAACCGAACAAAAACGTAATCGATTTTCAAGAACAGGTAAGTTCGTGAAGTTTTTCAATTCGCGCCCCGCCACGAAAGTTTGCGGCGAGAGATTGAAACAATAACAGGGGTTGAAACGTGAAATCCCTTGATAGTACGCCCGGTTTCACCCCCATCTAACCCCCACCGCCTACACATCTCACATTGTATTGATTCGATTTGGCAAACTCGATGCGAGCGGTGTATTGGACGAGAATTGATGGTTATTCGGTTATGGACTTTCAATTTTATTTTCGAGTTCGGTGGGAAGTGGACGGTGCGATATGTACTTATTTGAACTGATATATTCAAAAGTTTGAAAGTGAGTTTTACTTAAAGTACTCTTTCGTATCTCTTCGCGATTGTATTGCATAGTTGATATAGTTGCCGTATCAAATTAGTAGCACAGACTGTGATGCAGTCTAAAATAGTCTTCCCTAAGTCTTCACATAATAAATAGATGATTTGATTAACAAAAAAAGTTATAATAAACTTCTTTAAACAATTTTTTTATATAAAATAAGGGTGATAAACGAGTACACAGTTCACCTGATGGTGAATGGATTCTGAGCCCCATAGACATTTTCTTTTTTAAAAAGGGTCTACAACTCTCTAAACTTACCATAGGAAAAACAGCAACATTAAGCTGCTTCTTAAAGGGTGGTAAGTGTGATCTCATAATATAGCTACACCGTGGCTCTACCACGTAGAACATTTTGAATTAATGAATTATTGACTTATTCGTACACACAACACAATGAATAATATAAAGAAATTATAATCACATAGTAAACAAAAGAAAAATAACAATATACTAAAATACATGGGGTTGCCACAACGAAACATCGTTCGACTTAGCATGATGCAGCAGTCCTGCCACGGCCACAGCGCTGTTGTTTTGTTGGTGCCTAATTCATAAAGGTAATAAAGGTGTCGTCTAGTCTTAATGAAGACCTGTACAGCACAGGATTATAGTGCACGAGTGTGTGTGCAAACACTGGTACACTCTCTACTTTCTTACTCTCAAAGTCCGATGGGAGAGCAATCCGATATAACCGGTGAGAGTTTATGCGCAGGACCAACAACTTTACATGCTTTTCGAGGCACGGGGTTGGAACACCGTTAACTTTCTGCTCCAAACTATTACAAAGAATTTTTTTTTACATATAAATCCAATACTTGATTTAGGCACTGGATAAAAAGACGCAATTGTAAAAAATATTTTAAACCTAGATCGTGTCTATTTAGTATTGGGAGTAGATATTTGACAGAGACAAGATGTTATAAAGATGATAGAGCTCCTAGCAACAAAATTTACTTCTTCCAAGAATTCACAATTTTTATTGTTAGAGCAGTTTTAAGAATCCAATTAAAACTACAATATATAATATATTCCTTATCTTATTATATCAAATTTTAAAATGTTGATTAAAATCTCAAAAAATCTTTATTAATTTAATACATTATTTGACTAAAGAAAATAATATAAACTCACAAAGACCAACAAAAACATCGAGGATGCAATTATAAATCAATAAAAACATAATTTGTTTAAAAATGATCCGTCATGTTAGACTTGCTTGATTTCACAACCATGATAGTAAAGGACAGGAGATGCTTAGAGCGAGATGGCCGGTAGTTTATAGAACAAAAAGAGGCCTGCCATTATACGGAAGCACTCTGAGAACCCCTCATTATGTTGTTGAGACGCAATGGGTATCTGCTGATGAGGCTAGGCGCCCACCCAATGCATTGTCGGCTGTTAGACCCGTAGATAATAAAAATGAAGTGGTTAAGTTGCTATGGCCACAACGCGATAGCTTTTACGAATAAAAAAACAACTAGCTGCTAAAAATATGTTACAACAGCCAGACTACATTTTTAATAAAAAAGGTGACATTTACGAAAAACTATAAGTATTACTACTAAAACAATATAATTCTTAAAAAATCTGTTTCTCTTAAAAACTCTTAATGTTTTTTGTTTAGAAATATGGATAACATAAGATCACACAGTTCATTTTATTGTAATAAGGTACTGCCTTTTGATTCTTATTTAAGAATACGTATGTACATTTTTATACGTGGTAGATGCTGCAGTTATATTAGTAGTATAGTTGTAGCACGAATGTGTCGACTCGACCGGGGAAGGACCACGCTCTCACAGAATGCCAGCGGAAAATAGTAGCTTAAGCTGCTGTTTTTCGTCTGGAGAGTAGAGAACCCGAGACCCTTTTTACTGGAAACGAGGCATTCCATCTTAGTCCTCACGGGTGAGAACGCATCTACATTTTGATTCGTAATCGAAAAAGATGTATATGTCTATGGGCTACAGCAACCACTTTGCGCTTGTTTGTCACCCTATCTTATAAAAAAATAAGAATCAAAAGGCTAATGCGTTGTTGTTTCTGAAGACTGAGATAACTGAGATGGAATACATCAAAAGAAATCTTTGGATGTTATGATGATGATAGGCTAACAAACACACTGAGCGAAAGAATAATGTTTCCCTGCCGTAAATAAAAAATAAAATAAAATGGTTTTAAAAGTAATAAATATGTAATTGATTAATTTAAAAATAGTATTTGTGACATAGATTGTTTATTTGACATAGATTAACGATCTCCACCAGAACAGACACGGCCCCGAACGTCGACGGCTAAAATGAACACTAACTTCTTTTTGACGTGTGTGGCATTATAAAAAAAACCCTACAATATTACTTGAAAATGACTGTACACACGTTTGTCTCTTGTAATGCTATGAACTTAGAACTTATCCTCCACCTGCTGCTTAATAAGTAGGTGTTAAGTTATTTTGAAATTAATCACGATGTGTTTTTAAGTCATCAACGTGGCAATAAATACTTACACTTCGTAAACTGTAGACTTTTTATTTTTTTAGGGTTCCTCTTCTAATGTAAATTAAAAAAAAACATAAAAAATCTCTTTTTTGGTCATGTTACTACCGAATATATAACTGGCAGGATTGAAGTTCTATATTGCATTCGACGTATAGTTCCATATTTAAATAAATGTAATATTAAAGCTACATATGAAATTGTCAGAATAATTATTAGTATAGAGAAAGTCCTAAAATATGAACAAAATTGTTATAGCTTAAGTCTTTATACATATGACGTTTAACATAGTGGAAAATAAGATAGATATATTATTCTCACCTTATTTCTTTTACAAGGTGGTTGCCGTTTTTCCATTCCATAGACACATCTTTTGATGTGCAATTAGCGAAACAAAAACGTTGTCGATAAATTCATTTAGTCTATGATGTAAAATTTACGATTTTTATTAATCCGTTTCGTAACACTTATTTATATCAACGAAAGTTTATGGAAGCTTTATCTGACATCTTACTACAAAACGTAGTCGAATAATGCAGAATTTCGTACTGTCGTTGTATAATTTAAAGTAGGTATAGCGTGAAAAGTTATCTATAAAATCTACTTCAATTCAGCCGGTATATTTCTGCCAAACTACATTTAGTATGGGTTTCAGAAAAAATAATGTGTTTGTTTAGTCGACACTGGGTTTGTGTCACGCAACGTACACAGAGGGCACTTGTAAGATAGTTTTTTTTTTATAGAATAAGGGTGCCAAACGAGCACACAGGCCACCAGATGGTAAGTGGATGCTGTAGTCTATAGACATCTTCATTTACCCTCGATTAAGAATCAAAATGCAGATGAGTTGTCACCCCTGAGGACGAAGAATGCTTCGTTTCAAGTAATAAAGGTCACCGGTTATCGACACTCATTATGCGAAACACAGCAGCCTTAAGTTGCCATTTTACGCTGGTATTCTGAGAGAACGTGGTCCTACCCGGTCGATCCAACCCACTCGTGTTACAACTGTTAGGGTAAAGATACCAAAGAGTGCGCAGTTTTGACGGATTTATTTTTAAAATAATCAACTTTTGAGTTCAGTCTTCAATTTTACTTATAATTAGGCTTTGGTTCTTTAGGAACACTTTTTTTTACTCTTATTATTAATTAACATCCATTAATATTTGATAATTAATAAAAACAAGGACGTGTCTCACGCGCACTCTTAAGGTACAATGACTTAAAGAGTTCGCATCCATGGCTCTTAGTACTAGTTAAGAGTACGCATGGAAGCTTTGTCCATGGTGGAACATCTACTTTAACCAAGGCAAACGTCACACTTAAAAACTCCGAATCCTAGATAGTCAGAGCACTCATCGTGCCACCAAGCCCCACACTGACTACATTGGATCCAGTCTTCATCTGGAGGTTCTATGTAGACTTCGGCACAAAGGGGGCATCGAACAACTTCTGTACCCGTACTTGTTTCTAGCAGTGTCGGTCTATTTGTTTTTTTTTTATAGAAGAGGGGGCAAACGATCATGTGGCTCACCTGATGTTAAGTGACTACCGCCGCCCATGATCAACCGCAACACCAGGGAAATTGCAGGTGCGTTGCCGGCCCTTTAGAAAGGAGTAAGCTCTTTTCTTGAAGGTCCCCAGGTCGTATCGGTCCGGAAAAATCGCCGGTGGTAAATTATTCCACAGAGAGGTTGTACGTAAAACTCCTCTTGAAACGTACAGTGGTGGACCGCCAAGCATCCAGATGGTGTGGATGGTATCGGGACGTTTGCCGCGTAGTGCGTTCACGAAATTTGGCGGCTGGGATTAATCCGAACAATTCCTCAGAGCACTCTCCATAGTATATGCGAAAGAAAATACAAAGGGATGCAACATCTCTTCGCAGTGTCAGTGAATCGAGCCGATCGGAAAGCACTCGGTCGTCGACGATTCGAGCCGCTTTGCGCTGGATGCCCCAGCCCAGAGATGGGAACAGTATTCCATGTGTGGCCAAACCTGCGCCTTGTAAAGTTGCAGGCGGTGTGCCGGCATGAAATACTGTCCCGCTCTGCTGAGCATGCCAAGCTTTTTAGAGGCAAATTTGGCCTTCCCTTCCAAGTGACCACGAAACTGCACGTCACTCGATATGTCGACGCCGAGGATTCCGATACTGGCTGAGGCAACAAGTAGAGTGCCTTGAAACTGAGGGGATATGACAAAGGGGTTCTTTTTAGCGGTTAACGCGCAAACTTGTGTCTTCTGGGGGTTAAACTGGACTAGATTTAGTCGCTCCCAATCCGAGACTCTGTCCAGCAGAGACTCGACTTCAGACACAAGTTTGTCCCGGCACTCAGAGACGTTTTCCCGAGAAATATTGGCTCGGCCGGTGTAAAAAGCATCACCAGTGCTGTCATCTGCATAGAGCAATGAATGTTACGGGTTTGCAACATATCATTGACATGCAGAAGAAACAGCGTTGGCGATAACACGCAGCCCTGTAGAACACCAGCATTAATAGGCTTGCAATCGGAGCTTGCACCGTCTACAACGACCTTGATGCTCCGATCTGCAAGAAAACTGGTGATCCAATCGCACAATTTCTCGGGAAGCCCATAAGACGGGAGCTTCGAAAGAAGCGCTTTGTGCCAAACCCGATCAAAGGCCTTCGCAATGTCCAAACTAACGGCCAATGCCTCCCCCTTGGACTCTACTGCCTCCGCCCATCTGTGAGTTAGGTAGACCAGAAGATCACCAGCTGACCTACCACGGCGAAAATCGTATTGGCGGTCACTAATCAGCTGGTGATCCTCTAGGTACCTCATGAGCTGGCAGTTTACAATGGACTCCATTGTTTTGGAGAACAAGGAGGTGATGGCGATAGGCCGGTAGTTGGACGAGTCTGAGCGGTCGCCTTTTTTAGGGATCGGTTGGACGAAAGCCGTCTTCCATGATTTTGGGACTACGCCTAGGGAGTAGGAGTACCGGAAAAGACGCGTTAAAACCGGTGCCAACTCTGGAGCACACGTCCTCAGCACAATTGGGGGGATTCCGTCAGGCCCACTTGACTTGTGGATGTCCAGGGAGAGGAGTGCTTTGCGAACCGAGCGCTGAGTGAACTGCACTTCCGGCATGGCGCACTCACACCGCGGGATGGTCGGCGGCGTACTCTCCTCGTCATCGAGAGTCGAGTTAGACGCAAAGAAAGAGCCTAGAAGATCGGCTTTCTCCTTTGCGGTGTGGGCCAGTGAGTCGTCCTCCCTGTGCAGAGATGGAAGAGATGGCTGACAGAAATTGCCCTGGACAGCCTTGGCGAGAGACCAGAATGCACGGGTTCCAGAAGTAAGGCGAACTAGTTTCTCGCCAATTCTGCCTATGTGCTCTGACTTTGCCTTGGCAATGACTCTTTTGAAGGACCTAGATGCGGAATTATACTTCTTTTTTAGAGCGCTGGTGTTTACATCCCTGGACGCTGATGCGTCAGCCCAGGCTTGGTAGCACTCCTGCTTATAGCATGATGCTATTTTACGGGAGCGACCAAACCATGGCTGAGATTTGCCTCCAATGGGCACCACAGAGGAAGGAATAAAAAGTTCCATACCTTGAAGTACCACATCAGCGACAGAATCCGCAACAACGTTGGGATCGTCCGGTGAGAAGCAAACCCGCCCCCAAGGGTAGGATGCAAAGAAAGAGCGCATATTTGGTGTCGTAGATTTATTTTTATTTGATGTCTTCTTTGTCTTCTTGGCCTTTTCTTCTTTTTCTTTTTGTTCTGCTTCTATTTGATTTTTATAAGGAGAACTGGTAAGGATTTCCGATTTCTTACGTTTTTTGTTTCTTTTTTTCTGAATATTTGACTTTGGTAATGGTAAGATGTTTTCTGGTCTAAGAAAAGATGATTTGGACGATTTGCTACAGCATGGCGCTGCCACGTATAGTAGTATAGTGATATATAACATTGGTACGACCGCCTTTTCTTTTGTCTCTAGATCACAACTTTGTCAAGATAGAAAACAGTCGTGAAAATCCTGGGCGAGTCGTTAATCAGCATATAAAATTATGATTACAAATGGGATCCACCTTGCTCATGTAACGTGTGTCTGCGAAGACTTAGTATTGATGTTATTAGTTTATTATAATCATTAGTTTTTAAAGTTCGCGAAAAGAATATTTGAAATGAAATATAATATCACTTGGTTTCAAAAACAATTTACTTAATCGTTCGAATAATAATAAGTCTGGTCCTATTTTTTTTAAATGTTTTTAGGCATATAAAGTAATTACAATAAATAACTGAATAAAAACGAGTATATCGATTGTTGCTAACATAACGTCATACATAATACCGCTACAATTGGAATGTCGTTTTTCTAGTAAATCAGAACATACGAGTGTACTTACTCTCATATTTGGCGTAGTATAAAGAGACCAAATATAACCACTTGACATATCTTCCACTCATGAATTACACGCAACATTGTTCAATAGATTTGTCTCTTTTTGCCTTATTTGAAAATTTAATTAGAAAAAGCGAGACAAGTATACTGACTCAACTTATGTAGAATTGTAGGTTCCCTCTATTCGTACGTTATACATTACTCTAAGATGAAACTGCTTTTAAAGAATAGCTGTCTTTGTGACTATGAATTTAGGTGTTAAATTATAATACTGCAAAGATAACACGTATTCCTAACGATTCGTGTAGACCAGGTAACCGAAGATCGATGGGTCATTGTACTTTTTTAGTTAAATTTTCGAACAAATTTCGTTTCAATCACACAATCGGAAACTCAAATTGATGATGAATTGAAACATTTTTTTATAGAATACCTAAGGGTGACAAACAGGTACGTCCTGATGGTAAATGGACGCCGTGGTCCATAAAAATCACTTTTTATCCTCAATAAATAATCAAAATACAGATGTATTGTCAACCCGGGGATAGAATTAGGCATTCCATCATAGTCCTCAGTGTAAAAGTTTTCAATTATAAATGTCTCTGGTTCTCTACACTCACCATAAGAAACAAAGCAAAAATCCCGGTCAAGTAAACCCGTCGGTGCTACAACCTCTGTATAAAATTATTTATTTATTATATTTAAAAATAATACTAGTGACAGTATTCACAGGAAAGCTTGAAATACATGAAAGTAGTCGAAGGATTGATTCAAACCCACTACCGGCTTTTGCCGCTTAAATACTAGTATAATAAAATGTATAAAAAATTTTGCATTTTCTAAAACGTAGTTTTATTGGGAAGGATATAATATAAAATCTATATTTAATACTATTTAAAAATTTGTTCAAAATTTTTTGTCGCTTCATTTTAAATTAATGCATTTTGACATTTACTTATTAATTTCACGTGAACAGTATCGCGTGTCCGAACTAGTGATATGATTGTAGATAGGCGTGCTTTCTATATAACGAAAGTAATTTTTTGTCCGTTCGAGTGTCGCTAATAGTGATGACCCTGGTTACAAATAGATCTCAAAGAAAATATAAATAATAAATATCACCATAAATATCAGCGTAAAATAGCAGCATTAACTGCTATTTTACGCTGATATTTATGATGGCAGAGCATTCTATCTTAGTCATTTAGTTAGCATTTATCTGCATTTTGACGATTAATTGAGGATAGATTAAGGTGTCTACCCACAGGATCCACAAACTGAGTGCCTAAAAGCTTCTTGTGAATTTTACACCACATGATCAACACAACTATGGTTTACGCCGGCACCAATGAATCTTTAATTTCTCGATGGTGAAGGAAACTATCGTAAAGAAACCTGTTTGTCTAAGAAATACATATAATATTTGAAGGTTATGTGAAGTCTATCAATAAGCATTGGAGCAACGTGGTAAACTGATAGCAGTCTAACCCTCTCAGAATAAGACGAGCCCAGCAGTGGGACGTATAAGAGGTAGGTAGAGGTACTTCATCCATTTACCTTTTGTTTTATCATCCATGTTAGTAATTAAAAATTTTTTTTTATAGGGAAGGACCACGCTCTCACAGAATACCAGCGTAAAATAGCAGCTTAATACGGCTGTGTTTCGTATGGTGAATTTAGAGATCCGGAGGCCCTTTTTTACTGGACAAGGTATTCCATCTTAGTCCTCAGGTGTGACAACGTATCTACGTTTTGAAGCTTAGCCGAGGCTAAATGAGATGTCTATGGGCCACAGCATCCACTTACCATCAGGTGGACTGTGTGCTCGTTTGTATCCCTTATTCTACAAAAAAAGCGAGCACACGGCAGAGCTGATAGTAAGTTAATGCAGTGATCAAAAGACATCTACATCTATCCTCGAGTAAAAATCAAAACGCAGATGCGTTGTCACTCCGGAGGACTAAGATGGAATGTCTCGTAGCCAATAAAAAGAGCATGGTCTTTTCTGGTTGAGCCGACCTAGTCGTGCTACGACCATAATGTAGTTATAACATGGCTCTACCACGTTTAAACGTAAGTGGGTGCCAACTCTGACGGATTTCTGGATAGAAAATAGAAAAATGCCCATCGCCTTCTTCATCAGTTCATAAAATACCACTGCTGGACATGTGTCTCTTTCGTTGAGAGGATTTGCCAAAATCGTTACCCCTAAGGCGGCTACTCACATGCCTGTGACCGTCCGTCACCGATTTAAGTATTGTACGTCTGGCACAAACGCGATAGATATACCGCCATCTATTGGAAGCGGCACACATGGGAAGAGCCGTGGTAGGTCAGATTGTTAGCGCTCGCTGTAACTTTCTTAGTACGCGAGCAAACCGGGTTCGATCCCTGCCTACACCAACGAAATTGTTAATTGCAATTTCAAGTGCTGATTTACCGCGTTCTCGGCGGTGAAGGAAACAATCATGAGGAAACATATATGTCCGAAAAATAAGAAAAAAATTATTTCGTAGACATGTCTAGTTTGCCAACACTCATTGGGGCACTTCCTTGCCCTAAAACCCTCTTAGAAAGAGTGGAGGCCAGTGCCCAGCAGTGGGACGTATATTATAGGATGTAACTTTAACTTTATTGGAGGAAAAGAATGTGATAGATTCCCTTATTGTTATCTATTATTTGTTAAACTGTAAAACACATGTTTGTCTGTGGTAAGAAAAGGGCAGATCTCCCGCCGGGCAGTGAGCGCTTGTGATCGCCGGTGATCAGCCCGGGGTGCGGCTAACGCACCTTGTATAGATACAGAGCTGTTCTATATACTATACTATCTAAGTACTTCGGAACTTTGATAGCGCTATTTAGACTTCGGTGCGTTTTGGCTTGTGCCGCAACTACAGCGCTGCATGCAAGTACTTTTAGATCTCATTACTTTGAAGAAACAAATATACACTTCCAGGTAATATATAAGGAAGTTGTCGTTGCGAATAATTCTTCATTTGTATAACCTAAATGCTAAATGTAAAAGTAATTTCGCATTGAATACACAAAGATGACAAAGAACGCTTATATGATAAAAAATACGCTTAACAGTTTAAAAAGTTACGTAGTAAGACACATCACTTTTATATCGACTAAAATTGTTCATATCGATAATCTACGCACAAACATGTGTACATTAGTGTCGTGCCTATCGATAAAGAAGTGGCTAAATGCACGTTATTTCACACATTACGAAGCTAAAGCTTTCGAAATAATTTCAGTATTTATCGGAAGTAACGGCGTGGTTTATCGCGGGCACATCAGAAAATGATGACTTTCGGATTACATTCGTATCGAAACATGACGCTCGCTGATATGCCGTGGCACACGGCTGTTTCGTTCCTAAAGTATATTTTTTTGTTGCCCTGTGACCGTTACTGATCAAAACGCTGCTTACGAATAATCTGTCGGAAGCTATTGATTGAATAAGAATTATTATTTACCACAAATTCTAAAATGTACTCGGCGTATTTTTAATAGAATAAGGTAGACAAACGAGCACACAGTTCATCGATGGTAATTGGATGCTGTAGCCTGTAGACATCTCATCAGAGTCAAAATGTAGACGCGTTGTCACCTCTAAAATCAAAAATGAAATGCTTCGTTTTCAGTAAAAAGGTTCACTGGTTCTCAACACTCATACTCATACGAAAAGTTAAGCTACTGTATTATGCTGGTATTCTGTGGTGAAAAAGTGCTGATGTGCATGTAGGTACCCACTTGATGCACTTGTAATAATATCGGAGATAGTACAGATTGTTATAGGCACAGAGATGATCACAACACGTTAAGACTCTGGAAGAACAAACATTATCCTTTTATAAATTAAATTGTATCCATATACACATTATAAATGTCACTTTACATGTACCTCTTGTGAAATAGAAATGATATAAGAACATCATTAGAAAATCGCCCAATCCCTTAAAAGTATATTAGATACATGACGAGTACTCGTAATAATGACCTAATCTAATCTAATCTGATCTCTCAATTTACATTTATTATTTCTTACGATATATTTAGCTTGCCTTGTGATAATCCTAGATGATTACGATAAATGCTTGAAAATTACACGCTCTATTAAAATTATTATTTTATTGGTATTATAGTCATGTTTATGACTTACATAAAAAACAAAAGACATGAGTATCCAAAGATTTAACGAAGAGCTATTTTACGAGCCATGTTGGTAAGATAATGTAAAGTAT
Source organism: Parnassius smintheus behrii (assembly GCA_036936625.1). Taxonomy (NCBI): domain Eukaryota; kingdom Metazoa; phylum Arthropoda; class Insecta; order Lepidoptera; family Papilionidae; genus Parnassius; species Parnassius smintheus. Next base: position 43,412,975 of record JAUPFT010000015.1, read on the forward strand.
TATCAAAAATGTTTTTATCTATTAGAAGCCAGTACTTGACCACTATTCCACTAAATGATAAGTGATGACGTAGCCAAAGACAGAATAGTGCAATAATTTCACACACTGAACCTATATAAAATGTTCACAGTTCTTCTTGGCCGTATATCCCGACAGGCAGGCCGCGCGCGTTGTACAGTAAACTCAACGTACATATCATTAATCACACACTGTTTTTTTGTGTGTAAATGCGATTTTTATTGTTCATGCGCGACTCGTGAGTCCATTTGTGTTAATGAGAGCCGCAAGGTGGCCTTTCAGATTAATTCAATGTCATTTCATAATAAAGTTTGTGATCAGTCTCCCTTCGGTTTTTTGCCACTCTCCCCTTCACAAAAGGCATAGCTCTTTTTGTTTTCGAACGAAAAAGCGCGCGAAACCATCACTCAGTTGTGTTTTTGATTGCTCTGTTTTCGTTTAATCTTGGGTTTGTCTAAAGCCGATTAGTTTCGGATTGTTTCGTTTAGGAGAAAGTTTTGCTTTGCCTAAGTCATGCAAATTCATTTTTAATTATTTTCTTAGTTTAACCTTTTTTTTTTAAATTTTTACACCGACAACTTCTCCTGTAACTGTAACTGTCATTTACATTTATAAATTAAATTATATAGACCAACATAGTTTCGACGGTATCCATATGTAGGGAACTTAAGTCGTGGGTTCGAATCCACCATTCATTCGACTACTGTCGTGAACCACTATTTAAATACGCATTTTAGGCTTACCTGCGGTCATTAACATACGCCAATATTTTTTACTAAAAATGTATATGAAAGAGCCACGATGCAGTATTATGGTTGCTACATAAATGGTCGGCTCGAACGGGGAAGAACAATGCTCTCACGGAATACCAGTGTGAAATAGTAGCCGAATGCTCTTGTATTTATGAAGGAGGGTGTAGCCGAAGACTTATATTCTTTAATGCGGAATTCTGAACTGAATATAGGCCTCTTGCCTATGTTCAGTTGTAGACTTTTATGGTCTGCAATGGATAGATGGATAGACGGAAACTACGTTTTGTAATAATAGTACTTTTACGATTTAAGCGACAGTAGCCGCTGAAATCTGCCATTCAACTACTGGCGTGAACCACTCGTAACACAAGCAATTTAAGCTCACTACGAGTGGTTAATTGGAATATTAGTAATGTTTATAGCAATGTTAATATTCTTTTTAAAGAATTATATATATATATATATATATATATATATATATATATATATATATATATATATATATATATATATATATATATATATAGAATTGGGTAAAAGTGAATACCGTCACCCATGAACAACTTCAACACCAGGGGAATTGCAGACGCGTTGCCGGCCTTTTAAAGAAGAGTAGGCTCTTTTCTTGAAGGTCTCTAAGTCATATCAGTCCGGACACGTCGCTGGTGGTAGTAGATTCCACAAGGAGTGTGTCCGATAAAGAAAACTTCAAGTACAACAAATAATAGGTCCTTACATATGAAATTGGCGTTTTGTACGGGAGGAATATAAAGTCCATTTTTTTTTGGTAAAATATATTTAATTAATCAAAGCACCGTTGTTATCTATGTATTTTTTCCATCTCATAGGTAATTCTTTGGTGCCTTTAAAAAAACCATGGGGACGCGAATCAATAAACTCTTCGAAGGCGGTTTGGACTGCCGCATCGGAGTTAAATTTTTTTTCTTGTAAGAATTAGTCCAAATTCCGGAAAAAATTGTAATCTGTTGGAGCATGGCCCGGGGAGTACGGTGGATATAGTAGACATTCCAATTGTAGTTCATCAGACTTAGTGGTTGTTTGTTGTGCAGTGTGTGGTCTTGCGTTGTCGTGAAGTAGCAGTGGCCAAGAGCGATTGACCAATATCAGTTGTTTAGCAGCTAGTTCCCCCTTCACGTTTTGCAGTTACTGACACTAGATATCTGCTTGTATTTTAGAAAGCTGTAGGGAACGACACCGGCGCTAGTACACCAAATACTCACAAGTAACTTTTCTAAATCAATTTTCGTTAAGAGCACGATTTGGCTGGGTCTCCAGGGTTCACCCATTGCGACGCGTTTGCTGCCAATTATCGCACAGTAGGTATCCACTTTTCATCACAAGTAATGGTTCCGTTTTTAAATCCCTTCATTTTTGTGTCGGTGGAGCAAAGTAACACAGCAGTCGACGAATGTTTGCAAGTTCGATTCACTTAATTCATGAGGTACCCATCATTCAAGTTTTTTTACTTTCCCGATTTGCTTCAAGTGGATTAATACAGTTTTATCACTTACCCTGAAGCCTGCAGCTATCTCTGAAGTGCTTTGTGATGTATCCGCTTCAACAATAGCCTTTAATTCTTCATTTTTCAATTTGGTCTCCGGCCGTCCACGGGTTTGGTTCTGAAGGTCGAAATTTCCAGAACGAAAACGTTGAAACCAAAAACGTACCGTGTTTTCTTTTGCGACGCCAGCGCCGTACACATTATTAATCCTTCGAGCTGTTTCTGCAGCACTGGTGCCACCGTAGAACTCGTACTCGTAAATATACCGATATTTCATGTTTTCCATTGTACGGTAATAAGCGACGCCAAAGAAAAAAATAATGAGGAAAAAACAAATTATATGACTGTTTTCAAAACTCAAATGTACCAGCTAAATGAATTTATAAATTTAAATTTAGAATTCTTAACCAAAGAGGAGATATTTCAGATCAAAGTGGTCAGTACAACAAAACGCTAATTTCATATGTAAGGACCCAATAGTTTTCTTCTATAGTTCGTGCCAAATCGATTGAGAAAAACGGCCGATGACCTATATAGTCATAGGTGTCAAAAGGTCATAACAATATTTTAATATTGATATTATTCACACTTCTAGGCCAGAACATATCTTTTGTTTTTTTTGTTTCTTAAGTAATATAATCTGTAGTTCCTATAAACATCTTAAAATCTTACGGTATATCGCGAAAAATGTGTTATATTTTATATTTCAATTTATGGTAAGTAACGCAGCAGTTCCTTTAATAACAGTTTCATATAAAAAAAATTGAAGCAATATAATCACCATATTAAGCTTTTGCAAATTCATCCCTCTAAAATAAACAAAACACGCGTTACGTCAGTTCGTTCTAAAAGAAACGTGACAATGGCGGCCAGAGATGCCTCACTTTTTTTGGGCCGGCCCGCATGCACCGAATAAAAATAAAGTTCATATTGAAAATAAAGTTTTATCTTTTCAATAAGTACGTACTTATTCGGTGTCGTTATCACTCGAATCTTTATATGTGTTATAAATTAATGCTTTTTGTTGTCAAATTAATAAATTACTATATAACAATAGATGGTTTTTCTTCTACAGCGATCTTTTAGATAACTTTTTAATAATAGTTAATGAATATATATCATATCAAACATTATAAAAAATAATAATAAAAAAATCATTATATATAAAGTACTACATATAAAAAGTGCCTATATATTGAAGATTTGTAGCCCCTGGTTAAACGACCGAAAGGTCAATGTCCGTTTTTCTCAATCGATTTGGCACGAACTATAGTAAAATGATCCAGATGGTATAGATGATATCGCAAGTTTTATTGCGATGTGCGATGGTGAAATTTAGCATCTTGAATTAGTCTGAGCAATTTCTATAATCTGAACTTGCTCGTTGTGGTCAACAGTTTGGGTTTTGTTTCCGTTTTGGTTTGTAGAAGGAGGACAAAAGTATATCTCGATTGCTCTAGTAATTGCGGACACTTGTGCACCTCTGTACTCCAAAACATCATATGTTTAAGTTCTAGGTTCTTAGAGAGGACTTGCTTTTCTTACAAACAAGTGACCACCCAGCTAAGAGTCCACTTGACGGTAAAAGGCTAATGCAGCCTATGCAACCAATTTCAAGCAAAGAATGATTGAGATCAAAAGCTTTACAGCTTGTAGGTGAATATTATATGACTTACAGAACATGAGCTTTTATTAAGTTTTCGAAACGGAACACAATATATATATATCTCTATTTAAAATCATGAGATTTGACAGGCCTGTTGGTCTAGTGGTTAGTGACCATGACTGCTAAGCCGGAGGTCGTGGGCTCGATTCCCACCCAGGACAAATGTTTGTGTGATGAGCACGACCATTTGTTCTGTGTTTGGGTGTAATTTATCTATAATATTTATGTATTTAGAAATATATAAGTATGTTTATCAGATGTCTAGTACCCATAACACAAGCTCTGGTTAGCTTGGGACTAGATGGCGTTGTGTGATAGTTGTGGAATATTATTACTATTATTATAATTATAATGAGCACGTCTGTTAGTAATCATGTATCTTCCGAATGACAACCGATTGAGGTCATATTCTCACAATATATTATTGGTTTTGTCGAGACGATGGTTCATAACGTACTCAAATTATGCACAAACTATATTTATTTACCAATATAACAAAATCTGGACACTTAAAATTTTTAATAAATTTCATATTTTAATTGTGAAAACTCCGAAGTGAAAATCATCGCGCCATCTACCGGAAAGGACAGAAGTTCAGCTGGTTTACAAATCTAATTTTTTTGAATCATCGAATTAAGAAAATTCAAATTCCAACAGGTTACACCGTCCTTATTGAATCACGTGTCACTTGACATGAAACTCTTAGCGAGACGTCAATTAAGGCGACGCCTTTCTCCAAATTCCGAGGATTAAGTAGGCTATTAAACGAAAGATTGAAGCTGTCGAAATTCCGGCGGGCGGTGGTGTGGCCACCATTAGTCGCGCGATAATCACCGACGGCGCGGCGCCGCTGCTTCTGCCGAATCATCGTCGCCTGCCCACTCGTCATCACCAGTGGACCACAGACATAGTAATCCATAGACCAGAGGGCATTATCTTTTTTATAATTCTAAAGTTACTAACACTTTTTTATAGAATAAGGGCGACTAACGAACTCATAGCCCACGTTATGGTAAGTGAATGCTGTGGCCCGTAGACATATTTATCCTTGGTTAGGAATTAAAATGCAGATGTGTTGTCACCCGTGAGAACTAAGGTAGAATAATTCATTTCCAATAAAAAGGTTCTCCAGTTCTCTACATTTATAATACGAAACACAGTATCCTTAAGCTGCTATTCTACGCTGGTATTCTGTGAGAGCGTACTCCTTTCCTGGTCGAGTCGACCTATTCGTTCACCTTGATGGTAAGTGGATACATTTTTGAAGAGTACGCAGGAATTACATCACTTAATTCCTCCCTTGCCATTCCATCAACGAACAACTAGACGCTCGACTAGTCTCCTCTTAGTTTCCGACTTACCACGCGTAATACGTACATTGTGAATATAGCAAAAGAGTGAAATTTTCAGCATCTGTTTTTTCATCTGATTTGAATTTGGGTGTCTTAATGGCAAGAGTGATAGGCTTTAGCTAAGTTATTGTTACGCCGCGCTCAAATCAGCGCCATCTAGTGTCAGGAACGAGAGCGAGGGGAGCGTTGCAGTTTATGACATCACAGATCTCTCAACCGACAGCGCCATCCGAAGAACTAAGTTTCTAGAAAATCTATACTCGAGCACTCGTCGCTTTGCACGTGTTTACTTGAACATTCCGCATATTTTGCTAATTTAAATAAATAGGTGGCGCAAGATGCGATCGAGACAGAGTTTAACTCGGCGACACAAGCGAAGCTTCGGAGCGGAATTAAGTGAATTAGTGTGTTTAATTATAGTGTTTTTAACTTTAATTTGTATAAAGTAAATTAAAGTGTTAATTTAGGTAATTTTATCGGCAATTTTTATTGTCACGAACCTCAAGCTCGTAACACTATTTTATGGTCGTAGCTAGGAATGCCAGATTGGAAGACCAAAATATCTCGACATAATTTTGAAAATTTCTGAAGTTTGGGGTTGTTGTCGGGAGAAACAAATATTACAAATAAAAATGTGAAATAAAAATATCGTTTTTTAAATAAATAGGCTATAAAAAGACTTAGCATTGTTGACACAACTAATTTAAGTACACTTAATTTTTAGGTTGCCACATGTACTTTAGTGAGGCCACCAAGTTGGATTCTTTATAAGTATTGAGTAGATTTAGAATTCAAACAATTTTATTCAAAGTTTAACTTCTTTTAAAGTTCTATTAAATCTAATTACTAACTCAGCTTTTATTAAATCAAAAGCAGTTGTTTGTCTGTAGGCAAGCTGTTTGTCTGGAGATTTTGAGTTTTGTCGGGAGTGTGGAGATCATTTAAAATATCGGGAGAATCCAGACGGATCCCGATCATCTGGCAACCCTAGTTGTAGCACGAATGGTCGGCTTTAATACGAAAGGGCTATGCATTTACCAGCAGAATAATACTATAACTGCTGTGTTTATTATAGTGAATATATATCTAGGCAACCGGAGATTTTCTTTAATTTTTATTGGAAATGAAGTAACTACGTTTTGATTCTTACTTAGGGAGAAATGTAGATGGCTATGGGCCACAGCATCCACTTACCATCAGAAGAGTGTGCTCATCTGTCACTCCTATACAATAAAGAAAGCTCGTTATTGCACTTTTCTATCTTCGTCTCCATAAAGTCCGAGATGACTTCTACTTACTTCAAGTGGCGTCCTGACACCAACTTCAAAATATGAGGCTGCAGATATCGAATTTGATTCTCAGTTTGTAATAAAAATAATAATATGGTAGTGATAATAAACCAGGTGTACTCCTAGGTAGAGGAGAAGCCCTTTTACCTAGTAAAGTAGTACAACCAGAGTTTTTTTTAATTTTACAAAAAATAAGAAGAAACTTTTTGTCCGACTTATTATTAGTAATGGGAATTTTATTATATACTAGCTGGCCCGGCAGACGTTATTCTTTCCTTTCTGGTTGATTACGCGATGAGTTTAATTTTCACACACTTTTATAAAGACTTATTAAACGTAATACGTATAGGTAAATCCTCTTGATAACTAATAGAACCACCACAGTAGACAGTAGTAGTAGTAGTAGTACACAGACAGTAGTTTTCCGTAAGCGGATAATGAGTTGCCTATATGTTATACGCCATCATTTACTGCGTACACACCAAATTTCATGAAAAATTTTCTATTGATTTATATATATATATATATATATATATATATATATATATATATATATAAATATATATATATATATATATATATATATATATATAGTACCTGGTTGACCGAGCTTTTCTCGGTATTTTTCGCTCGATTTTTTTTAATTCGTATGTTTTCGAAATTATATTATATACATATATATATACAAATATACAAATTACATACTGATGAAATATAAATAATATTTTTTGATCTTAGCGACATAACAGAAAAAACGGAACTGGTTATTTGAATAAAAATCATGAGTGCAATTATTTTAATTTAAATTTTCATGTTTTTAAAAAATACTAAACAAAGGGCTCGAAAAAATAGATTTTCTCAAAAAAGAAAGGAACTTGAAAATAAAATTAAAAAAAGTCGGTCGGTCGGTCTGTATACTCGAAACGTCGGGAATAAAAAATAAGTTTATTCGATTACTAAAACGTTTTAAAAATAGTTTTATCTTGAAATGATATTCGGGGTCGCAAAGTTTTCATTTTCCCAGGACTTTAACACCTGAATCCGAACTTAGTTTTGAAATAATTTTATTCTTTTTAGTTCTGAAGTCAGTTTTTACTCTTCTAAAGTATAATTTTTAATTAAATGCTTGACCATGTTCTCAGCAATATCTTTAATTAAGACAACAAGAATTTCTCAAATTCCATAGATGGCAACATCGCTACCGTGTTCAAGCAAACCCATTTTGTACAGTGACGTGTGCATTGGTATATTGAACGAATCAAATGACAGACATACACCAGCGTTCAACGATATTGTAACTTTGATTACAACATAGACACGTCTAAACTTTTTATATGAAAAATAAATAATATCGATTTGCTTTTTGAATAAAATAAATTTGTCATTTATTATTCTATCGCGTTTAATTTTCTTTAACTCTCACGTTTCGAGTAGTTTTCAAATTCTATAATTTTCACGGAAGGATAAAAAATCAAACAACTTTTTTTAGAGTAAGGATGACAAATAAGCACAAAGTCTACCTGATGGTAAGCGTATTTTGTGACCCATCGACATATACATTAATCCTCGATTAAGATTCAATCTGTAGATGTGTTATCACCCCTGTGGACAAGATAAAACGACTAGTTACGTATGTCTGTACGTATACGTACTCGTACTTACGTATATGTGTATTTATATCTCATTTAAATCAGCTCCTTCCTACAGCAACTTTTTTATCTTTGCACCACCTGGACATGAACTGGTAGAGAATGAGTCGTCCGCCTGTATACATTATTGTGCATATGAAGTTTAATAAATGAACTCAGGATTTAGGTAGGATAAGACTACTCTCGAAGAGAATACTCGTATCTGTTCCCTTGTTATCTGCCCTCAGAAGGAGGTAACTCATCTGTTTTTGTAATTCTTAATCGAGGATTGAAAAAGGTGACATTATCTACGTGCCATTAGAGGTACTGTGCGCTTTTGTCGATCTATTTCAATAAAAAAACACGTGTACGATACTAACAATAATAACAAACTGAATAACTACTTCTAGTGAGTGTATAGAACCGGATACCCTTTTTACTGAAAACGAGACATTCCAACTTAGTACTTACGGGTGACAACGCATCTGCATTTTGATTCGTAATCGAGGATAGATGTAGATGTCTATGGGCCACAGCAACCACTTACCATCAGGTGGACTGTTGATTTGCCACTCTTCTCCTATAAAAGAGATGAAATAATAATGGCTTATCCCTACTCGTCTTTGGAATTTGAATTTTTTGGTTAATTTAAGTCATAAATCTATGTGTTTGTTGCCCTGTAACCTATATGCTGTAGAGTTGCCATTCTGTAATGATTAGTCGCGGGTACACTTACTTCAAAATAGTCGTCACCATTTTTTTATGATACTGGAATGACAATCGAACTTGATGATCTGATGACAGTCCACCTGATGGCTACTGCAGTCCATGGATCAAAGCAGCCAATTTCAAGCAAACAAAGCTAACTGCGTAGTAAATATCCGTTGTAAACAATGAAGTCTACAGTTGTCACCTGTGAGGAATAAGATGTAATGATTCACAATTATACTGCCTATCTTATATCCTTTAGGCGGAAACACGGCAACACGAAAGTGAACACGGAAGTGAACGATAATCAAGGCATAAAATATCAATACGTAAGTTGAATTTTCTTACTCCGCTGCTTATGATAATAAATTTGTTCGCAACAGCTTTTTACAACAATCAAAAAGATTGCATCCAAGTCACTGAGTAGATCACAGGTAACAGATGTTGAATCTATATATATATATATATATATATATATATATATATATATATATATATATATATATAATCGGGATCTCGGAAACGGCTCCAACGATTTTCATAAAATTTAGTGTCCATCGAGTTTCGGGGATAATAAATCGATATAGCTAGGATTTATTTTTAGAAAATGTCTTTTTGTTCGTGTTTTTAGGCAATGAAAAACTGCTACAATATCGTTAGAATAAGAAGGTAAATTTTGACAGATTGTTAATGATTAGAAATAGCTTAATTTGTATAATGGGCGGTCACAGGATCGTAAAACCCCGGTTCGAGCCCAGACCGACCGACCGACTTTTTTTAATTTTATTTTCAAGTTCCTTTCTTTTTTGAGAAAATCTATTTTTTCGAGTCCTTTGTTTAGTATTTTTTAAAAACACGAAAATTTAAATTAAAATAATTGCACTCATGATTTTTATTCAAATAACCAGTTCCGTTTTTTCCGTTATTTCATCAGTATGTAATTTGTATCTAAATATAATTTCCAAAACATACGAATTAAAAAAAATCGAGCGAAAAATACCGAGAAAAGCTCGGTCAACCAGGTACTATATATATATATATATATATATATATATATATATATATATATATATATATATATGTATAGTACCAGGTACAAGTGTTTTTTTATTGAAATAGATCGACAAAAGCGCACAGTACCTCTAATGGCACGTAGATAATGTCACCTTTTTCAATCCTCGATTAAGAATTACAAAAACAGATGAGTTACCTCCTTCTGAGGGCAGATAACAAGGGAACAGATACGAGTATTCTCTTCGAGAGTAGTCTTATCCTACCTAAATCCTGAGTTCATTTATTAAACTTCATATGCACAATAATGTATACAGGCGGACGACTCATTCTCTACCAGTTCATGTCCAGGTGATGCAGTACCAGTCCAGGTGGTGCAAAGATAAAAAAGTAGCTGTAGGAAGGAGCTGATTTAAATGAGATATAAATACACATATACGTAAGTACCTATACGTACAGACATACGTAACTAGTCGTTTTATCTTGTCCACAGGGGTGATAACAAATCTACAGATTGAACCTTAATCGAGGATTAATGTATATGTCTATGGATCACAAAATACACTTACTATCAGGTAGACTTTGTGCTTATTTGTCATCCTTACTCTAAAAAAAAGTTGTTTGATTTTTATCCTTCCGTGAAAATTATAGAATTTGAAAACTACTTGAAACTTGAGAGTTAAAGAAAACTAAACGCGATAGAATAAACAAATGACAAATTTATTTTATTCAAAAAGCAAATCGATATTATTAATTTTTCATTTAAAAAGTTTAGACGTGTCTATGTTGTAATCAAAGTTACAATATCGTTGAACGCTGGTGTGTCTGTCTGTCATTTGATTCGTTCAATATACCAATGCACACGTCACTGTACAAAATAGGTTTGCTTCAACACGGTAGCGATGTTGCCATCTATGGAATTTGAGAAATTCTTGTTCTCTTAATTAAAGATATTGCTGAGAACATGGTCAAGCATTTAATTAAAAATTATACTTTAGAAGAGTAAAAACTGACTTCAGAACTAAAAAGAATAAAATTATTTCAAAACTAAATTCGGATTTAGGTGTTAATGTCCTGGGGAAAACAAAACTTCGAGACCCCGAATAAAATTTCAAGGCAAAACTATTTTAAAACGTTTTAGTAATTGAATAAACCTAATTTATATTCCCGACGCGACGTTTCGAGTATACTTTGTGTGTCGAGTATACACCCATGGTCACGGGTGGACAGAGGTGTTCTACGTTTCAATGTCATAATTAACTACGGCTACCTTCAGGAATATTAAAAATTAATTAAATGCGATAAGATCCGTAAAAAAATGTTTGTAGTATTCGCACAAATATAAGAAATTGTGTTTTAATAATTTATTTCAAGACAATTCAAATTCATTCAATGAATGTAAGTAGTACCTATACGTGAGTGTAATATGGTTATCCGGTTAATATGGTCACTTTCTTATAACTCAAAAACTACAGTTTTGTTTGCGTAGACGGTAGCTCGTCAACGGTCAATCAAATAATAAACAGTCAAAAGGGCTCTGCTTGTCGACGCCATTTTGACAGTTGACATTATAGTAAATATTTTAGTCGATTTCAGTATGGTGTAGGCACTGACTTCTACATATACAAGTATATATAGAGGTCAGTGGGTGTAGTGTAATAAGTTTTTTTTGAAGGTGATTTTTTAAAGTGTTCCCAATATTGCCAAAACCTTTTTGTTTTTTTTTCTTAATATATTAGTTATAGTATACGACTTTGTATTTTTGTTTTCGTTCTCCTCCTACTTTTAGTTTTAGAGAGCAGCAAAGCTTAAGGTCACCATATTACCGTCACGTATTTTATAATACTATCTACATATGTATGTAGATAGTATTATAAAATACGTGAAGTAAACAAAATTAAAATTTATCTTTATGAAAATAGAGCATTACCTACGAGCAGTTCTCGGCCTAATTCATAGTACTTATCATTGTTAAATAGTCTACTTTCACAAATAGTTTTGTCTCATCGTAGTTTATTCTTTCACATTTTACTTATCATTCGTCAGCCATTTTTAGCACATGTATTGGGTAGGTTTTTGCCAATACCACCATATTTACTTCGTTTGTTGTTCATAATATTTGATACAGCTACAACACGATAGTAGAACCCGCAACAAATTACTTTGATTTTAAGCCTAAAGAGGATTATAGGAACCAACTGCACGTGTTAGCTACAGTAAATATTTATAGAGTAAGGGCGACAAACAAGTACACAGTCCACATGATAGAAGGTGGATGCACCTTAAGAATTAAGAGGATGTGAACAAAAAATCAAAAGAAGAACAAAAAGAGAACAGAAAAACTAAGATATGGGGGAAGATATAAGAGGAGAGAGAAGCGAAAGATGAGATATCGAGATTAGATTGTCAGATAACTTTTCAGCAGGAGTCCGCCTGGTTGGGTACCACCATCAAAAAAAATTATAAATGCTGGAGCACAGCAGTGCGTGTACTGCTGTGCTCCAGCCTGAAGGGTGCAATCCTAGGCTGTGAGACATTCTATTTCAGTCCTCAGATGTGACGACGCGTTTGAAATCTTCTTAGTTTTACGTTGGTTGCAGATGTCAATAGGCTGCAGTTGCTAGTTACCACCAAGTAGGCTGTAAGTCCGCATGTAATCGGTTTTATTTAAAAAAAAATACATATTTTTGTTGTAGAGAGTGTGTATACACACGCAAACTTAGTGTGTTGACTATGTCAACTATTCTAAATTTGCTCCAAATAATTACAAGTAAATGCTATTTGCAATTATAAAGAACATGGTATTCTTCCGCCATCTTATCTGACATTAAAGTCATGTCAGAGGAGCATGGGATTTCTTTTCCCCCTGATAACATCTGCGTGGTTTCGCGTCCGTCGGTACGTCCGACCGTCTTCACGCAGCATGAGCCTATCGATTGATTCCAATTGAGATGTTTGATTGAAATCTGTACCTGTATCAAACTGAATTAGTTTATTTGGGCTCTGTCAATGGAGAAGGTTGTTGGGGGTTTTTAGATGTCTATTATTAAAGGTGGGTGTTGCAAGGCTTAGAAAGGCTTGTCTGTGTAGTGGAATTACTTAACATATTAGTAAACTTGACGATTAAAGTTTACGTTTATAAGTTGCCTCCATTACGAATATTTTATTGACTCATTTAAATTGTGAATTACATTTAATTGGAATAGTCCATAGAATACTATCATACACAATAGAATGGCTGTCTACCTTATTTGTACGACAATAGGCGTCGCCGGGAGCACATACAAGCAATTACGTCGTATTATCACTACTACAAACCCGATTCGCTGTGTTGACAGACAGATTTTAATACATATTTATTTGTAAATAGCGTGCAATTTGGCATTTTCTAAATAATTTACATGCGAAATTTGGAAACGATTGTAACGTCAAAACACATCTCATGTTGACATTTATACGTGTGAATTGACGTGTTAGTGACATTTTAGCGGCTACACGGGCTCCGCCCACTCCTCCGTTCTATTATGTATGTGATGATGAATCTGAATATACTTTATCGTACACCACAAACAAATTTGTAAAGAACATAACAAAGAACAGATTACATGTACAATTTGGCGGCCTTATCGCGCTACATAGCGATCTCTTCCAGGCAACCAAAGGTGTAGAGGAATAAAACTGTGAATACTAGGTTAGGTGGTGCAATATAAATATACCTAATATAATATCAAAATATGCTACTTACGATCATATTATTCTTATGGGAGATTTCAACACCTGCCTTATTAAATATGATTCTCGCTCCCAAAACCTTCTGACTTTGGTATCTTTCTTCAATCTTCTCACTCTCCCCCTTCAGGCAACTCACCACTTCCCTAACTGTAACCCTTCTTTGCTTAATATTATGATCGTTTCTTCCTCCTGATAGTGTCATGTCTAATGGACAAATACCTGCCTCTTTTTCATATCATGATTTAATCTACATCTCTTATCGTCTCTGTCCACCTAAAAAGAAATCCCAATCCTTGTTCCTTCGTAATTACAAGAGAATAGATCTGAAGTCATTGCAGCGTGATATAAGTAATGTTGATTGGAGACCTATTGTTGACAATACTAATATTAATGAAAAGGTTTGTAACTTTAATGATATAATTTTGAAGGTATACAATAACCATGCCCCGCTCAAACGCGTAAAAATAAAGCGTAATCCTGCACCACGGATTACACAAGATATAAGAGAACTTATGGGCTAGAGGGACAAAGCTAAGCAAAGGTTTAAACGTCTTCCATCTGAAAATAACTTAAATCGTTTTAAATTTTTATGCAACCGCTGCAGTCGCTTGTGTCGGTATGCTAAAAGACGCTACTTTTACAACTCTCTCCATAATAAAAATTCTACCGAGATGTTCCCTTCCTTCGTGTTTCCTTCGTTCTGTTGGTGTGGGCAGGTCTCCGATCCTAGAATACAATGACGTTAAAGTAAAGGATCTAAACAATCACTTTGCTACTCCTCCTATGACTTTAGATCCTTACATCAAATCCAACACACTACTCGCATTGGCGGGTATACCGAAACCGCACGTTTGCCCTTTTCATCTTTCCCTTGTAACGGAGGAAGATGTCAAAAAATCCATCCTAGCCATCTCTTTAAATGCTGTTGGTATTGATGGTCTATGCACGAAGATAATTTTGCTAGTTCTACCTTTAGTTCTACCAATTCTTACCCACATATTTAATTTTTCTATATCGTCATCATCTTTTCCTTCAGCTTGGAAACACGCATATATAATTCCTCTGCCTAAGGTTTCTACTCTTTCTTCTTTGTCTCAATTTCGTCCCATATCTATTTTACCCTTTCTTTCTAAAGTTCTGGAACACATCATCCATAGTCAACTCTCTCTCTTCTTATCGTCTAACTCCTTACTCTCCACTTATCAGTCGGGCTTTCGTCGTGGACACAGCACTGTCACTGCTTTACTTAAAGTAACCGATGATATCCGTTGGGCCATGGACAATAAATCTCTTACACTTTTAGTTTTGCTTGACTTTAGTAGTGCTTTTACCTCAGTAGACTTTGATATTCTTCTCCGGATCCTGGAATCTATAAACATTTCCCCATCTGCCATCGCATGGTTTGATTCATATCTTCGTGATCAATCACATTGTGTCCGTGCTAATGACACTCCATCCGATTGATCTGGTATCACTACGGGTGTACCTCAGGGTGGCGTTCTTTCCCCCCTTTTATTTTCCATATTTATTAACTCTATTACGAGTGTTATTATATCTAATTACTATCTCTACGCGGATGACTTACAGCTTTATCGTCATTTTCCGGTGGGTGATACAAATAATGCAATTGCATCCATGCATTCGGATCTGAGCCGCATCTGTGAATGGTCTGCATCCTTCGGACTATTAGTTAATCCCACGAAATCTCAGGCCATCATAATAGGCAGTAGGCATTTGCGTAATAGATTAGAATTTACATCACTACCTTTTGTTTGTTTTAATGGCGTCCCTATACCCTTTGCCAATACTATCAAAAACTTAGGCGTCATATTTGATCACCATTTAACATGGACCACGCATATCGCTGAAGTTACTCGCAAGGTCTACTTTACTTTGCATTCGCTTAAATGTCTACAAAATTTCTTACCCCTTAAAGCTAAAATATCACTCGTGCTTACTCTTATCCTACCTCTCCTTGATTATACGGATGCCTGTTATTTGGATGCTACAGAGAAGCTTCTTAATAAACTTGAGCGCTTGCAAAATCAGTGTATCCGTTTTATATTTGGGCTCAAGAAATTTGACCGTATATCTCAGTTTCGTAAGCAACTCAAGTGGCTCCCAATTCGACTTCGAAGGAACACTGGATTATTATGTCTCCTCTATAACATTTTGCACAACCCTTCCTTTACCACATACCTCAGAAGCCGATTTTCCTTCACCCATCCTCCGGACAAACCATGCAGATCCCTTTTTAAAAATCTTCTTGACTTTCCCGTCTATAATTCCGGTTTTACTCCCACTCCTTTTCAGTTCACGCGGTAAGATTATGGAACTCACTACCGTCAAATATAAGAAATTCCGAAACTTTGTTGGTATTCAAGAAACGTCTTAGAGATAACTACTTTGCATCCTGTTAATTTATATATATTATTCTATTATATTAGTTTTAGTTTATATATATATATATATATATATATATATATATATATATATATATATATATATATATATATATATATATATATATCATATGTAACTATCGTATTTATTATTATTATTATTTATTGATTTATTTTATTTTTATTTATTGTTTTATTTTATATAATTTACGTAACATTGTGTATTTTATTTATTTTTAGTAGTACTAATGTATGCACGAAGTTCGCTATTTCAATATAATTTCCATTATGGGTCTACTGAAAGATATTTCAGCGAATTTGGAAATAAGTAGAGCCTTTGTACGTAATTACTATAAGACTGCTTCTGTATCTTAATATATGTACATAAAATAAATTAAAAAATGCAATAAAATAACTAATACATTAAAATATATGATACTCGTATACATACGTATATACATAAACATATACACATATATGTAATATATATATATTAATATATATATATATATATATAATCTATGGGATAGTCATTTTGGTTACTCTTGAACTAGCCTTAATAAGCTAATTTTGATTTGTAAGATTAAAGAAAATATTTAATATGAAATTATTTCATTGAACACACAGAGGTGGCAGAGGGAAAGAAAAGAGGGAAGGGTAACAGGAGATGGGCAGCAGCGTCTTGCTGAGAACAATTCAAATAATAAAAAGTAAAACACTGCGGTTACCAGTTCGCCTGCCAAGCATGGCAATTATGGCAAAATCCCGCTGATAAGTCTTTAGCGGAAGCCTGTGGTCAGCAGTGAACTTTTAGCTGTAATGGATGGTATGCAAAAAATATGTAATTTCGCCAGTACCTAAATGCTACAATTTTAATATTATTAAATGCTGGTTATTTCTCAATAAGTTAATGTATCGATAAACATTGGTTGTTTATCGATACATTAACTTATTTTTTTCTAGAATAGAGACATACGAGTACAAAGTTCACTTGATGTTATAAGTTACTGACAGATTGACTGGAAAAGCTGTGTGTAATAATGATTATAATATACCCTTTGAAGCTAGTTTTAAAATTTAAACGGATATGAAACCGTCTATCGTAGCTGTCTCTGACACCGAAACGTCTGTTAACTAGAAAATTAAATTCAGATCGCACGATAAGCTATTAAAAACCCAGCTCTTGCTGTGTGAGTCCACTTTGACCTTTAACTACACCGATGTGTAAAAAGGTTCAATTCTTTCGAAGGCAATATATTTTTTAAACATATTTTTTAACATTTTAAGCCAATGCTCAACAACTCTGTCACTTGATGGTAGGTGGTGGTGGTGACTTAATGATGATGTTGACAAACGAAATCAACTTCATTGTTGTACGTTACAAACAACAAAGCAAACCGTTTAGTTCTAATTTGTAGTATTGACAACAAAGGCATGTAGAGTGGCCTAGCTCTGGTTGTCTGATGGTGTAAGGGAGATAGAGAAATTAATTCATGCGATTCCAGCGCATACTCTCTACTATTTGATAAACTCTTTTGACGATTCATAACTAGTGTCCGGTATTGGATGATTGGTCAATAGTAATTTCAAAGTTAAAAAGTTCGACGGATTCAACTCGGCTGAGCAGCGTTCGGGAAATTACGACGCATCTTCTCGTCAGGCATACCTCAAAAAGATTGTACACAACCAGTCCGTCTTGCCAGTGATGACCAGGACGTGTCCTTCACTCCTGGCAGTATGAGGCAGCTCAAGGGTGCTCAGTGAGCTTTGGAGAGGGCTATGCTCGGGGTTTCCCTGCGTGATAAACTTAGGAATGAGTATATCCGCAGTAGAACCCCGACATAGTCCAGCGGATTATTAAGCTCAAGTAGCAATGGGCCGGTTATATAGCTCAAAGAACTGATAACCCATGAGGAAAAAAGGTTCTCGAGTGGCAGCCTCGTACCGGCAAGTGAAGCGTAGGGCATCCCCTCACCACATGGAGTGACAACTTGGTAACATGAAGGAAGTCGATGGATGCAGGTGGCTCAGGACTGTGTTTTGTGGCATTCTTTGGGAGATCACAAAACACTGTCCTGATTGGAGGACTATGTTCAGCAGTGGTCTTATGAAGGGCTGTAATGATGATGATGTTAAAACAGCGTATTAAAATCTATCGAAACGTCCCGGCATCGCCTCGGTAGGATCTATCTATATGGCGTTATTTAATTCAAGATAATGATTAAAGTACCATGTATTTTAACGTAACTAAATTCTGCTGAATTTAGTGGTGACACACAGAGTACTAAGATGAATTGCCTGTTTACCTGCAAAAAGAATCTCTGGTTCTAGATGCTCACCATATGAGAAACACAGCAGCATAAGCTACTAATTAACTCCATGGCTTTGAAGATATTTGATCCAACTTAATCAAAATTTTATTAAATTTATAAAGAAATCAAATATCTTTATTAATGACTTTGAAAAAAGCATTTATGAACGTCAACATATCATAATAATATGTGTTATATTAATATAATAATAATTATTGTTCATAATATCTGGAGCTGGCTCACGAGGTAATTTTTGTATTTATTTTATTTATATTTATGTATATTTATTTTTTCATTTTAATTTATAATTATATATTTATAGAATCCAACCAGATGAGAAAACTGTATAGATACCCCAAATAATTGTTACTTAATAATAGTAATATTTACCACGAGTATAGTATGATACAGTACACTATATACAGAGAAATATATGTGGTAGAACTGCGCTGCAGCTATATTATGGTTGTAGCACGAATGAGTCGGCTCGACCGGGGAGGGATCACGCTCTCACAGAATACCAGCTTGAAATAGTAGTATAATGCTGCTGTATTTCGTGCGGTGAGTGTGGAGAACCGGAGACCCGTTTTATTGGAATTAAGGCATTCTATCTTAGTCCTCAGGGGTGACAACGCATCTGCGTTTTGATTCTTAATAGAGGTTAAAAATGTGGATGTTTATGGGCCATAGCATCCTCTTACCATCAGATGGACCGCTTGCTCGTTTGACACCTTTATTTTATTAAAAAATATAAAAAATAAATTAGCAACAACTTTCGACGATTCACGTCTTTTGTGAATTTATGTCCCGTATAACTTATTAAATTTTTCAACGCTAAACCGAAAGACATTGAGACCAAGCATCTTTAACTGTAAGGTATTGACTGTGGAATATGCTGTCTCTCTTAGTGACCCTTTCACATATTTTTTAAAAATATGTAAAGGTAAGTTTATGAGATAGAGAAACTATCTCATTGGAAAAGTGCACACATTGTCCGGCAAAGGAGTTACATACCTTCTTCAGTCTTAAGGAAGGAATCACTAATTTGCCTAATTTAGTGGTTCCTTCTTTATTAAATTTGATTTTATGAATGTCATTTTTTAATAATTCGTACTGCAGCGTGACTCTACCATTCAAATTAGAGAAGTGCTAATGTGGGCTCTGGTTGAGCATCCCGGTGGTAGAACTCTTATTTGGTGAACTGGCTGCCAAGAATATTGAAAGTGCAAAGTTATGAGGCAAGCCTGTATAGGTCTTATTACTAACTTTTTTTATAAAATAAGGGTGACAAACGAGCACACAGTCCACCTGATGGTAAGTGGTTGCTGCGGCGCACAGAAATCTGTAGCCGTGCCCGTAGATGCGTTACCACGTCTGAGGACTAAGATGGAATGCCTCGTTTCTAATAAAAATGGTTTTCGGTTCTCTATACTCACCATACGAAATACAACAGCTGCTATTTTACACTGGTATTCTGTGAGAGCGTGGTAATTTGTGGCCCAATGCTCTACCACGTAACTTACGAATCAATTGGGATTTGTTAGTGTCAAATTTTAGTGTCTAATCATTCAAGCAAAAGTAATGACATTGTTTTAGAAACTTTTAAATTTAGGAATAATTTTTATAATTAAATTTAAAGGTTGCGAAAGTAAACGACAGCATTTTAATATTATAAAGATACTCATAGACAAAATTTGGAGAAACCCAAAAATGTGTGTACAAAACAAAATATCATTTATATTTGTGACTAAGTTTATTATTTACATTTAACTTATTATTTGTTAATTTAATATAGCAAACGGCGAAAAAAAACTACAAATGACAAAAATTACCCAAATAATTATGAAAAAAATTACGGGAAGGAAACATTTTTGTACTTAACATTTTTTCATAAATAGTTAAGAAAGGCTATAACGTGTGTTGCCTAGACTAGCTCTTCGAAATGTTTCCAGTCTCCTAGGCACACTCCTAAACAAGTTATCAATAAAATCTTGAGAGAGGAAATAATAATACCATAATTACAAGCAAGCACATCTCATTGTAAGTACCTAATTATGCCTCGTTATAGTCAAATAACGATAATTATCTCGATAGTTACATACTATATATTTATTTTATGGACCATATTCAAGTCTTCCATTATTACAAACAGCGCAATTTGATCGATTAAGTGCCGACAAATCCGGTAATTGTCAGCGGTGCCAATTTTGTAAGCGGCCATCTTAGCGTGCTATCGCCTTACTTAAAATGGCGGAACAAGTTTTTACAAACACATTCCATTGGCTGCTTTTAGATCCGCTGTGGATAAATAATTTAATAATAGCAAGAGACTTGTTTTAATACTAATTTAATGCCTCAAAGTTTCATAATAGTTTTTGGAAGGTTCAAGGAATAAAACACAAAGTTAAAAACAGTTTATCACTTTTAATACTACAAACGTATAAAAGTTTTTTTTTTTCACAAAATTAAAGTACAAAGCAAACTAATAATGCAAGGGTGCAAGAGTGCTGCAGTACTTCGCGCCGGGGTAGTTTCTTACCTTATAATAAGCTCAAGTCCGTTCGTGCATGGAGTACTGCTGTCACATATATAAGACACTGCGATTTATCTTCTATATCTAGGACTTCATCACCACTTACCACCAGGTGGAGCTGTAGTCAAGAACTGGCTTATAATAAATAAAAAAAATTGGCCACCTGAAGGTAAATGACAACTGTAACTCATTGACACCTCCAAACAATTTTAAATAAAGAAGGCTATACATGATTATACACACATTGTTATTTTGTGGCAGAAATAAGTAAAGAGAAAGTTCCTAGACAGACAGACTTATAGGCAGATGAGTGAGATGTTCTACCATCTTGTAAAAAACATTCCCCTAACAAAAAAATCTTCATAATTAGTCAAGATTCGTGCGTGGCATGTCATGTAAAGGCTAGCCGCAGTATTAAAAAATTTTAGTCACTTCTTTGTGTCAGTTCTCGAACTCCTTTTTATAAGGCGTCCAAATAAAACATAAGAACTGTCACATTTACATGCTATAAGACTAAACGCACGTCTACATTTCTGAGTTACAGACGGAGTCCCATTTCTTGAAGACTCATCTGTCCGATACCTCATAACAAATCATAAGACGTCTCAATACCCGTCGCGAGACGGCAAGATCGATCGGCGAGACGTCCTACAAAAAACACCCACGTCATCTCACAACGCGGGGATAAAAAACCAGTATATCTGTAACACGATCTCCCGATATTAAACTTACAATACAAACAATGCTATGTTGATTGAAACGTCAGAGCGATTGATTCAAACAGACTATTGTACTTATTAACCTCGTAATTACGGGCCGATGTTACTATTTATTTTGAATCTCCCCCGAATTTATAATCGAGACATCGATAAAAAAGTCGATCGGACGGCGATGATTCAGGACTTTATCAGGCAATGTTTTAATATCGATTTCCATATAGAGTCGTATCGGTGATGTGGAAAAAAGTTTGTTGGTTTTTTCTCTTGAATTAATCAGGCACAGGTTGTTTTGTTTAATAGAATGTTTTAGTTGTTGATAAAAAATTAATAGACTTTCTGTTTTGGTTTCCAGCTAAAGATGTATTTCCAATGTAGTAAGTTAAGAATAGAGATTCAAAACGCTCTTTTTATTACCTTTATAGTAATTAAATAGGCTTCTAAAATACGAAAAAGTTAAGTTCAAGCCCAAGTTTTTGTAAACTACCAGATCCAGTACGGCTTCGTTCGGGTAACTTCTGGTTCTGGATCTCCACAATAGCGCCACCTACCGGGTCCAATAGCGAACCCAAACCACACAGAGACCCATTCCAATACATAAAAAATTTCATCACAATTAGTCGAGCCATTTTTGTGAGACTAACACACGGCAATTCACTTCATATACAGGGTGTTAGTGTAAACACCGTTGTCCTTGAAACCACTGGTTTGGTTTCAGTTATAAAATGTAAATTAAATGAATGTAAAAAAACGCTATTTTCTTTCATAAAATTTAAAAAGTTTCTGTCTGACACCGTCCGTAAATTCATGGATACCCTATGCGCCCGAGTGACATAATCACTGTAAAGATCAACGCCCGCGCCAGCTACCTACACTAAATTCCAATAAAAACACAATAGGTACACATAACCTGGGATGTAACCTTTCCTTCATACTTTCATCCTGGCTTAGTACAGGCAAAAATTGAAGAATTAAGGGAAAATGAGATTTTACTAAAAAAAATTGTTCGTTACGTTCTATAAGTGAAACCAAACCACTGGTTTCAAGGATAACGGTGTTTACACTAACACCCTACAGAATAGCGCTGCTGTGCATTGCACTGTCTTGTTTTAGTCTGAAAGTTTCCCGGAAGAGCACACAACAACTCACCAAATTTTCATCGTAATCGGATGAATGATATAGGAACATTTATTTTATATGTATTTGACATATATATACATGGCCTCCTTAGCAAGAAAGTAGTCCTACCACCGTGATGTGTGGACCACGCGTGGACCACGCTACCCCAGAATACCAGCGTAAAATGGCAGCTTAATGCTTCTATGTTTCGTATGGTGAGTGTAGAGAACCGGACACCCCTTTTTACTGGAATTGAGGCATTCCATCTAAGTCCTCAGGGGTGGCAACGCATCTGCATTTTGATTCTTATCGAGGTTAAATGTAGATGTCTATCGGCCACAACATCCACTTACTCGTACCATCAGGTGGACTGTGTGTGCCCGTTTGTCACCCATATTCTATAAAAAAAATAATATACAGAAGCCACGTATCATCAGGTAGTCTGTAAGTATATTTTATCACTTCAATTTTATAAAAAAAAATTGTGAACCTTTTTATGAGCTTTTACAGCCATATTTTATGAGCTTTTACAGCCATATTTTATGAGCTTTTACAGCCATATTTACACAAGCTTTCTTACCTTTCAAAACGGAACGCAGCACATAAGAAACGGTACATTTACCTACAAAGCTTTTTATCAGTTGAATCAGGTAAGGCTGAGGTGTCTAAATTTGGATTAATGTAAAAGCAAATCGGACAATTACTTACAAGTCCTGAGTTGCTAAAAGGTACTTAAGGAAGTTTTCCTTTCGTGATTTTAAGTGTTGGAGAAAGTGTGAGGGTAGATTTATTTATAAATTTCTCAAGGTTGGCTTGACCCGGCCCTGTGAGTAGAGTGAAGGTAAACAAATACTACATAACGTTACTTAGCATCAGGATACATTCATATATTCAAAGCAGATCCACTTATAGGTAACCAGTTATATTTATATTCTTGATACAAATATATTTTTATTAACATTGGGTACATCTGTCGTAGTTCTGGGGCTACGAACTCGCTATTTTTTCCAATAAGCGAACCGTCCGGGCTTGATCCCTGCCGGCAACTATAAAATAGTTAATTGCAATTTGTAAGTGCTAAACGTGTGGTAATTTCTTAATTACCGAGTGAAGGAATGCATTGTGGGTGAACCTGCATGTAGAAATAAAATATTTCGCGGTCATGTGAAGTCCGTCAACTCGTATTGCAGCAACTCGTCGAAATAATTCATCCATAACCCTCAGAAATGAGAAGAAGTCCAACTTCTGGTAAGCCCATATAAACGCTGTAATTTAACTTTTATTGGAGCACGGTAAGAAGCCGTGGAAGCCAAAGCTCTAACTGCGACGGCGACACTACAATTGCTTATCTCAGTAATTTTAAATGCTGATGTACCACGTGCACGGAGGTGAAAGAAAACAATATGACGATACGTTTATTTGTTGATAATCTAATATAAAAATTAATATTTTTGTTGGTAGTATTCTATGCGCTGCAAAACCGTTTATCAGACTGCGGTAAAACTTTGTCAACATATTGCTTGCAGTTCCGTGAAGGTTATAAGGATATATATATATATATATATATATATATATATATATATATATATATATATATATATATATATATATATATATATATATATATACACACGATAGGTGGCGCTGTTGTGGAATCCAGATATCACCCGTGCGAAGACGGGGCAGATCGCTAGTAAAAAAAGATTCATCTTTATTTATTAACGATATGAGACGTACATAAGTCAGTTATTATTAAAAAACAATTTCAATGCCAAACTCCCATATTGCAATCTCAGAGAACTCTATCTTGCTCTATAATCATTTCGATAATGACAGGTAGCAACAATAATCTGACGTAATATATTAATAGACAGTTATTTTTCTTGTAGGGGATAATTAGCTCGAGTGAATGTGTATTTTTTTTTATTTTTTTTTATAGGAATTGTGTGACAAACGAGCACACAGTCCACCTGATGGTAAGTGGTTGCTGCGGCCCATAGACTTCTACATCTATCCTCGATTACGAATCAAAATGCAGACGCGTTGTCACCCGTGAGGACTAAGATGGAATGCCTCGTTTCCAGTAAAAAGGGTCTCCGGTTCTCTACACTCACCATACGAAATACAGCAGCATTAAGCTACTATTTCACGCTGGTATTCTGTGACAGCGTGGTCCTTCCCCGGTCGAGCCGACTATACTATTAATATAACTGCAGCATGGCTCTACCACGTAACGAATTATTTATTTATTTAATTATTCAATATTATAGACACCTAAAACTAGGTGAAAGTGTCTGGTTATAAATAGGAAAAGTTACCGAGCATATTCGTGCAATGCTAGAGCGTGTTCATGTAATGCTTGATTTTATAATAGATTTACCCCATGTCATACATATATAAATGTGGGGATCGGCCGCGACTGACGACCGAAATATTGTTGCAGGATGTAATAATCCCGTATTAAATACTTATGATAGTCCAATTTGATGTCTTTCGTTCTTGCATTTGCATTCAATTGCAATCTGGGGGGTTTAGAAATTGCGGCAGATGCTACCAGTTTTATAAAAATAATAATATTCGTAATGTCATCCAGTCTGATTTCTGGTAACCTCATCCAGTCTCAATGAAGAATAGCCATCGGTGCCCATTATATTGCACAGATGCATTGTCTATACTTTTACATAGGATGCAATAAAAATAAACATATAAACGGATATACAAAGTTAGTATGTTTGTGGAATAAAGGGTGGCAAACGAGCTCATCTGACGGTAGGAGGATTCTGCGGCCCATAGAGATCGACATCTTTCAGGAATTAAAAAATAAAATGCAGGTGCTTTGTCACAACTGACGATTGAGATAGAATTTTATTTTTCTAGTATAAAGGGTTTATATTTCTAGTATAAAGGATCTCCGGTCTCTATATTCACTATACGAGTGCTAGCGTGGTTCTACTCCGGTTGTGTCGACCCCTTCGTACTGTAACACTATAATACCAGAGCAGTATGGTCAGCATATGGTAGTAGAGTCAGAACAATAAATAAAGCAAGTGGGTAAAAACATGTTACTTTCGTAAAACGAAGGTTTAATCTTATAATTCGAAAATTAGTTTCAATTTCATTTCATACTAAAAGAGCAACTCATATAAAAACTATAAAAGTTGTGGAATACGACTCTTGAGACTATTTTAGGTACGTCGACGAAATGCTTTTTAAACATCTTTGCTAGTATAACTGTAAGGAACAGGCGATATGGAGTCTTATTAAATTTTTATATAACGTAAAAATCTCCTGCATTATAATAGGCTTTTCCGTAACGCCACGGTCTGAGTATTGTGTATTTTATGTCTGACAGTGACGAGGTAATATATCGCCTTCAATCGACCTTTTAGGACACCCACGAGACGAAATATAGTGATGCCACTGCGATATTTTTACGTTATTAAAAATATCGTGCTGGCAATTTCAAATTTCGAACCGAATATTAAATTTTTATTTACATTGAACACCTGACAGCGTTAAACCCTCAAGAAGTGACCGTAAAAAAAAACATCGACCGTTATGAATTACATTCTAATGACTCCTTCGATTCCCAAGAAGGAATAAAATTAAAAAAAAAATACACGCGCGTTTCATTTCCGAAGTCGCCACATGTCGGCGGTGACTTGCGGAATTTTGCGGCGAAACATAACCTAGCCCCTCCATCCATGTGAATGTTTACACTATGGTACTAAGAAATACATCTATTAAACATAATTTATTAACAATTTATTACTACTTATAATTTATTCAAAACGAATCAAAATTATCGAAGATCTCATGGTCTTCGGAAAATGTTTGTGTATATAACAATTTTTTATATGTCAGAAATATAAGCATTTGTCTTTGGGAGACAACTCTAAATAAAAAACAAGTTTGTTAAAAAAAAAAAAAACTAAAATGTACTGATGCGGTGGATCTCCACGCTCCAGCCTCACTACTGGGTACAGACCTAATCTAATATCTGAGATAGTTATGGAGTAATTTATCCGTTTTGCTGCTCTATTTATTATTTTATCACTCAGGCATAAAGGTTTCCTTAATATGTTTTCCTTCACCACCAAGTAAGTGGTAAATCTGCACATTGAATAACAATTCCATGCGTACCGGCGAGCGTTGAACCCACGCTGTTTGCGTACTGTAAACATAGACGTAATTTCTATCCCTTTATTTTGATGAAGTTTCTTCAGATTTTATACTAGTGTATGGTAGGCTACGTTGCTATGTCAAACTGAAGGGTGGGCAGCAGTGATAAAAAAAAAACTTCCACCGTCGGCGCAATTACCAACCTACATAAGCTTAATTACAATGTTTGTTTGCCCTCGGTATTGACTATTCATTACTACTCCGAAATTGTCATAGCATATTCAGGACAAATTGCTAGATGGAAGCAAAGATACTATAGAACATTTGTACAGGGTTATTTTTTTTTGATATAAGGATTTGCATGCGTGTTGTCAACTACAGTTTTTTATAATTTCCAGCTGTTGTCAGATAGCTACTGTTTATCTTCTTTTTTTATAGAATAATGGTGGCAAGTGACCACACAGTCCACTTGATAGTAGGTGGATGATGTGGCCCATAGACATCTACATTTACCCTCGATTAAGATTCAAAACTCAGATGCGTTGTCACCCCTGAGGACTAAGATGGAATGCCTCGTTTCCAGTAAAAAAGGGTGTCCGGATCTCTACACTCACTATACGAAACACAGCAGTAATAAACTGCTATTATATTTGGTATTCTGTGAGATCGTGGTCCTTCCCCGGTCAAGCCGACCCATTCGTGCTACAACCATAATAGAGCTGCAGCGTGGCTCTACCACGTATAAAGTTTCCGTTTTGGTTTTCCCCCGTTGCCACATCGCTCTGATAAGAAACTCTATGGGGAGACCAATGCTCATCATTTGAATTTTGTCTAAGAGCCACAACATCCATTTACCACCAGGTTCTCGTTTGTGACACTTATTGGTAAAAAAAAAGATGTGTGTACTCCAAACGCGGTAAAAGTAAAACATTCACAAAACTAAATTTCAACAGACTGAGATGATTACACAGTATCAGGAGTTAGATAATTGTAGATTTTATGTTACGCGTACCTATTAAAATGTAAATAAGTTTCTTATAGATACTGTATACCTTATTCTATGTCATTCTCTCGCAGGCTCAATTCTATAAGCGTATGTTTATCTCTTCTTAGTGTCGCTTTTTCCTTTTAATCAAGTTTGAAATCACAACGATTTAAAAAAAATCACTTCAAAACGTTCATTCAAACGTTCACGTTGTTCTATCTCATTCACTAGTAGGCTAAATTCTATCAATATATATTTATCTCTTTTTAGTGTCGCTTTGTCGTTTCATCCAGTTTGAAATCGCAAAGATTTTAAAGTTTCACTTTAAAAAGTAAGTAAAACAATATTTATGAAATATAAAATGATATTTTTTATTCAATATGGTAAATTAACATATAATTTACGACTGCTTTGGAAAATACTACTGTGCTGGGAAAAACCAGCAAAAAAACTCAGCGGAATATTTAAAAAAATTGGTTAACCCTGCAGGCCATCTCTGGAACTTCGCGCTAATTTCAAATGCAAAGCGCTCTAAATTTCACCAAATTGTGACGTTGAATATGAAATATTGGAATAAATTACAAAAATAAATGTTTTTTTCGATAACGATAACTCACGGACGAATCAACCGATTTTGACCGGACCGGCAGCGTTCGACGTAGTTTTTCTGGTTTAAAAGCTGATTAGTTTTTGGAATCGATCGGTAAAGTCCTTTAAAAGTTATTTCAAATAACCAGTTTTTCAAAATGTTTATTTTTGAGATTTCTCAAAATTTACCGGTCCGAATTAGTTAAAATTCATAGGAAAATATAATTTTAATGAAACACTTTGGAAATCCCCTTAGTTACACACACACACACACACACACACACACACACACACACACGCGCGCGCGCGCACGCACGCACGCACGCACGCACGCACGCACGCACGAACGCACGCACGCACGCACGCACGCACGCACGCACGCACTAACACACACACACACACACACACACACCATCGAAAGATTGTCAGGGTGGCTTCCTGTGACCTCAAAAAGTCAAGATTTGATGAAAACCCAATTTTTGTAAAACGGGGTAAAACCAATAACTTCCTGATTTTTGAAAATTTTCAATTTTCTTAGCGGGAACTTAAAAACAGTTCACTATCATAATGTTACACATGCATGATGCTATTTTCAATGGCCACAGGAAAACGTTAAAGCAAAATTAAAGCTTATTCTTATAGTTTAATTTTGTTCTTTAGATAACAATTAATAACCTTTCAACATAGACCTTATAAAGAATTAATAATACTGTTCACCTTTTGATACATCGTAATTACACCAACTCATTTTTTATTCGCGGTTTTTACAAAAGCGATACTGAATTCAAAATGTTTTTGTTTGGCAAAACTCCAAGTATCCACTCATCAGAAAGGGTACGCAAAAAAACTTTAAGTGATTATTCAGCAATAACAAACTCATAATGCGTCCAGGAGTCCTCGTGTTGTAACAAAACGCGTGAGATATGTGGAAACATCTTTCAAACGTCTCAAAGCTTTGTGTTGGATGTCTTTAACCACTCAACCCTTTACAATTTCGAGATGCTCTTGAAAAGCAGAAATCAGCGACTGGCTTCCAATGGTTTGTATCAAGATTTATGTGGTATACCTATGATATATTTAGAATGTTTTTGCTATAGTTTGCCCACCTATTTTACATCGTAGGCCTCGCCTCTTGACTTGCTCAATGTCGTAAAAATTAGCCTCAAATCAAGGATTTATTTACGTCCATGCCTCGAATATAAACTAAACAGTAGAAGTATAGTTTTTTTTTATTTAAAACTGAAGTGACAAAAGAAATTACTGTTCAGCTGGTGGTAAGTGACTACTGCAGTCCATGCTGCAGCCAACTTCAAGCAAAGAAAACTACAGATGCGTTGTCACCTTAGAGGAGTATGATGGAACGCTTCGCAGCCTGTTATTACACCAACTTTCTATGACCTTCAGACTGGAATACAGCAGTTCAAGTACTGTGGCGTCAGAAGGCAAGAAGTAAAGTATTTAGTAATCTATGGCAAGGGTTAGTAAGATATTTAGTAATTTGTGGCAAGAGATCTTTTTGATGCTTTTATCAGCTTCGCGTGTATCTATTTATCTATGTAATGGAATCTTTTAATGTAATTTTCACCAACTTGTGGACGGCTGATTGACTTGAAAATTTGCACTCGTATCAACGACTGATGACAATACAGTAATTTAAGAACTATATCCTAACACCCTGAACAGGATTACTAGAATATAACAAAATGATTATCATCACAGCTCATGCTCGATGCGTGTTATTTAAGTTTTTTAAACTCTTATTTTATTCGTTTCCCTCTCCTGTTGTGCTAGACCCAAAAGCTGAATCTTTTGACTCTGAGACGTCGCTTGCATCTGCACCTTGTTGTTTTTGTTGTTCTGCTGTTTTGTTGCTGCTATAAGAGGTTGATATCTAGGCAAACGGATTCTTAGGCAGAACAAGAGTGCCTACCTAGTACCAGTCACTCTTGAGGAGTGTTATTAGTTTATAGTAATTATTATAGTAATTTATCGTCACAATTAAAAAGGTTCTTCGGTTTTTATCAATAATTATAATAACACAGCAGTATAACGCTGCTATTTTGGGCTGAGATTCTCTGAAAATGCGGTATTTCCTAGAACAAGCCGACTCATTCGTGCTTCAGTAGTCCTGCCAATATTAAAATGGCCTCTGTTAAATAAACTAAAGGAATTTTCATAGGAATTTATGGGTAAAGAAAGTGAATAGTGTTTTATTTATATAATAGAGGTAATTATCGCAAATCAATATTTATAATGATAATTATCATCACGGTCTGCTTCCTTTTAACTTCGCAGCTGTAAGTACTTAATAAGTTCTTGTAATGAGTACAATGTCGCGAACTTCTACATAAGACATAGACATATTTTTTTATACAATAAGCGTGGCAAACGAGCACACAGTCCACATCTACATTTGTCCTTGATTAAAAATCTAAATGCAGATGCGTTGTCACCCCGGAGAACTAAGATGGAATGCCTCGTTTCCAGTAAAAAAGGTCTCCGGTTCTGATATTCTGTGAGACCCCGGTCGAGCCAACCTACTCGTGCTGCAACCATAATGAGTGAATGAATGAATGAATATACTTTATTGTACACCACAAACAAATTTATAAGAGAACATAACAAAGAGCAGATTACATGTACAATTTGGCGGCCTTATCGCTACATAGCGATCTCTTTTTTTTTGGTAGGTTTGACTACCTCGTTGATCTAGTGGTCGTAACCTTGAATGTAGATTTTGAGGTCTCGGGTTCAAATCTCGGGTGGACCAAAATCAATGTGCTTTTCAGTCAAGGATTTCTCAGTAGCAGTCCGGAGTTTTACCCTTGTGCCTCAAAAGGCACGTAAAGCCTCGTCTTGCACCTGATCTGTCTTAATTAAAGATAAATGTAGATGTCTATGGGCCACAACATCCACTTACCATCAGATGGACTGTGCTCGTAACTTTAAAAAGCTCGTTATTTTAAAAACTAAACACGAAAATACAAAAATGAAACCCAGCTTCACTTTCAACTAGGTCCGGAATCTGTGAAGTCAACAGTGTATGAATAATGCCTCGGGACGTGCAAATGGCCGCGCTCCGCTGTGCACTTTGTTACTCCCGGCTCGGGGTAGCAGCACTCGATGTTTCACGCAGTTCTGCTCCGCTGTAGGATCGAATTACTTGGCGAAAAAAAAAAAGAATGAGTGAATCGCTTTTTATTATATATATATATATATATATATATATATATATATATATATATATATATATATATATATTATTGTTAGTAGTATTTTGATATAATTCAAATTTAGGTGCGTTTCTTTTAAAAGTCGTAGGTATTTCATAGTTCTCTTTTTTCAACTCTTTACATTCTTTATTGATGAAATTATAGAAATATTTTAAAAACTGGAGGAATATCGTCTGTATTTGGCCATTAGGAATAATGTTTATTTTCTATGTTTAAAAAGTTGCACTGAACAAACTGGCCTTTTCCCTTGAAAATAAAAAATGCAATGAAATGTTTTTGTAAAAAGTGTGCACTGATTACTGGCAGACTTTAATTTGAATATCCACGCTGTTTTCATTTCTATATTATGATAAATAACAATTTTAGGCGTACCGCTTACCGGTGTATTTTTTACGTGGTAGAGCCATGCTGCAGCCATATTAGTGATATATCGGTCAGCTTGACCGGAGAAAGACCATTCTCTCACAAAATAACAGCGTAAAATAGTGGCTCGATGCTACTGTGTTTCGTATGGTGGGTGTAGAGAACCGGAGAACCATTTTACTGGAAACGAGGCATTCCATCTGAATCATCGTTAGATTCGTAATCGAGAATAAATGTAGATGTAGAGCCTATGGGTCCCCCACTAACTACGGGTTCCCGCCTTGTCGTGGCGGGTGGGCTTAGTAGCCGTGTCTTGGTCACCGGCGGTGAACAAAGAGGAACCCACAATGCTGGCTCGAGGTGAAGGGCCGGCTCGGGGTGGCCACTCCGAGTGGGCTTGGAGAGCACACTTCGGATGTGTGCTGGTGGGCTGTGGCAAGAGGGCTGTCCTCTCCACCTACCGCTGCAGCCGAGGTGGAGTCGTGGAGGTAGAGGAGTGTTGGTATGGTGATGCGTCACTCGCCCTATCCTCCGCGACTCAAACGGCAGCCCCGTTTGAGTCCAACGGTGATGTGGTAGTGGCGGGGTTGCGGGGGGAGAGGAGTGTCGATATAACGAGGTGCCGCTCACCCTACCCTCCGCAGCCGAATCTTGGTTGGCGGCGGAGCCATAGACCGGATCCACCGCTGGGGTCAGGAAAGCCAGTGCTTCTGAGTGCTCATTTTTCTTGGCCCCATGGTCTTCGCGCATCGGACACGGGGGCTTCCTTTGCGCAGTGTAGTTGGAGGCCGTAGAGGAAGGCGCACCATGTCTTCTGGTGCCTTACTTGAGAAAGAGAAACGGAAGGAGTAGTCCTCTTCCGAGGAGGCGTCACCATGGGGCGGCCGGCGCTGGTGGGGCCGCGGATGTGTACGAAAGCATTCTCGTGGCCCTGCCAATATGCGACGAAGGTGGGGTTTTAGTCGGTGCGAGTCCAACATGACCCATCCTTGCCCCCGCGAGGCGGGTATGCGTAGGCATTTCCCGATGAAAAAAAAGCTTCCTATGGGTCACAGCATCCACTTACCATCAGGTGGACTGTGTGCTAGTTTGTCGCCCTTATCCTATAAGAAATACGCTATTTATATCAATTTTATTCAGAATCTGATACGTTTCAACGTAATAAAAAACAACTAATAAAAGAATGCCATAAACAATTTTATTTATTTTAACAAGAATATAAAAGTGGCATTAAGACCTGTAACGAGCTAAATTAAAACAAAAAAAAAAAGACTTGTTTATGAAAGGGGATTTAGCTCTCTAACAAAACGCACCCACAAACACAATCCGTAATCTCCAGCCTCAATTAACATCAACACAAGGGGGACATTCCAGCTGATTGAACATCCATACGTCAAATACGTGGCTCCAGCATAATAGTACATACTAAAATCACCCCTAAACCAATGGTACAAAGCGTAGGTTGGTCCCCATCGATCAGGGATGTCAAAACTCGGGGACAAATTAAAATAAATGACGGGCGCTATCTCATCCCGCGACCAATCGTGTCACGCGCTCAAGTGTGTTCAGTTTAAAAAATTAAAACGCAATTTGTGGGGCGTAAACAGCGCCCGCTTCTCAATCTGTCAGTGTAAACAGTAATGTTTGTATTTCGGCTCCCGATGCTCGATCGTTTAGTTAGTTTGTCTGAGGCGACAGCGGAGTGTATAGAGACAAAAAGCAGTGGGCTTACTTCGCGTACTACTTTTTTGGATTCAAAATATCTATTAGACTGATGCTACGGTAACACAGCAAAAACCTGAATCGTAAATCCTCTTAATCTTCAAGGATATGCCATACTGTTCATATGGCATGCTGGTTCGGTAGTACGTTTTACGCCCATGCCCAGGCTCTGATCTCAAACACAAGTCTACTACATTTGAGTCAGCGTTTCAGGATGGAATTTTCGCTGTTAGGTCGTTACCATATTATTTTACTTTTACGTTTATATTTCTCTAGGTAAGAGTCATGGCAGTTGAGAGGTAAAACGCTCGCTGTCCCAGGTTCGATCCCCACCGGCATCAATTAGTTAATTTTGTACATATGTAGTTGCCCTACTGCCTGTTTATTCTGTGGCTGCTCTTTGTCACAGTACGCTCATCTAAAGCGTACGTAATTGCGTGCGACGTCGCTTACTCGTTGGAGATAATTCCCTAAATAGGATCTGGACAGACACTCTTGTCTACAATTTGTTTGTATTGACGTTCGTTTCATTTTTTATTAATCGCATTGTCAACTAGTTTTAGAGTGACGTTATGATAAATTAGTTCCGATTGTTCACTTTTTGTTGAGTAGACGGGAATATTTAGTTGATGGAAATTTCGACTTTTTTATTGTACACTACCGACCAGCTCGGACTTCGCCTGGGTTTTTTTTAATGTCTAAGTTTTTCGGATAAAATATAATCTAGAACACTCCTTGTATTGCTCTCTACCTGTCCACGGAGGTTCACCCAATTAGTAGATAAGTCTCGACAGATACACAAAACATATTTAGAATGCAACCCCCTCAGCTCAATATAAGGCAGTTATTTCGATTTTACTGGCAAGGGTGACAAACGAGCACACAGCCCACCTGAGGGTAAGTGGATTCTGTGGCCCATTGACGTCTACATTTAACCTCGATTAAGAATCAAAATGCAGATGCTTTCCAATCCTTGAGGACTAAGATGGAATGCTTAAATTCCAGTAATTCGGGTATCCAGTTCTCTACACTCACCATACGAAACACAGCAGCATCAAGCTGCTATTTTATGCTGGTATTCTGTGAGAATGTGGTCCTTCCTCGGTTGAGCCGACCCATTTCTGCTACAACTATAATATAGCTGTTGCGCGGCTCTACCACATATGATCAGCGTAAAATAGCAGCTGTATTTCGTATGCTGAGTGTAGAGAATCGGCGACCTTTTTTACTGTGAACGAGGCATTCCATCTCAGTCCTCAGGGATGACAACGCATCTGCATTTTGATTCTTCTTTAAGGAGAAATGTAGCTGCCTATGGGCCACAGTCTTCACTTACCA
Source organism: Parnassius smintheus behrii (assembly GCA_036936625.1). Classification (NCBI taxonomy): domain Eukaryota; kingdom Metazoa; phylum Arthropoda; class Insecta; order Lepidoptera; family Papilionidae; genus Parnassius; species Parnassius smintheus. The sequence goes on from JAUPFT010000015.1 coordinate 43,448,086, forward strand.
TCAGATGGACAGTATGCTCGTTTATCACTTTTATCCTATAAACAAACAAAGACAATTTTACTTTATTTATATGTATTATGTTATTTCATTAGGTAATAGAACTTTATTTATGGCTTGGAGTTCGTCTTCAATTCAACGTGACCAATTCTTACGAATATCTGATCTGCGCAGAAATAGAAAATTTTGAAATTCACAACCATCTTTTTATAAAATGTAAGTTATATGGAGTCAAGTCTATAATGAAGGTAATGTTAAATGCCTGTTTCGTTTTTTTACCCAACTATATGTTTTTTCGAGTGTAATTATGTATTTTTGTATGTCTATTTCTTTCGCACAGGAAGCCTACACGAATTGATGCATTTTAACATGTAGACTGTAGTTAGATTTGGATTATTAAATTAAACTAATCTTACGAATTTCATCGCGTCTAATTTTAACTTTTTAATTCCCGACGTTTCGGGCGCTTCGCAGCATCTATGGTCACGGTAGGTACTGGGGTGTTTGATAGTTAGCCCAGCCATATTTGAATATTAAGCTTTGGTCCGATCTACGCAAGACGAGCTTACAGTTACCGTTACTGTTACAGCCTACTTAAAAACCACTGCTGGACATAGGCCATAGGCCATAGATTACATGGGGCGGATATTTTACATAGTTGGCACGCTCGCGAGTTGCCAGCTGCAGGTTTTGGTTTTAGACGTTATTAAGAGGACGCTGCTGCCCATCTTTTGACTTATTACCCTCTGTCGCCTCTTACGGCACCCACGTGATGATATGGTGATGATATGGTGATGATATGGGGTAGTGGATACTCTTAGACCGCCACTACACGGTAAGAGCTTACAGTATCTTTAAAAAAATCAATTTTATTAAATGTTGTATTATTCGCGTAAATAGAAGGAATCATTGGATTCATATTAACTGTGAAACTAATATAACAACGAACTTTAACGAAGTTTAAAACGTTCCTCTTTCGGTAAACATTTACTCTGTCATGTTTTTTTTAATTACTGATTTAACCATTTGTCTTATTTAATCTCAAACATATAATATTTAGCATGACACTTACTTTGCCGGGATTTTTCCGGACCGATACGACCTGGGGATCTTCAAGAAAAGAGCTTACTCCTTTCTAAAGGGCCGGCAACGCACCTGCAATTCCCCTGGTGTTGCGGTTGATCATGGGCGGCGGTAGTCATTTAACATCAAGCAACCGCATGCTCTTTTGCCCCCTTTTCTATAAAAAAGAAACTTCACAAAAAACAGAATATCCTTTAAAAAAGTCCTATTAAAATGGGACACTTATCTAGCTCTTAACAGCTCAACACTAGTAGCCTAAAAACCCAGTACCCTAAAGCCATGTAGGTATATTAGCGACCGGGGCCAGATGCGACAGACCCGGTGGCTTCGTAGAGCAGCGATGCGCGTAACACGACGCGTCTGCAAACGATACGGGGCTGATATTGGATATACTTGCAATTTCTACACCCAGGGCAAAAAATACGCGCAAAAACTTTTTATTATGATGTAAAACTTTATCTAACTAAATACGTTTAGTTATTGTAAGGATCTTTTTTCATGTGGTAAACCATGCTGCATCCACTGGGTGATTTTTTTTTTCTATAATGGATTGACCTTTTTACCGTCTGGAAAAAATACATGTGAACGGAATAAAAGCATAGGCACAGATATCTTACAATTTTTTATTTATTTAACATTAAGATATTGTGAAATTGATCTATCAATAAACACTACTAATTTGAAATAAACTTTCGGTACTAAAAAATGGCAACAAAATTTTTAAACTGCATAAATAAATCAATTAAAAACTATCGAAATTAAAACAATACGTACCCAATTAATAGATAGTACATAAACATAAACACTCACGCCTGTCACCCAGAGGGGAGGGCAGAGACTACGGACTTCCATTTGGCACGATCCTGACATACCTCTTTCGCCTCCTTTACATCCACATATCTACGCATACATGCTCGTCGGTTAAGGGTACTTCTAACGTGGCCCATTTTCAGAATATAGCCAATTTTAACAGTGGTAGAGCCACGCGGCAGCCTTGCTGTTGCACGTATGGGCCGGCTCAAACCGGGGTGGAACCACGAGCTCACAGAATACCGGCGTGAAGTGGAAGCTCTGCTTCCGCGTTTCGTCTGGTGAGTGCAGGTGGCCGGAGGCCCAAATCCCCCCCCCCCCATCAACATGGTAGCGGAACTAAATAATGATAGACTACTCCAGGAGGGTACCAGCACCCCTGGAGAATCCCTCGCTGAGCATCCACGACCATGTTTCTCCACTTCTGAGCGTGGGTGCTCAGGCTGCCCCGCGTATTCTGGGGGGGGGGGGGCAAAATTCCGCTCAAGACTACAACTGCTCGGGGCAAACGGAGCAACAAAACCAAGGCGACCCCTGCCACGCTGTCCGTGAATTTCTGCAATATCAGGGGACTTCACTCTAACCTAAACGCCGTCCACTACCATCTCGAGACGGCGAGGCCGGCTCTGCTCTTTCTGACCGAGACGCAGGTGTCCTCTCCGGCTGATGTCTCGTATCTCTCCTACCCGGGGTACAAACTGGAACACTCATTTGTGCCTCGGGCTGGAGTTTGCGTTTACGTCAGAGAGGACATCTGTTCTCGACGCCTCGGCAGACTTGAAGGTTCGGACCTGTCCATCCTTTGGCTACGCGTAGACAGCGATGACCATCCGCGCGTCTACGGGTGCCTCTATAGGTCCCATAGCGGTAATGCCGAAACAGACCGACTCTTCGACCCCGTCCAAATGGCTGCAGATTCGTTGCTACAGCAGATCCCCTCCGCAGAGATCGTGATCCTCGGCGACTTTAACGCCCATCACGCCGAATGGCTTGGTTCACGTTTAACCGATCATGCGGGGAGATCTGTTCATGATTTTGCCTTGGCATATGGTCTGACACAACTGGTTACTTCGCCTACGCGGATTCCAGATGTGGAGGATCATGCACCTTCCCTGTTGGACCTTCTGCTGACCTCTCATCCGGACGGATATCAGATTTCCGTCGACGCCCCTTTAGGCTCGTCGGACCATTGTCTGGTCCGGAGTGTTGTGCCACTCACGCTGAAATCGCGGTTGCATTCTGCAGGCTGCCGCCGTGTTTGGAACTATAGGTCAGCCGATTGGGATGGGATGCGGTCTTTCTTTGCATCCTACCCTTGGGGGTGGGTTTGCTTCTCGCCGGACGATCCCAACGTTGTTGCGGATTCTGTTACTGATGTGGTACTTCGGGGTATGGAACTTTTTATTCCTTGCTCTGTGGTGCCCATTGGAGGCAAATCTCAGCCATGGTTTGGTCGCTCCTGTAAAATAGCATCATGCTATAAGCAGGAGTGCTACCAAGCCTGGGTTGATGCATCAGCGTCCCGGGATGTAAACACCAGCGCTCTAAAAAAGAAGTATAATTCCGCCTCTAGGTCCTTCAAAAGAGTCATTGCCAAGGCAAAGTCAGAGCACATAGGCAGAATTGGCGAGAAACTAGTTCGCCTTCCTTCTGGAACCCGTGCATTCTGGTTTCTCGCCAAGGCTGTCCAGGGGAATTTCTGTCAGCCATCTCTTCCATCTCTGCACAGGGAGGACGACTCACTGGCCCATACTGCAAAGGAGAAAGCCGATCTTCTAGGCCCTATCTTTGCGTCTAACTCGACTCTCGATGACGGGGGGAGTACGCCGCCGACCATCCCGCGGTGTGAGTGCTCCATGCCGGAAGTGCAGTTCACACAGCGCTCGGTTCGCAAAGCACTCCTCTCCCTGGACATCCACAAGTCGAGTGGGCCTGACGGAATCCCCCCAATTGTGCTGAGGACGTGTGCTCCAGAGTTGGCACCGGTTTTAACGCGTCTTTTCCGGTACTCCTACTCCCTAGGCGTAGTCCCAAAATCATGGAAGACGGCTTTCGTCCACCCGATCCCTAAAAAAGGCGACCGCTCAGACCCGTCCAACTACCGGCCAATCGCCATCACCTCCTTGTTCTCCAAAACAATGGAGTCCATTGTAAACTGCCAGCTCACGAGGTACCTTGAGGATCACCAGCTGATTAGTGACCGCCAATACGGTTTTCGCCGTGGTCAGCTGGTGATCTTCTGGTCTACCTCACTCACAGATGGGCGGAGGCAGTAGAGTTCAAGGGGGAGGCATTGGCCGTTAGTTTGGAGATTGCGAAGGCCTTCGATCGGGTTTGGCACAAAGCGCTTCTTTCGAAGCTCCCTTCTTATGGGCTTCCCGAGAAATTGTGCGATTGGATCACCAGCTTTCTTGCAGATCGGAGCATCAAGGTCATTGTAGACGGTGCAAGCTCCGATTGCAAGCCTATTGATGCTGGTGTTCCACAGGGCTGCGTGCTATCGCCAACGCTGTTTCTTCTGCATATCAATGATATGTTGCATACCCGTAACATTCATTGCTATGCGGATGACAGCACTGGTGATGCTCTTTACACCGGCCGAGCCAATATTTCTCGGGAAAACGTCTCCGAGTGCCGGGACAAACTTGTGTCTGAAGTCGAGTCTTTGCTGAACAGAGTCTCGGATTGGGGACGACTAAATCTAGTCCAGTTTAACCCCCAGAAGACACAAGTTTGCGCGTTAACCGCTAAAAAGAACCCCTTTGTCGTATCCCCTCAGTTTCAAGGCACTCCCCTTGTTGCCTCAGCCAGTATCGGAATCCTCGGCGTCGACATATCGAGTGACGTGCAGTTTCGTGGTCACTTGGAAGGGAAGGCCAAATTGGCCTCTAAAAAGCTTGGCGTGCTCAGCAGAGCGGGACAGCATTTCATGCCGGCACACCGCCTGCAACTTTACAAGCCGCAGGTACGGCCGCACATGGAATACTGTTCCCATCTCTGGGCTGGGGCTCCCCAGTACCAGCTCCTTCCACTTGACCGCATCCAGCGCAGAGCGGCTCGAATCGTCGACCACCGAGTGCTTTCCGATCGGCTCGATTCACTGGCGCTGCGAAGAGATGTTGCATCTCTTTGCGTATTTTATCGTATCTATCACGGGGAGTGCTCTGAGGAATTGTTCGGATTAATCCCAGCCGCCAAATTTCGTGAACGCACTACACGGCAAACGTCCCGATACCATCCACACCATCTGGATGCTTGGCGGTCCACCACTGTACGTTTCACAAGGAGTTTTCTTCCACGTACAACCTCTCTGTGGAATAGTTTACCACCGGCGATTTTTCCGGACCGATACGACCTGGGTACCTTCAAGAAAAGAGCTTACTCCTTTCTAAAGGGCCGGCAACGCACCCGCAATTCTCCTGGTGTTGCGGTTGATCATGGGCGGCGGTAGTCACTTAACATCAGGTGAGCCGCATGCTCGTTTGCCCCCTCTTATATATATTTAAAAAAAAAATTTGGTCGATAAACTTTTTTCTAGGGCGTCCCTCCCCGACTCTGCCGTACACATCTGCCATATAAATTTGCTTTGTCACTCTTTCCTCATTCATTCTTTCTACATGACCAAATCACCGAAGCATTCCTTTCTTAATCCTGGTCACAACATCATCTTGCATACTACATTTATCTCTTATCACGCAATTTCTCACCCTGTTATACAGATTCAACCCTAGCATACTCCTTAAAGACCGCATTTCTACAGCATTTATTCTACTTTCGTGCTTCTTCTGCCACACCCAACTTTCACTACCATACATTAAAGTAGGGACTAACACAGCATTATGAATTACCATACGTGCCTTTTTTGACACATTCTGGTTCTTCATAATAGAGTGTAGTGCCCCATTCACTCTATTCCCTGCATTTACTCGTCGTTCTATATCCCTATCATATCTACCATCCCTGCTAAATACACATCCCAAATACACAAACGCATCCACTTGCTCAATTAACTCTCCTTCTATTTTTATTTCACATACCGTTTTGCTTTCTTCTCTTCCAAAAACCATCACTTTCGTCTTACTTGCGTTCACTTTCATTCCCCTTTCTTTTAATTCCCAGTTTATTAATGTAACTATCATTTGCAACTCAGCCGCCAATGACGCATATTTAGAAGATAGTATTTATTGATATGTCAATTTTATAATATGTTAACATAAAATAAAAAAAATGTTAAATACCAGTGCCATAGGCTTCTATTTCGTTCACCTGTTACACCCTATTTTTTTCCAGACGGTAAAAAATCAGTCAGTATATATGGTTGTAACACGAATTTTTCGAGCACGAAACATCCCAACTTAGTTCTGAAGTGTGACAACACATCTGCGTATTGATTTTTAAGAGGGTAGACGGTCTGCGCGGGAATTGAAAAATAGGTATTTGAAGAAACTATTGCCGTCCCTCACCTCTGGTCTCCACCCGAAGATTGCGATAGGGATAACTGCAGCTCAAAACGATTTCACCTACAAAAAACATGGCTTGTATTCCCCTGTTTTCTCCTCGAAAACTAAGCCAATTAAATTATTTTTGGTATCAAAATTTAAAAGAAGAATAGATCTGCTGCTTCTATCATTTGCTTTTATCTGAAAAACTTTTCAAATTTCTTCGGTAGTCGTCTGATTACGGAGGTAAAAACGGGACGTTTTTTTTAGGTTTTTGGAAGGTCATATTTATTTTTCTAATAATTTTTTGGAAAAAAGTAAATGACAGTGGCATGCCTTCAATAGATCTAGATTTTTATAGACAAAAACGATTACTCTAAAGGCATCCAAGAAGAAAATAGGGGAATACATTTGTATGGAAAAAATGCAGCCCGTCTACATTCTTAACCAAGGATAGATGTAGATGTCTATGGGCTACAGCATCCACTTACCATCAGATGTTTTCGTTTATAGCCCTCCTTGTATAAGTTAGAGTAGTGTTAGGGGTAGTTGATTCGAGTATAGTATTAATCGTTCTAGTGATAGCAGTGATAGCTTTCGCGATTACCTTATTTTTTTACCATAGTACGTGAGTGTCATATGGTCATCCGGTTAGTATGATCACTTTCTTATAACTAAAACTACAGCCTTGTTTACAGAGGTGGCTTTGTGATACAATAGCCCTTCATCGGTCAATCAAATAATAAAGAGTCAAAAGGCTGCTTTATCGACGCCATTTAGGCTGTTGATTGTATTATATGATTATGGTAAATATTTTGGTCGATTTTAGTATGGTGTAGCGTAGTTAGTTTTTTTAAGTTGATTTTTCGAAGTGTTCCTAATTATTACCAAGGCTTGTTGGCAATTTTTTTCTTAATATATTGGTTATAGTATATAGGATGTGTTTTTGTCTCCTCCTTCCTCCTAGTTTTTGTTTTTTGTTGAAGAAAATCTTAAGGATCATATTCTCTAACCTTAAAATTAACATCTGCATAGGATCGCCCGATTTCTTTTCCTATCCCACAACTGACGATCGTAGTACTAGACGTCTCGCACCTTAGACTATACGTAAGCAATCCTATACTCCAAGTTATACCTTAGAGTATATATAATAAATCAATGCTCTAAGACTCTGTTCGGATTCTATCAATTTAATTATAGTATGTGAGGGTAATATGGTCGTTTGGTTGATATGGTAATTTTCTTATAACTTAAAAACAACAGTCTTGTTTGCATGGATGGCTCTGTGATACGATAGCTCTTCATTTAGTCAATCGAATAATAAAGGCTCAAAAATACTCTGCTATATTCAAGCCATTTGACAGTAGACATTCTAGTAAATATTTTAGTCGATTTTAGTATTGTGTATGTAGTGTAGTTAACTTTTTTTTAATTTATTTTTCGAAGTATTCCTAATTATTGCCAAAACTTGTTTGCTATTATTTTCTTAAAATATTAGTTATAGTATACGACTTTGTGTTTTTGTCTCTCTCCTGCACCTAGTTTTGGTTTAAGTTGACCATATTACCCTCACGTACTGTATTTTAATTTTTTGCAAGTAAGTGTATTAAATCTTTCACAAATTATGTGTGACACGTAAAAATCACAGCGTATCCTTGCAGGCCGGCGTGCGGTTGGGTCACGTTACTATCTAATGGGGCGTGAACTGGACTCGATCGCCTTACGGTGCGGTGTCCTTTCCGCTCACTATGTAACCGCCAAATACAAAATCGAATATTTGTTACCCAGACGGTAGACGTGAAACCTTAACTTGGAACCTAACCGCTTTATTAACAAGTTTAAAGTTTGAGGTAAAGTTTTAATTTAGGTCATAATACTTTAATACGGGCTGTTGATTTTTCTGCAGATCCATGGTGTTAGCCTATGAGGTTCACTAAGTCCAGAAATTATTGGCGATTTCTGTCTCTTTACAAAAGCGGTTTATTGATAGTCTCGGGCTTAAAATATGGTTTAAGAAGAGTACTTCTAACAAAACAAATTCCTCAGTCGCGGCGCAATAGTAGCGCGAAATTTGACATTTACTGTCAAACTCCATACTTTAAATTTTAGTTCGCATTTTTCCTTGGGACTTCTTTTTTGAAAGTGATTATACTTTAAGCCTGAGACTTAATATAAACTACTTTTTAAAATGAATTTTTTTGAGAATCTTAATGTTTTGAAACACAATTAAATGAAAAATACACTTTTTTTAGTATGAGGGTGACAACGAGCACACAGTTCACCTGATGGTATGTAGTTGCTGTGGCCCATAGACATCTACATCTATCCTCGACTATGAATCAAATCGCAGATGCGTTGGTCCCTGAAAGGATTAAGATGGAACGCCTTGTTTTCAATAAAAGGGGTCTCCGGTTCTCTACACTCACCATACGAAACACAGCAGCAGTAAACTGCTATTTTACGCTAATATTCTGTGAGAGCGTGGTCCTTCCTCGGTCGAGGTGACTCATTAATGCTACACTTATACTACTAATATAGCTGCACCATGGCTCTACCACGTAAAAACCTCTACTTGTCCTTATTTCCGATTTCGATAGAGTTTACATATACCTGATGAGGTTTCTATGACGTCTTCCATTCATCAGTGATTGCTATTCGTAGCTGCGAAGATGAAGACTTATTTTTTAAAGTTAAGATCTAAGTGCATATGTCAGCTCTTACTACACCCACGGGATGATGTTGAGGCTGTGTGTGAGAATTCTCTTAAGCTGCCACAGGAGATAGATAGCAGCATCTTTCTGGTAAAAACTCTAAATGATAAAGACCTTGGGTTGCCAACTCATCTTTCAAGTGATGCAATGATGGCGAATGTCACTATTCCCACCTCTATGCAACAAGGGGAACGCTTTTGAGATGAATATTCATATATCCATTCATAACAAATGTATGATATGATATTCAGCATTTTTGGTACAAGTTTTTAGTTCTTTTTTTTTAAATTAGAGTCTTTGTTTTTAATATATAATATGTATGTAAGTAAAACGATTAATAAAAAGAAAGAATACCTGTGAAACATAATATTTAGAGAATTTAAAATCAAGTACAATTTAAAAAAGCCATAGTGTTTTGGTGCCGACGTGCGGTGCAATAGGATATGGCTTTATGATGCAAAAACCTTCGCCTAATTCCATACAACTATTAAAGTATACGATATCTTTTTCATTGAAGCACAAAGAACACAATACCGTTTAACTAAGTTTCGTTATTTTAACCGATATTATAATTATTGTAATCGATACTATTCTTTAAGGTACAGATAATAAAATTATATCCGAAAAATTGGCGAAGCGTTTTTCACGAAGCATTGGTTTGTTGCAAAAAAGGACATTGGAATTGGCTAATGAGACGTGAAATTGGGGTCTGGATGTAACTAAGGCCAGAGCTATGTATCGTATTACACAGATGCAAAGTGAAAAGCGAAGCGGATTGTAGAGGCGGAGCGAACGTAATATTAACAAACAAATATCATTACAGGGTCATATATTACAAAAGGCCAATAAAATACCTAAGTATTACAAAGAGTGTTTAAGTTCAAATATCTTGGTTATATTCTGACTCCGCACTTCAAAGATGATGATGATAATGAGGGGGAACAGAGGGCGTTGTCAGTAAGAATGAACATGATAGCTCGTAGATTTGCACGCTGTTCAAGGGTGTTAAAATAATCCTATTCAGAGTACCTAGTTTCTGCACGTCATTTTACAGGTGCAACTTTTCGGCATAATACAACAACGTGTTTAGAGTGCTGCTGAGGCTGCCTCGCTTCTGTATTGCATCAGGGATGTTCGCGAAAGCGCGTGTGGACAGCTTTGATAGATGCACAGGGTGTGGGGGAGCAACAATAGCATCCTGAAAATGACCGTGCGCAGACTGGACTGATTTTACATGTCTCATTGTAGTGTCATATCGGGTGAATTGGTGCGAAAATAGCACATATAAGTGTAATTTTCTCCGTTACAAATACTGTAATAAATAATATTATGACTACTAATATGGTTCTAAGTATAGTTATAAGTAATTCTAACAAAATATAAGCATTGGTTGCTTGATTAAATGAATTCTTCTTCTACTTCTGTTGGTTAAGATTGTTTCCATGTTAAAGTTAAATGTGCGAGACGTCTAGTACTGTGATAACCATTCCCCTTTCCAAGCGTGATTTAAATGACTAATCCTAAATAAAATAAAAATTAAAATGGAAGAGAACGATGTCCGACGGTGGACTGTTACGGCATAATGGAAAAGTTGCTATCTCCATCACTCGCGGCGTGAGTGTAGGCGATAAACGAGACAGTACTTTGTTTCTACTACAAATATTGTTGAATATTTTTCGATCAAAAATTACATTTTTTTTTTAATAGGATAGGGTGACAAACGAGCACACAGTCCATCTGATGGTAAGTGGTTGCTGTGACTCATAGACATCTACATCTATCCTCGATAACGAATCATAATATAGATGCGTTGTTACCCGTGAAGACTTCGATGGAATGCCTCGTTTCCAATAAAAAGGGTCTCCGGTTCTCTACACTCACCATAAGAAACGCAGCAGCATCAAGCAACTATTTGACGCTGGTATTCTGCGAGAGCGGGTTCCTTCCCCGGTCGAGCCGACCCATTCGTGCTACAACGGCGAGGATCGAACTCGGCTGGATTGCTTGCGTACTGTGAAATTTACAGCGAGCGCTAAACATCTGAGCCATCACGGCTCCATGTACGGGTTTATTTATGGTATTGTTTTGTTATATATTTTTAAATTTCTGTCTTTTAACGTTTCACACACCTACTTCATATTTTATCTCTGCATCACCCAAAGTTTGTTGAGATTGCCCCAGGCGTTAATTCCACCTATACGTCATATAGTATGGAGTTTAAATAAAAAAATAATATTAAACAGAAGCACTGGAGATCAAAAAATCAGATCTTTTTATGCTTCAATTACTCTAGATTCAAGTTTGCACCACACAACAATTGACCAACATTATTAACACGTTTTACCGCGAAACGGTATGCGTATTGATCGCAGACATCTTTTTTCAACTGATAGTAACACGATACTTGTATTGTGGGTAGTCATTATTGACTATTTAATTATAAGATGAAGATTCAATAAATGACTGCTTTACGATTTCCTTTACGGTTTTTTTTTATAGTACCCGGTTGACCGAGCTTTGCTCGGTATTTTTCGCTCATTTTTTTTAATTCGTGTGTTTTGGAAATTACATTTAGATACAAATTACATACTGATGAAATACTAATAATATTTTTTGATCTTAACGACATAATAGAAAAAACTGAACTGATTATTTGAATAAAAAATCATGAGTGCAATTTGTTTAATTTAAATTTTCGTGTTTTTTTTTAAATACTAAAAAAAGGGCTCGAAAAAATAGATTTTCTCAAAAAAGAAAGGAACATGAAAAAAAAATTAAAAAAAGTCGGTCGATCGGTCTGGGCTCGAACCGCGGTTTTACGATTCTGTGACCGACCATTATACCAATTAAGTTATTTATAATCACTAACAATCCGACAAAATTTACCTTCTTATTCTAACGATATTGTAGCATTTTTTCATTGCCTAAAAACACGGACAAAAAGACTTTTTCTAAAAATAAATCCCAGCTAGATCGATTTATTATCCCCTAAACTCTCTGGACACTAAATTTTACGAAAATCGTTGGAGCCGTTTCCGAGATCCCGATTATATATATATATATATATATATATATATATATATATATATATATATATATATATATATATATATATATATATATATATATATATATATATGTATATATATATATACAAGAATTGCTCGTTTAATAGTATAGGATTTGTGCATTGCGCTATGATATACAGAGACAGACAAAGGATGTTATATGATATTAATGCTTTTCTTTGATTGTGAATTTTCCAAGCTTATTGAGATCTCTGTCATTATTTTTCGTTTATTAAGGAAAAGTAAATAAATCTTTTCTTACCCTCCGCGTGGTAGCTCTAGCTGAGCTCGATCGATCGTTTCGATTTTCGTCGGCGCTAATGAAATGGTAAACTGTAATTTTTACATGGTAGAACCACGCTGTAACTATATTATGAGTGTAACACATATTATGGGACGGCATCAACGACACTATACATAAGAGGATAAGCACTAGTATTATAACGGGTAAAGCGCGTCGCACCCGTAGGCGGGCACGACTCGTTCCAGTACACACCACGTACACACCGTACACCCGCGTACCTGGGCGGTTCACACCAGCCAGAACATTGACCAACACGAGCTGAGCAGTCAGAGGCAGTGTCCGCACTCCCACACTCGGAAAACGGTTAGATAGCTCAAAAACGACCAAAGAGGCGACATAATGATTGGTAACAATACCAAATCATAAACCATCATCATCATTATCATCCTCATCTTCATTGCCTTTCCCTTTTTAATCAGACCTGAATCAGATGCACGATCCGCATGCTCGATCCGAAGAGCCGCATAAGATAACAGCACTTACATCTCAGAAAGTAGATTTGGGAAGGACCACGCTCTTTCAGAATATCACCGTTAAATATCATATTAATACTTTTGTGTTTCTTATGGTTTGTGTAGAGAACCGGATAACATTTTTACTAGAAACTATGCATCCCATCTCAAATTATTTAAAATTTAAAAATTTTTTTTTAATATTGACATGTAAGTATGGAGATTTTTAAGAGTAGTTAAATAGGTATAGAGAGATATATCATTACCACCTCTGTGGCTCCTCGTGCGGTAAGTCTGTGCGTTATCTACTCCGAGGCTCATCTTAGTCCTTCCTCTGAGTAGACAACGTATTTTTTTATAGGATAGGGTGACAAACGAGCACATAGTCCACCTGATGGTAAGTGGTTGCTGTGGCCCATAGACATCTACATCTATCCTCGATTACGAATCAAAATGCAGATGCGTTGTCACCCGTGAGGACTAAGATGGAATGCCTCGTTTCAAGTAAAAATGGTCTCCGGTTCTCTACACTCACCATACGAAACACAGCAGCATTAAGCTACTTTTTGACGCTGGTATTCTGTGGGAGCGTGGTCCTTCCCCGGTCGAGCCGACCCATTCGTGCTACAACTATACTACTAATATATATAACCGCAGCATGGCTCTACCACGTATAAATCTACCACGTATTTGTAGTATTCTTTGCTTGAAATTCGGCTATAGGTGTCCACAATCAGCTTTAACTTATCATAAAATGCACTATAAATTCGTTTGTTAATTCTGTTTTAAAAAAAAGTAACGAAAAATTAAATACAAAATCGAACCTTAGTTGATTTGAACCTGAAAATCATTACCCGTACGTAACAGGAAAATTTCAATGAACATAATATTTTAAAAATAACAAGAGCGTAATTTTGCGGTACACGGAAATATGTCAGTGTGGCAGAGACGCCCAGGTAGTCCTCGCAATTTGATACTTTAGTCACATGATACATGCAAACTGCCACCTCGCCGTTGCGAAATTTAAACCGTTATTAGATCGATCGGGATGGCGGGCTTTATGTGTAGAAATGAGCGCGTAGTATTGTCTATGATATTCAACTTCTATTTTACGCTTGTAATTTTTTGCTATCGCCATCGATCTTCCTGAGTAAAATTTTCTTAGTGTTGTTTAAAACATAATTTAATATCCGATGACAAAATCTTTCCATTCGTTACAACCTATAACAGCCAACTACGGAATATAGACGTCTCGTATAGATTGCCTCAAAAGTTTTGTAATTTTGAGTTGTTATTAGGAAGATGGTGCTGGTGTGTGCCATCTCCTGTTACAGTTACCCTCAGTTGCCTCTTACGACTGTACAATTTATAAAGTGCGCAAGGCTAATATGGTCTCCCTAAAGTTTGCCACCCTATAAAACCAAAACTAGGAGGATGACAGATACAAAACACAAAGTCTTATACTATAACTAATATATTACAAAAAATTTACGTAAAATAAAAACTGACTACACCACCATACTAAAATATATAATACTTACAATAATATATATATATATATATATATATATATATATATATATATATATATATATATATATATATATATATATATATATATATATATATATATATATATATATATATATATATATATATATATATAATGTCCTCCAGACCGAATTCCGGCCACGGCAGCCTGCCTCAACGGAGACTAGCCATCGGCGCAGGACAGGATTATAGTGCCCAAGTGTATGGGCAAGCACAGGTGCACTCTCTATTCCCTCACTCTCATAATCCGATGGGACGGTAAATCGACACAACCGGAGAGAGATCAGGCGCAGGACCAACGGCTTTACGTGCTTTCCGAGGCACGGGGGTGAGACACCGCCAACTTCTTGACTTCGGGCAACTACTGAGGATTTCTTGGAAGGAATTTCGTGAAATCAAGAAATACATACATACATACATATAATCACGCCTCTTTCCCGTAGGGGCAGGCAGAGACCACTTCTTTCCACTTGCTACGATCCTTACATACTTGTTTCGCTTCGTCCACTTTCACTATTCCCTTCATACATGCTCTACGGTTCAGGGTACTCTTAACCTGGCCTTTTTTCAAGACGTCCCTAATTTGGTCTGGAAAAGTCCGCCTAGGTCTACCCCTTCCAGCACTTTCATTCACACTCGCCTTATACACTTTTTTCGTCAATCGTTCTTCATTCATTCTCTCAATGTGGCCAAACCATCTCAGCATACCTTTCTCAATTTTTGTGACTACATCTTCTTTCAGACCACAACGTTTCCTTATCTCACTATTTCTTATCCTGTCACTCAGTTTAACTCCTATCATACTTCTTAATGCTCTCATCTCAACTGCATTTATTCTACTTTCATGTTTCTTCTGCCATACCCAACTTTCACTTCCGTACATGAGTGTCGGAACCAACACCCCCTCATGCACAGCCAAACAAGCCTTGTAGACACCTTCCGACTGCTCATAAAGGAGTGCAAAGCTCCATTCACCATGTTTCCTGCATTCACTCTTCTTTCGATATCACTCTCACACTTTCCATCTCTTGTAAACTTTGACCCCAGATACACAAACTCTTTCACCTGTTCAATTTGTTCATCTTCAATCACGATATTGCAGTCTGTCACTGCCTCATCTTTTTCAAACACCATCACTTTCGTTTTCCTTACATTCATCTTCATTCCCTTTCTAACAAAAGCTCCACTCATAGCAGTTACCATCTCCTGCAACTCCTCGGCCGAAGATGCAAGTAATACTTGGTCATCAGCATAGAGAAGACATTTGACGAGTAACTCATTCATTCTCAACCCACTTTCATTCTCTTTTAAATCTGTCAAACAATTGTCCATGAACAGATTAAACAGCCACGGTGACGCTACACATCCCTGTCTAACACCTTTTTCGATATTAAACCATTCAGTGTATGCCCCGTTTATCCTTACACAAGCATTAGAATCCCTATAAAGAGATTGCAATGCTCGTATGAGGACACTGCTCACACCATTCATGGACAGTGCTGACCACAATTCATTCCTCACCACTCTATCATAGGCCTTTTCTAGATCTACGAAGGCGCAGTAAACTTTCTTGTTTTTAGTCAAACACTTTTCGGCTATGCACCGCAAGGAAAAGACCTGATCCGTACATCCCATTCCCTTTCTAAATCCCGCTTGTACATCCCATATTTTTTCGTCTGTTTCATTCACAAACCTTTCAATCAACACTTTCGCATACAATTTACCGACGACGCTAAGAAGACTTATACCACGGTAATTTATGCAGTCCTGCCGTGACCCTTTTCCCTTATACAATGGCACGATTACGGCTTTGCACCAGTCTCCCGGAACTCGCCCATTTCGCCAGCACAGATTGAAAAGGCGGTACAGCTGACTAGCCACCAGGCCCTGTCCAGCCCTCAGCATCTCGACGGTAATCCTGTCATACCCTGCAGCCTTACCTAATCTCATACTTTTCAACGCTTTCACTATTTCATCCATGCTCATCTCATTTTCATCAACATTTATATTCGTTTCCGTGGAAGGTGGCAGATGCTGTACCTGCACTTCCTCTCTTTCAAACAAACTTTCAAAATACTCTTTCCATCTCTTTAACACACATTCTTCTCCTTTTATAATGCTCCCATCTTGACTCCTGATTGCACTCAGCTCCGAGGTAGAAGTTTTTCCTCTGACTGTTCTGATGGTTTTCCAGAAAAACTTAATGTTTGACTGGAAATCTTCAGTGAGCCTCCTATCGAAATCATCTTTTCGTTCTTCTTTCTTTCTAGACACAGTTTCTTTCGCTGCTGTTTTCAATCTTTTATACTTCGTTCTTGCTTCCTTTATCTCGTCATCCGTTGCCTTTTGAACTTTTTGGTTAGCTTTTGTTGCTAACCAATCCAACCACGCTTTCTTCTTTTCTTGCACAACCCTTTGTATATCTTTATCCATCCACACGTTATCATTCTTTCTCCCTTTCCTTCTTTTAGCTACCCCGCATACCTCAATCGCAACATTTACAACACCTTTCTTAAATGTCTCCCACAAATCTTCAATCATTCCTGTCTCTTCTATCCCTTTAAAACTTTCTTTCAGTTTCTCTACATACTCGTCTTTCTTTTCTTTTTCTTGTAGATTTTCCACTTTTACTCTGTCCAAAACACTCGTAGGCTCGGCCCCTCGGTGTCGCCACCGTTTAAAGAGGCCACGCATTCGGGATATGACCAGGAAGTGGTCTGTGTCGAGGCCTACACCGCGGTATGCCCGAGTGTCTAGCACTTTCTTCTTCAGTCTTTCATCCACAATTACAAAATCAATCATACTTCTAGACTCACCCTCATCTCTTGTATACAAATGGATCTCAATCAATCAAGAAATATGCCAGAAATATATATATATATATATATATATATATATATATATATATAAACGTTAACTCTCAAAATGGTAAACAAAAGCTGTAGTTTTTGAATTATAAGAAAGTAACTATATTAAACGGATTACCATATTACCAACCTCACGTATCTATAGAATTTAGGATTGATTATATATAAATAAACATGTGCAAATTAGATTGAAATTTAAGAAAAAGCTACAAAAGAAGATGAGAAAAGTTAGCATCAAATTTTAATAGATAATTAAAAATGTATCAAAATGGAAATAATAATTAAACTTTCATTTCGGAAAGTGACTGACAAGGCATATTTGCACTAAGACCGATCCAACGCCAACTTATCAAAATCTAGCTAATAATTAACGACGGCGTTATCTTATTTCGTGATATGACAAATCGAATAATAGCATTTTTTTTAAATTTAATTGCAAACTAGGATTGTCTTCGTTATCGTAATGTTTGTTTGACACCTTTTTAACGGCAAATTAATTGCATTGAACAAGAAACTATGCGATAAAAATTGAGTTATTTCTCAACACAATTTTTCTTGCAGGCAGGTGCTGCAGTCATATTTTAATTACGCGAACTTCGCTTCGATTAATTTTTAATTTAAAATACAAATAAATACCTAAGTCGTATAGTCGGAATAATTGCGAGGTCTTGATAGAGTAACCATTAATGTCGGATAATATTGAAGGTGAAATAAGAGTGAATGGGCTTTTGATACGCTAAGACAGTGCAATTTACCACCTGGGGCTATATTACCACTTACCAGTTGCATCACCAGCTGAAGATGGTAGAACGCATTGGGTTAGCTCAACAAAAGCCTTTCCTTGAAGACACAAATTATAACCAAATGAAAAGAAAGATGATGGCTTATCATTCCACTCTTTGCTGTACGCATTATTGGTATCCAAGAATATTTCATACATAGGAAGTGTAAGGCGCCTGGAACTGCAATTGTCAATAGGCTTACTAAGCCTGTCCTTTAATTGATTACTAAGTACTCTCTACAAAAGGTTATGTCCATTTTAGTACTAAGTAGAGCTTTACTGCTGATAAAAAATAAGGCTGAGACTATTCGTCACATTATACATATATTGTATTTTAATTATAGGAGAGGCGTGAAACGAGCATACAGCTCACCTGAGGTAAGTGATTACCGCCGTCCATGAACAACTGCAACACCAGGGGAACTACAGATGCACTGTCGGCCTTTCAAAAAAGCTTAGGGTCCTTTCTTGAAGGTCCCTAAGTCGTATCGGTCCGGAAAAATGTCTAGCCGTAGTCGATTCCACAAGGAAGATGTGCGAGGAAGAAAACTTCTTTTAAATCGCACAGTGGTGGATCGCCAGTTATCCAGATGGTATGGATGGTATCGTGAGTTTTGTCGCAATGTGCAATGGTGAAATTGAGCAGCTGGAATTAGTTCGAACAATTTCTTAGAGCACTACTCGTGGTAAATGCGATAAAATACGCAAAGAGCCGATAGGATAGAAATTAGAAAGTTTTGTTAAGAAAAATCTATTTTAGTATATTCATTACATTACTCAAAAAGGACTAAAAATTAAACTTATAATGATAAGGGGAGAGATTGCCAAAAGGCATTAAATCCGCTCTTTGTAATCCTTTTATTAAGGTGTACAATAAAATATAAATAAATAAAATGCATTCAAAGAACTTAACACTTCTGGAGTCGAAGCTATGATTCTTCGATACGCTGTCTTAACACAGGCTTCGCAAGCTATTATGTGGACATCACGTTAAACATTTTATTTTTAATATTTTAAAATTATTTGGAATAAAGTGTCAGTAATTTAAATATAAGTATTTTAGCAAGACATTAAATATTGACACTGGCGATGGCGGGTAGACGCGGCCTTCTACGTCCGGTACCACGAAAGTTGGTCCGCCTGCCAAGTGTATATTGTTGCGTGCCATAATTAATGCCTGGTACATGGCGAGTTATCACTAGCGCCATCTAGTATCGTATATCAGAACTAGGAGAGTCAAGATCTTTCTAGAAATTTCCATGCCAGAATTTTCTACACCTAGCCAGTCGGGACCGGTATGTATTTGAACATTCTAGATGTTCCTGTAGAAGAGGTCCTATATAAGGCCGGTGTAGACCGCGACCCGCGTCGGTTTCGAATTGGCAATTCAAACGAATACTTCGAAGCGATATAACTACGAATTAAAGTGAATAGCAGTACAATTGTGTTTTATTATTAGTGTGTTTTAAGTTGCGAACCTCAAGCTCGTAACAATATATTAAGCTAGCCGTGAACTTTTTTTCTAAATGGCTACATCAGTCCATGGACACCTGCAGCCAAGTTCAAATGAAGAAGGCTACGGATGCGGAGCCACTGGTATAAAGAGTGGCTCCTGTTCTCCTGTAGGCTAGAACACTGCAGTGCAAGCACTGCTGTTTGGCGGCAGAAATACGTGAAAAGATGCTACTTAAATAGACGAACTTCTGGGCAGAAAGTCCCTCAGCTAGAAAGAAGAGTCTGTATGAGGAAATGCACGTGTTATGATTAATAATGTACTACTTAATTATGCCTGATAGTCCCGCAATATGACTCTCAGAAGGTGCATATCGGCTTCAGTAAATTAATTTACGAATGTCACTGATGATTGTATTCAAATTCACAATTTTACAGATGGATATTGCTATTGGTGACATAATAATATTTCCTACTTGGTAGCGGCCTAGCGTGGGCAGTGACGCGGAACTGCCGTTCGCCGTCGAGCGCACTTCGGACACAAGGAAAGTGTCAATTCAGCATAATGTATGTAAATACTGTATCCGTACAATTTCTTCTACCTATTGAAAAACTTCTGATGAAGAAGTACAGTTTAATAATAACTTCGCTCCTCCAAATTGTCGCTGGACACTCCTGCGTACTCTCGTCTTATTGTCAATATATTCTTTTAAATTAGCCGAAATAGCTAATGGTACGTCCGTGCTGCGGGAATTTCTTTGACAAGGTTGGTACACATGCAGCCAAATGATTGATGAGTTGTTCACGCCAGTGATATGTTAATTAATACGAGAAAATTTAATTGTATTGCGCAAGCATCCGACGAGTATCATAAATACTGCTATGCCTATGCTATGCTATGCTATGCTAAATGGGTTGAAATGGTCGTTTCTGCATTATAAATTTATTAATTCATTTTCTCGTTCCAAATATACTGGAAAATAGCGAAGACGTTTAAAATCCTAAAGCACGAGAAATTGCGTTTATTTTCTATGATAATTTAGTTGTCTATTATTGATCTGCTCCACTTTTTTTTAAAAATGCTAGTAATGCCTTTGCTGACAGATCCGTGGCTTAGCAATGAGTAGCAGCGTTAAGCACCGCGGGTTCGAATCCCGTACGGAATAAGTATTTGTATGGTACAAATAATTGTTCCGGGTCTGGATGTTTGTTATTGCAAAATTTATGTATGTTTACTGCCTCCACGTTACAGGAGAAAATCCTAGTGTGGAGGTAACGTTTAAAAAATGTATTAGCCTATTATCCACATTTAAGAGTTTGAAAATTAATAATCCTTCCATAAGCCTAACAAACTAATGTTAAATGGAATTGAACCTAGAGCTTTTCGAGCTTGTGGTCCACATCCTTAACCCTTCTACATGATGGCAGCGCAATAATATTCACTATACCTTAATATCACCCCAAGGGTATCGTAAAGGCAACAAAGAGGAGCTGTAGCAAGAGATGGACAGTATCTTCCTGATAACTAAACCTATTAAAAAACTGCGATTGCCTGTCTTTTTTTCAAGATCGGCTACGGTAAATCTCCGCTATAAAGCAACATATGAGGGAAGACTGCAGCAGTGCACTACAGAGACTGTAATGGATGATAATTAAATAATAAATTATATAACAAATCCAAAAATTTTATAAATAGAAGTAGATAGATAGATCAGAATATATTAAAAATGCTTACACATTGAATAAAATTATTTATGCAGATTTTATCGCGTTTAATTAACTAATATTTAACTTATTTTTAATATTCAAAAACCGGAGGTAGCCGGGCTAAGTATGATATTGGGACGTCAAATGTCTTAGTCCCCCCCCCCCCATGACGATGGGTTCTGTAAAGCACCGGAAACGTCGGGTAAATTAAAAATAAGTTAATTAAACGCGATAAAATCCGTATAAATAGTTTTATTCAATCCCCACTGGGTAGGTACAACGATAGAGCTTTGCTTTATGCGTTAGCTTATTTTTTGTTTAGGTATGAACCTAGATCTGTCACCAAGCAGCAATGCGCGCACTGTTACGTTCCGGTCTGAAGGGTATAAGAACCACTGTAATTAAAGTCTGAGATGTATTCCATCTTAGTTCTCTAACTGCCTCGTTGGTCTAGTGGTTGTAGTAGTGCAACTGCTGATCACGGGTCCCGGGTTCGAATCCCGGATCGGGCCAAAAAACTAATTATTGAGTTTTCCGTCAATAAATTCTCAGTAGCTGCCCGGAGTCAGGAAGTTGGCGGTGTCTTACCCTCGTGCCTCGGAAAGCACGTAAAGCCGTTGGTCCTGCGCCTGATCTCTCTCCTGTTGTGTCGGTTTACCGTCCCATCGGATTATGAGAGTGAGGAAATTGAGAGTGCACCTGTGGTTGCGCGTACACATGGGCACTATAATCCTGTCCTGCACCGATGGCTGGTCTCCGTCGAGGCTTGCCGCCGTGACCGAAATACGGTCGGGAGGACATTATCTTAGTTCTCAGCGGTTAGAACACACATGTAATTATTACACACATTACGTGGTAGAGCCATGCTGCAGTTATATTAGTAGTATAGTTGTAGCACGAATGGGTCGGCTCGACCGGGGAAGGACCACGCTCTCACAGAATACCAGCGTGAAATAGTAGCTTAATGCTGCTGTATTTCGTATGGTGAGTGTAGAGAACCGGAGACCCTTTTTACTGGAAATGAGGCATTCCATCTCAGTCCTCACGGGTGACAACGCATCTGCATTTTGATTTGTAATGGAAGATAGATGTAGATGTCTATGGGCCGCAGCAACCACTTACCATCAGGTGGACTGTGTGCTCGTTTGTCACCCTATTCTATAAAAAAAAAAATGTAAGCCTTCTTTGTTCAAAGTTGGTTGTGAGTGTCTTTGGACAGCAGTATAGCTACTTATTTCTTTAAGGTGGATTGTTAGTTCGCGTGCCATTTTAATTTTATTTAAAAAAAAACCGTTGAATATTTTTCTTTACTCAATGCTTTGAACTTTCTTGATAGCTAAGAGAATCTAATGCATACATAAGCACTTATTTATTTATTTAATTTTTATTACGTACACACCTTATAGAAAAAGCCGTGGTAGCTCAGATGGTTAGCGCTCGCTGTAAAGTCACATTACGCGAGCAACCCAGGTACGATCCACGCCGGCACCAATGAAATTGTTAGCTGCAATTTTAAGTGTTTATTTACCACCTGCTCGACTGTAAAGGAAAACGTCGTGAAGAAACCTGCATATCTAAAAAAAATATTTCGTAGACATGTGAAGTTTGCCAACACGCATTGGAGCTACGCGGTGGACACTTCCTTGCCTTAAAACCCTCTCAGAAAAGAGAGGAGGTCTATGCCTATTAATGGAACGTATATAGGTTGTAACTTTATATGTACTTTATATTTTTTATAGTATAAGGGTGGCAAACTAGCACACAGTCCACCTTTACATTTATCTTAAATTAAAAATCAAAATGCAGATGCGTTGCCAGCCCAGAAAACTAAGATGGAATGCCTCGTTTCCAGTAAAAAGGGTGTCCAGTTCTCTACACTCACCATACGAAACACAGCAGCATTAAGCTGCTATTTTACGCCTGTATTCTATGAGAGTGTGGTCCCATCCCGATCGAGCTGACCCATTCGTACTATAACCACAATATAGCTGTAGCATTGCTCTACCACGTAATATATATTGTTCTCTACCAGTTAACCCTGGATGATTTTTACTTATTTAGTCATTCATTATTTCATTATACTGGATATAGAGAAGAGCTGCTGTGACATTCATTAAAATCTGACAGCACGTTAAATGAATATATTATCATTGTCTTTGATTTTTTTAAATTTATTTTACTCCTTTATTTTCAGTAATTATTAGTTATCTTCTTTTTGGTCATCACACCACTAACTACATTCCATTTCCTATTGAGCGTAGGCCTTAACCGTTGTATGATTTACATTTGATTTGTAATTGGTAAACTTCGTAGTGCCAGATATCATGTTCTTTCACAAGCGCGATTGCAGGTCATGTATTCCTGGTTTCAAATTCACAGGTCAGGCAAAAATTGTTCTGACAAGTAATTCTCAGTAGCAGTCTTGAGTCAAAAAGTTGGCGTTGTTTCACGCCCGTGTCTCGAAAAGCACGTCAAGCCATTCTGCGCCTGATCTTACTCCGGTCGTATCGAATTGTCGTCCCATCGGACTATGTGAGAGTGGACCGGTGTGGTCGAAAAGTCGGTCTGTAAGACTATATTCAAAACTTTACACCTGCTATATACGTCGATCAGTCTTACTTACTTACTTCATTTTACAACCAGTTTACGTCCTATAGCTGGATACAGGTAGGACACCCATTTTCTGAAAGAGATATGGAGCAATGAATTCCCCACGCTGCTCCAGTGTATTTAAGGTATTTAGAGCTGAAAAATAATTACGAAGAGACCGTTTATACGTGGTAGAGTCATGCTGCAGTTATATTTGTTTTATTTATATTTATACTTTTATTTTTACTTTTTTATTCTTGAAGCACGACGAAGCACACGTGCTTCGTCAATTGCCTAAGACCCTGTATGAATTATGCGCAAAGGCTGTGGCAGAATAGCTGTAGTAATGGGTTTCCCGTTGCAACTGAGTCACAGACCGTTTTGTCACAACTTCATTAAGCTCTCTATCTAAATTTTAACATTGTATTTTTGTGTGGCAAATAAATACTTTTTATTTATTTATTTATAGTAGTAGTTGTAGAACGAATTTGTCGGCTCGACCGAGGAAAGTCCACGCCCTTACAGAATACCAGTGTAAAACTGTGTTTCGTATGGTGAGTATAGAGAACCGGAGACCCTTTTTCCTGGAAACGAGGCATTTGATCTTAGTCCTCACGGGTGATAACGCATCTGCATTTTGATGTGTAATCGAGGATAGTTGTAGATGTTTATGGGCCGCAGCAACCACTTACCATCAGGCGGACTTTGTGCTCGTTTGTCACCTTATCCTATAAAAAATATCACGAAGAAGAACTATTGTTAAAAGCATTTCATTGCAGTCCTCAGGGGTGACAACATGTCTGTATCTTTCTTTGTATGAACTTAGCTGCGGTTGTCCATGGACTGCAGTAGCCTCTTAGTCTCAGTTGGACTGTAAGTTCTATCTTCACTTCAATAAAAAAAAGACATACAACGAGGTGATTCCAAATTTCGGCATGAAATACTAATGGTGCTGGTAAAGCGAAGTTCACGCGAGGAAAGCCGCAGGAAAAGCTAATGCTATATGGAATACGGTACGTCAGTAATTCGATCAGTTTGTTAATAAACCTTTTGTGGTGCCGACACAGTGGAGCGAGCGGCGGATGAAGACGTCCCGCTAATTAATGAAGACTGGTCACCCGCGGTGCGCCGCCATATTGTAACGCAAGCCGCTGACTGTGGTAGGTGCTTCTGAATAAATACTCTTGTGCAAGATTACACCAAAACGTACATTAAAAAGATATCTTTTTTTAATCTGTGTTGTTCAAGTTGGCCGGCAGTCCTCTAGCTCGTTCAGATGATATGATATAAAAATAAAAACACAAATAATAATAATAATGTCCTACAGACCGAATTTCGGTCACGACGGCCGGTCTCAACGACGACTAACCATCGGCACAGGACAGGATTATAGTGCCCAAGTGTATGCGCAAGTACAGGTGCACACTCTATTCCCTCACTCTGATAGTCCGCTGGAACAGTAAACCGTCACAATCGGCGAGAGATCAGGCGCTGAACCAACGGCTTAACGTAAATTCCGAGGCATGGGGTTGAGACACCGCCAACTTCCTGACTCAGGGTTTCTACTGAGGATTTCTTGACGTAAAAACTGATTTTTGGGCCGACCCGGATTTCGAACCCAAGATCTCATGATCATCAGTCGCACTATTTCAACAATTAGACAACGAGGCAGTCAAAAAACACAAATAATGTAAATACATATAAGTAAACATTGTAAACAACATTAGGTATAAAATGTTAAACGAGAGCTGTGGTAGCTCAGACGGTTAGCGCTCGCTGTAAATTTCACAATACGCGAGCAAACCGGGTTCGATCCCCGTCGGCACCAATGAAATTGTTAATTGCAATTTAAGGTGCTGATTTACCACGTGCTCGGCGGTGTAGGGAAATATCGTGAGGAAACGTGCATGACTAAGAAATAAGAAAAAAAAATTTCGAAGACATGTGAAATTCGCTAACACGCATTAGGGCAGCGCGGCGAACTATTTCTTGCCCTAAAACCCTCTCAGAAGTGAGAGGAGGCCTGTGCCCAGGAGTGGGACGTATACAGGGCACAGGCCTCTTCTCATTTCTGAGAGGGTTTTCAGGGCAAGGAAGTGTCCGCCGCGCAACCCCAATGCGTGTTGGCAAACTTCACACGTCTTCGAAATATTTTTTTCTTATTTCTCTGACATGCAGGTTTCCTCACGATGTTTTCCTTCACCGCCGGGCACGTGGTAAATCAGCACTTAAAATTACAATTAACAATTTCATTGGTGCCGGCGGGGATCAAACCCGGTTTGCTCGCGTACTGTGAAATTTACAGCGAGCGCTAACCATCTGAGCTACCACGGCTCCGTAGTAGTATGTATGCATGTATATTTATTTACAATATATGTCTATTCATTTTAATATTTTTAGCACCTACCAACTATTACATGTCAAATTCTCCCAGTTTTGACTGGTAGAGAATGCCATAAGGCATTAAGTCCGCCCATTGTAACCCTTAGATTAGGGTGTAAAACAATAATGATTAAAAAAATGATTTCTTAAATAATGATTTCTTAAATTTACGCGAACACTACACATTGAATAAAACTAAATTTACGGATTCTATCGCGTTTATTTAACTGATTTTACTTATTTTTAATTCCCGACGTTTCGGGTGCTTTACAGCAACCATGGTCACGGGGGGGACTGAGATGTTTGACGCCCCAATGTCATTGTTAGCTCGGCTACCTTCAGTTTTTGAATATTAATTTTTAGTCTGATTTACGCAAAATAAACTTACAGTATCTTGAAGTCTTGCAGTGGTATGCTTGGGTTTGGGTTTAATTTTGTTAATTATAGGAACCCAAGTAGATGGCAGCACCCAACCGTCTCCTCTATTGAAATTAGGATGTTTTTTAATTTCAATAGCCTCGCGTATCATCCTTGGTAGGAATCGGTGTTCTTTTGTGAGGATTTGTGGTTTATCAAATCTGATGTAATGATGGGGACGATCTTGAACATGTTCGCAGACTGCTTATAAGCTGGCACAACACTTGGCAAAAATACTGTCACCACTGACAGGACATACCAGAGCACACACAAAGGATTCATACCATTTTGTTAGTGAGATAAAAGACCTACATCTCACTGACAATGAAACTATGGTCAGTTATGATGTTCAGTCACTATTCACATACCTGCCTATTGAAGACTGCATCTGAATTGTAACTAGGAAGCTAGAAGATAACAACATGCCTGCTGAATATGCAGTATTACTCAAACATTGCCTCACATATGGCTATCTATTGTGGAAGGAAGAGTTCTACAAGCAAGTAGATGGTGTGGCGATGTGCTCACCTGTATCTCCCATAGTCGCCGACATATTTATGGAGGACTTCGAGGAGAAAGCCCTTCTTACTGCTCCTGTAAATCCAAGATTCTACAAGCGGTACGTAGACGACACCTTCACAATTTTACCATCTGACAAAGTAACTGCATTTTTAAAACACCTTAACTCTATAAACTCTAAAATACAATTCACAATGGAGTTAGAGGCAAATAATTCTTTAGCTTTCCTAGATGTTTTAGTCATTCGAAATCCTGATAACACTATTGGTCACACTGTGTATAGAAAAAAGACCCATACCAACCGATATTTAAATGGTGAATCTCACCATCATCCTTCACAGTTAGCTACCGTGGGTAAATCTTTGTTTCATAGAGCACGAGGGATCTGTGACAGAAAACATCTGGCCGCCGAGCTGCAGCATGTCAAGCAAGTGTTGCAAGACAACAAGCTTCGGTTCCCGCGCCTACGTCACAGTGACCGAGTGCAGCCGGTCACAGTCGAGCGTGTGCCTGCTGTACTATCATATGTTAGAGGAGTCACAGACAAGGTTGGCTACATCTTGAAGCGAGCTTCCATTAAAACATACTACAAGCCGCCGAAGAAGATTAGTCAATTTTTACCATCCGTCAAGTGTAATATCCCTCTACAAGATACAGGAGTGTACAAGTTAGATTGTGAATGTGGTCTCTCTTACATAGGTCAAACAAAAAGATCCATAAAAACCCGCGTGAAAGAACATATAGCTGACGTGAAGCACCAACGCTCCGGGAAGTCTGCAGTCTGTGAACATGTTCAAGATCGTCCCCACCATTACATCAGATTTGATAAACCACAAATCCTCGCAAAAGAACACCAATTCCTACCAAGGATGATACGCGAGGCTATTGAAATTAAAAAACATCTTAATAATTAAACCCAAACCCAAGCATACCACTGCAAGGCTTCAAGATACTGTAAGTTCGTTTTGCGTAAATCGGACCAAAAATTAATATTCAAAAACTGAAGGTAGCCGGGCTAACAATGACATTGGGACGTCAAACATCTCAGTTCCCCCCCCCCCCTTGACCGTGGTTGCTGTAAAGCACCCGAAACGTCGGGAATTAAAAATAAGTAAAATCAGTTAAATAAACGCGATAGAATCCGTACATTTAGTTTTATTCAATGATTAAAAAAAATAAAAAAAAATAATTGTAAATAAAGAATCGTGGTATCTGTCCATACTTTAACCTGGCGATCATCGTTCACTAACTACCACGTATGAGCTTACTGGTAATTACAATCTAATGATAGTAAACGTTTTAAAAGAAATGGTTGGTAATTAACATGTGACGGTTGGTGGCTTAGAAAGCTAACGTTTTCTTTAACACGATAATTAGCTTATTTAGACGTAAGGTCACTGGTTCTACTTATGGTCTGGTCACTGGTATATTTAGCCTACCTTTTGAATGTCTCGTTGGTTTAGGATTTAGTGATCGTAAACGCAGTTGTTGATCATGAAGTCCCTGGTTCAAATCCCGGGTCGTACATAGGATCGGATGACAAACGAGCACACAGACCATCTGATAGTAAGTGGTTGCTGTGGCTCATAGACATCGACATCTATTCTCGATTACGATTCAAAATGCAGATGCGTTGTCAACCGTGAGTACTTAGAGGTGGAATGCCTCGTTTCCAGTAAAAAGGGTCTCCGGTTCTCTACACTCACCATACGAAACACAGCAGCTATTTGACGCTGGTATTTTGTGAGAGCGTGGTCCTTTCCCGGTCGAACCGACCCATGCGTGCTACAACTATATTTTTGTAATATAACTGCAGCATGGCTCTACCACGTTGGTCCTGCAGCTGCTCTCTCCGGTCGTGTTGTTTGCTCTCCCATCTGACTATGATAGTGAGGGAATAGAAAGTGCACCCGTGCTTATAATGCGTTGCGTCAGAATATTATATACAATATGTAACGTAATTAACGCACACCCTCAGACACCCCAATTAGTATATTATGTTACAATCATTTATTTTGTTACAATCATTGAATTTTTAGTTAAACATTTTATGCACTGATTATTTATCAAATTAGTTATACTAGTTCCGGAAGAATGTTGTGGTCACAGTACAAATCCACGAACGCAAAGACTATAACGTACTTGAAATAAAGTTCATTTTTCTTTATTTTTATTGAACGAGGGAATTAGTAATAATACAAATAAAACTGCACTCTTAAAAGTCTTATTGCCTTAAGTTACAGTCCATTTCAGTTTGTTTTGACTGTACAGATTTAGTGTGACTGTAATTTACGTAGTTTTAATTATTTTTAGGATAAAAAATTACATATTAAAATGATAGGAATCGATTCAGTAAACGATTCTGAACAAACTACTTTCTCAAAGTGCGTTAATTATTTTACATGTTGTATATCTACATAACTTCCATATTTGAGCTACAAGAGTTTCGTGGTAGAGTCATGCTTCAGCAGTATTATAGCTGCAGCATAAACGGATTGAATTGAACCATGAAAGACGCTGCGCAAAATTCCAGCGAAAAATAGTAACATAAAGCTACCGTGTTTCTGTAGCAGCCGCGGTAGTGGGTAAAATGAATGCAATGTAACTATGGAAAAATTGTTTTTAAATTTAATTTTTAAACCATTAACTATTATTTTTAAGCCATCAAAATCTAGGAGAAATACAGGTTTAGCAGTGTATTGTTTACGGGGTCTTGAAGACACATGTGCCTTTATTAGTGAATAAAACGAGCACATGTTATACGTGGTAGAGCCACGTTGCAGCTAACTAGTCTGGCTATAAATACCGTTACATAAAATCTTTTATTTTTTTCAACCTTTTATTGATTTTGAATTTAGAACGCGTTTATTATTTTTAAAAGTTCTTTCGATTTCAGGCCATTTCACATATTTTTTCGTGTTCATTATCAAATTACAATATGGAATGGGGTGTTAAACAAAATAGGATTGCGGTGATCGCCTTGCACAAAGCCGTCGGTCATATTCCATACACTTCAAAAGCTTGGTATCAGCCGCATGTTCGTATATCGTACCGTCAACGGATATAAGAATACTTCCTCTATCGAAGACCATAAAAGGTCGGGGCGGTCGCGTACTGTTAGAACTACAAAGGCTGTTAAAGCCAGAATTCTTCGAAATCCCATTAGGAAGCAAAAAATCTTATCGCGAGAAATGAAGATTCCCGCTAGGGCTCTGTCGCGAATTTTAAAACAAGACCTGAAGCTCAGTGCTTATCATCGATATACAGGACATGCCTTAAATCAAGATTTACAATTAAAGAGAGTGGATCGATCAAAACGCCTTCTGTCGCGATACACAGGTGAAGGGCACAGATATATCCTCTTTACCGATGAAAAAATTTTCACGGTTGAAGAGCACTGCAGTAAGCAAAATGATAAAGAGTACGCTCATAGTTCTAAAGAAGCTGCTCAATTGGTCGGAAAGGTACAACGTGGTCATGATCCTGCCCCAATGATGGTTTGGTGGGGTGCGTTTTATCAAGGCGTCACAAAGTTAAATTTTTATGAAAAAGAATTCACTTCTTCAAGAATTAACTTCAGCCAAAGTGTATCAAGAGACAATCTTGGATCGTGTTATGAAACCTCTCAGCAATACACTTTTTTAAAATGTACCGTGGACTTTCCAACAGGACTCTGCACCTGGTCATAAGGCACGAACCAGCCTAGCTTGAAACCAACTTTCCGGACTTTATAAGAGCTGAAGACTGGCCCTCATCTAGCCCAGACCTCAACCCTTTAGACTACAAATTATGGTTAGTTTTAGAGGACATGGCTTGCTCTAAATGACCCGGT
Organism: Parnassius smintheus behrii; assembly: GCA_036936625.1. Classification (NCBI taxonomy): domain Eukaryota; kingdom Metazoa; phylum Arthropoda; class Insecta; order Lepidoptera; family Papilionidae; genus Parnassius; species Parnassius smintheus. The sequence continues at coordinate 43,479,047 of JAUPFT010000015.1, forward strand.
GACATTGAGTCTCTTAAAAAATCTCTGGAGCAAGCAGTGGTGAAATTTCCCATGGAAACAGTGCGTAAATCCATACATTCGTGGCCTGACAGATTAAAGGCATGTATGAAAGCCAAAGGTGGCCATTTAGAATAGAATATTTTTTGCTAAATCTTTAATAAATATGTATATAATAGTTTTAGTATAATAACCTTTTTTACTGAAAACGAGGCATTCCAACTTAGTCCTCAGGGGTGACAACGCATCTGCGTTTTAATTCTTATTCGAGGATAAATGTAGATGCCTATGGGCCACAGCATTCACTTACCATCAGGTGGACTATCTACTCGATTATTACCCTTATTCTATGTTTAAAAAATACACAGTCCAATAGATCGTAAGTGGATGCTGTGGTCGTTAGATATCTAAATCTAACCTCTATTGAAAATTAAAATGCAAATACATTGTCATTTCTGAAAACTCATATGGACCTCCTTATTAACGAAACTGAAACACAAAAGACAGCAGCAATATAAAAAACACTTCCCGAATTGTCAAACTTCGGTGATACAGTCTGGCGATTAACTGTGATCACGGGAAATCTACTATCACACCTGATTGTAAGTGGTGATTGGTTTAGCTTAACAAAAGCCAATTTATTCTTTACTATGGATGTGATTGGATGAGAGGACTATGACTTTCCATCTGATTCATCATTTCCAATCACAGACGGATCGCAATTTCTTCCACATATATGGAATACGACCAGAAATCATCAAGTTTAACCATACTTGATGATTTCTGGTCGTATTCCAAAAGTTGCCTGTGTAATGAATAAAATTGTTACGCGCTCCAGTCGTCGACACACTAGCGCCATCTAGTGTCAGGAACGAGAGCGAGGGGAGCGTTGCAGTAAATGACATCACACATCTTTCGACCGACAGCGCCACCCGAAGAACTAAGATTCTAGAAAATCTACACTCGAACTCTCGGTACCTTGCGCGTGTTTACTTGAACATTCCGGATATTTTGCTAATTTAAATAAATAGGTGGCGCAAGATGCGATCGAGGCAGAGTTGAACTCAGCGACACAAGCGAAGCTTCGGAGCGGAATTAAGTGAATTAGTGTGTTTAATTATTAGTGTTTTAAGTTTTAATTTGTGTAAAGTAAATTAAAGTGTAGTTTAGGTAATTTTATCGGCAATTTATATTGTCACGAACCCTAAGCTCGTAACAATTGGTGTCAGAAGTGGGATAAAATAATGCCGATTTTACCTAAGGAGGAAACGGAGGGTGTCCGTACCCGAAGTCAACGCCAGCAGGAGACGGACCAGAGGAGATTTGGTGGTGCAACGCCGCAGATGTCTGAGGGCCAGCCGCCGGCCACGGAAGCCGGTCCGTCAGCAGCTTCTACGTCTGTGGCACCTGACTTAGGTGCTCTGATGGTGATGCTGCAGCAGCTGCGGGGCGGACAGGAGGAACAGGCCCGTCAGTTGAAAGAGCAGCAGGAGGAACAGGCCCACCGACACGAGGAACAGGCCCGCTGACACGAGGAACAGGCCCGCCGACAGGAGGAACAGATGCTCCTCATGAAGGACCTTCACGCTACCTTCGGGAAGGAGATAAAGGAGGTGAAGGATAGGGTTGCTCACCATGACAACCGCCTGTCGGAAGCTGAAAACCGAATCGAGAAAGCTGAAACCCGAATCGACCAAGTAAACAATCGGGTTGACAACGTAATGGCTGACATGAAGAAATCACTGGACGAACTCAAACTTGGAGATAGAGCTACAGCTCCCGTAGTAGCTACAACACCTTCGCTACATGGGTTCAAGGTGCCACCGTTCGACGGTACCTCTTCCTGGTCAGCCTACAAAATCCAGTTCGAGGCTGTTATGAAGGCGAACGGCTGGAATAAAAGTCAGGCCATGACTGCTCTCACACTAGGCCTGCGCGACCAGGCCTTAACAGTTCTGGAAGCTCTCGGTGAGGAAGTGACTTATGAGCAAATCCTTGAGGCATTGGAGGCGAGATATGGCGACGCTCACCTGGAACACGTCTTTCGTGCGCAGCTTAAAGATCGTGTGCAGCGCATCCACGAAAACCTGCAGCAGTGGGCTCTAGAGGTGGAGAAGCTGGCGCGAAAAGCTTACCGGTCTGTACCTGCGCTCATTGAAGGGAACCTGGTGCAGACATTCATCAACGGCATCCGCGACCTGGAAGTCAGAGCTGCTGTGAGGCTCGGGCACCACGAGACGCTTAAGGACGCCTTGGCCCATGCACTGGAAGTGGAAGCCGTGCGGCAGGATCATCGTTCCCATCGCGTCAGGGAGGTTGCAGCAGCTGCAGTTCGCGACCGCAACAAAGGATACAGCCCAAAGTGCTATGGCTGTGGGGAAAAGGGCCACCTTCGATCCAGCTGCCCTAAGCGAACCGCAGAAAGGGAAAGTGAACGATATCAGGAGGGTAGTGCAGCTAACGGCACTGCCTGGCGGCGACAGGATCATCGTTCACCTCACGCTAGGGAGGTTGCAGCAGTTACGGTTCGCGACCACAATAAAGGATACAGCCCTAGGTGCTATGGCTGTGGGGAAAGGGGCCATCTTCGGTCCAGCTGCCCTAAGCACACCCTAGGAAGGGAAGGTGAACGGTCTCAGAAAGGAAGTGCGGCTAACAGCACCGCCCAGCAGCAGCAGGAATACGACTTTGAGATCGAACATCGCAGCGGGAAATCTCATGGCAACGCAGATGCATTGTCAAGAAGACCTTGTCCTGAAGATGGCAACCATTGTAGTAGGCAAGGTAAGGAAGTGGTATCCGTGAGGATGCTCAGGACAGACCACCTCAGCAACGGGTGGAAGGACAGCCTACGACGTGCACAGCAGGAAGATCCAGACATCAAGCCGATTCTGGGATGGATGAAGGCTCGTGCTACCAAGCCTAAGTGGAGGGACGTCTCAGCGATGAGTTCAACCACGAAAAGCTATTGGGCCCAATGGGGCAGCTTGCTGATTCAGGATGGGGTCCTGTGCCGTAAATGGGACAATGGTCGAAGAGACAGCTGTCGTTTGCAAATGGTTGTCCCTAAAGCTAAAGTGCCGAATGTTCTACAACTGTGCCATAATGCTCGTTCGGGAGTCCATCTGGGAGTTAAACGAACTCTACTGAAGGTCCGAGAACAGTTTTACTGGGTCCATTATCGTGACGATGTCGAGGATTGGTGTCGTACATGTACAAGTTGTGAGGCCGTGCGGGGACCTCAGACACGTAGTAGAGGAGCACCGAAATTGTACAATGTTGGTGCACCACGGGATAGGACAGCCCTTGACATTGCGGAGCCGTCACAGAAAGGCGCAAGAGGGACTCCTAAGGTCGTCCATGTGGATCGCTTGGCGCGTTATTATGGGGCCGATAATGCTCGGGACGAGCATGTCTTAGGAGGGGGCAGTGTTACGCGCTCCAGTCGACGACACACTAGCGCCATCTAGTGTCAGGAACGAGAGCGAGGGGAGCGTTGCAGTAAATGACATCACACATCTTTCGACCGACAGCGCCACCCGAAGAACTAAGATTCTAGAAAATCTATACTCGAACTCTCGGTACCTTGCGCGTGTTTACTTGAACATTCCGGATATTTTGCTAATTTAAATAAATAGGTGGCGCAAGATGCGATCGAGGCAGAGTTGAACTCAGCGACACAAGCGAAGCTTCGGAGCGGAATTAAGTGAATTAGTGTGTTTAATTATTAGTGTTTTAAGTTTTAATTTGTGTAAAGTAAATTAAAGTGTAGTTTAGGTAATTTTATCGGCAATTTTTATTGTCACGAACCCTAAGCTCGTAACAATATCATTAGAATTATTTTTCTGGTAAGCACATAATGCATATTCTTTCACACTCTTGAATTCCAGATTCTTGGAATACTTCTGTAGTATTTCAAGAATGTGGAGGATATTAGAGGTTTCATCATGCAGGTCATTAGAGTATCTTGACCCGTATTCAACCGAGAACTCGGTGTCTTAGCCGTAACAAATGTGCTACCCCACAAAGAACGTTTAAACGTTTTTCCCAAAGTCGTCATTAGTGATAGAGATTGGTGGAAGTCAAAAGAACAAGCGGCTAAAATTATTAAGTACATGTTAAATTCAATGTCATGGTTTATAATAGGCTTTATTAAGTAATCTTACCATATGGACGTTGTAAGAATCATCACCATAATAATCATCAAACCTATGATTTTGAAAATTTTGCATTACGTACCGTAACAAAAGCAGGCTTTTGTAATACTTTCGTTCACGTAATTTTTATCGTTTCATCTTGTATCTGACATTCCGCTCTCCATACTTTTTTCCCTTGATCATGCTATCTCGCTCTTAGTAAAACATCAGAGCTATGACCGCAGTCTGTTTATTTTTAGTAATTCATTCAGTTGCTTAAGTTTATAACATAACATAAACATAACATAAACATTCACGCCTGTCACCCAGAGGGATAGGCAGAGACTACAGACTTCCATTTGGCACGATCCTGACACACCTCTCTCGCCTCCTTCACATCCATACACCTACGCATACATGCTCGTCGGTTAAGGGTACTCCTAATTTGGCCCGTTTTTAATAAATCGCTAATTTGGTCGATAAATTTTTGCCTCGGGCGTCCTTTTCCGACTCTGCCATTCACTTCTGCAACATAAATTTTCTTTGCCACTCTTTCCTCATTCATTCTTTCCACATGACAAAACCACCGAAGCATTCCTTTATTAATCCTGGTCACAACATCATCTTGCAAACCACACTCTTCTCTTATCACACTATTTCTCACCCTGTCATTCAGATTCAGCCCTCGATCGCATTTCTACTGCATTTATTCTACTCTCGTGCTTCTTCTGCCAAACCCAACTTTCACTACCATACGTTAAAGTAGGGACCAACACAGAATTGTAATTGCCATACGTGCCTTTTTTTACACATTTTGACTCTTCACAATAGAGTGTAGGGCCCCATTTACTCTGTTTCCTGCGTTCACTCGTCGTTCTATATCCTTATCATAACTCCCATCCCTGCTAAATACGCAACCCAAATATACAAACTCATCTACTTGCTCGATCAATTCCCCTTCTATTCTTATTTCACATATCGTTTTACTTTCATCTCTTTCAAAAACCATAACTTTCGTCTTACTTGCGTTCACTTTCATACCCCTTTCTTTTAATTATCTGTTCATTAATGTAACCATCATTTGCAACTCAGCCGCCGACGAAGCAAGAATAACTTGATCATCGGCGTACAAAAGGCATTTGACGGTTAACTCACCCATTCTTAATCCGCATTCTTCAACTTTCAAATTTTGCAAACAACTGTCCATAACAACAAACAGAAACAGAACAACCACGGGGAAGCCACACAGCCCCGTCTGACACCTTTATGGATGGCAAACCAGTCCGAGTAGACCCCGTTGATCTTAACACAAGCACTAGAGTCCCTATAAAGAGATTCAAATGCCTGTATCAAGCCAGCGCTCAACCCAAATGAGTTCAGTGTTTGCCATAGCACATTCCTATCCACTCTGTCATAGGCCTTTTCCAAGTCCATGAACGCACAAAAAACCTTTTGGTTTTTGGCCAAAAACTTCTCCGCGATCATGCGCATGGAAAGACTTGATCTGTACATCCCATTCCCTTTCTAAATCCCGCTTGCACATCCCAAATTTTTCCATCGGTTTCTTTCATAGCCCTTTCAATTAGTACATTAGCATACAGTTTTCCCACGATGCTAAGAAGGCTGATACCGCGGTAGTTTTTACAGTCCTGCTGCGACCCTTTTCCCTTATATACTGGGACTATCACTTAAGTTTATAATGGATTTGTAATACACTTATCAATATATTATCCACTCTTATGCCATATAATGGTGCCGTAAGAGAATCCACTGGCCCATATCATCCCTTGGGTGTCATAAAAGGCGACAGGAAAACAATTAATCAATACAAACAGAAGATGAACTGCAAAATTGTCCTATTATCAACTCAATAATAAAAACTGGGGTTGCCAACACGCCTTGCAGGCAGAGCAACAATGACAAATATCCCCCCTATCAATCTATGGGGGAGGCCTATGTTGTGTAGTGGTTTTTGATAGGCGCTAATGATAATAACGAAGACTGTATTCGCTAAATTCTTTTATTTTAGACCCAACCCTATTCATCTAAACTTTTTACCACCGTCTTGTAACGAGATCGTGTGTTAAATTTGACGCATCGGTGTCGCGTCTGCGCCGTATTCTCACCGCGGCTGGATAAATGGTCCGTTCATAATGTATATAAATGATAACCGACTCACTGCGGACATCTGATTGATGTCGGAATATGTTCGTGAACAAGTCCTAAGTAATTCTAATAATATTTTGCCATGTGAAGATCTGGATCTTTGAATGTTAAAATGAATTCGGTTCATAATGCTTCTTCTATTTTCAAACGTGGTACAGCCATGTTGCAGATATTTTATGATTTTAGCACGAATCGGTCAACTCAACAGGGGAAAGATCACGCTATCACATAAGAGCAACGTGAAGTAGCAGCTTAATGCTGCTGTGTTTCATATGGTGTGTGTAGAAAACCGGAGACTCTTTTCACTGGGAACGCCGCATTCCACCTTAGTTTCGAGGGTGACAACGCATCTGTATTTTGATGTTTATTGATTGGTGTTGATGTATATGGGTCACAGCAGCCACTTACTATCATAGAATACTATAATACACAATAGAATGGCTGTCAACCTTATTTTGTACGAGGGTCGTCGTCGCCGGGAGCACACATATACGAGGGCGGCACTGAAAATTTCAGGAATCAAGGAAGTGACACAACATTACTATTAGAAATGTATTTATTGCTTTTCGAAGTATTCTCCGCGAACTTTGACACATTTTTCCATGCGATGGAACCAATCATTGAAGCAACCATTCCATTCGGAAGTTGGAGTCTCCAAAATGTTTTGTCGGCGTCCACAGCTTCTTCAGCTGATGAAAATCTCTGTCCACGCAATTTATTCTTTATTTTAGGGAAAGTATAGAAATCATTAGGGATTAGGTCGGTGCTGTATGGCGGATGGTCTAATAATTCTATGTTTTCTTGCTCTAAAAACTCTTTTGTTCTGTGTGCGGTGTGAGAACTCGCATTGTCGTGATGGAGGATGATACGGCGGTTGCAGTTCTCTTTACGGAGTTCAGAAACGACCTGTGGCAAACAAATGCTAGCATACTATTCTGCATTAACCGTTCTTTGTCCCTCAAGAGGAATAGTCGTCTATTATAAAACATGGCCGGTTTTGGAGACAAACGTGGCCACCATTTTTTTTGCAACACTCCGTGAACGAACAATTTTTGTTGGCTTTAACTCATTTTCGAATACCCAAACTCGTGACTGGTTTTTTTTATTTCGGGTTTGTACGCATATATCCAGGATTCGTCACCTGATACGATGTTGTATACAGCATTTGAGGATCCTGCGTGGAATCTTTCGAGAGTTCTGACGCACTAAGTAACGCGAGCATTTGCTCTTCACAGAGCGAATGCGGTATCCATCGGGAAAACATCTTTTTTACACCTAATTGTTCATGCAAGATTATTTGTATTTGATTCATGCCAATTTTTAAAGTTGCCTGAATTTCGCCGTATGTCACATGTCGATTTTCCTCAATCAGTTTACGCACAGCATCAACGTTTTCTTGGGACGACCTTGACGGGGATCATCACTGAGTTTGACACGTCCACGTTGAAATTCAGCAAACCAGCGATAAATTGTGGTTTTGGATGGAGCTTCATCACCAAATGCAAAAATCATCCGGTCAACACACTGTTTTTGTGTAAAACCACTTCGAAAGTCATCATCGCTCTTGAATTTTCTCGAGTCAATTCCATTTTCTCAACGACTAAACAAGTTTGACAAAACCTTGTGACAAGACCGAGAATCTTTTTTTTAAATAAATAAATGGTATTCGATTTTTAACACCAAGGAGTCTTCAAATAAAAAGATTTTAATATGACAGGAACAGTGGAAATATTCCATTCTCGATACTTTTAGTGCAGCCTAGGTAAGCAATTACGTCGTATTATCACTACTACAAACCCGTTTCACTGTGTTGACAGACTCAGTAAATTTAAGCATTTTAGACTTTTGATCAATGTTCAAGATCATCATTAAAAAAAATCTATTAAATTTTAATACATATTTACTTGTAAATAGTGTGCACTTTCTAAATAATTTGCATGCGAAATTTAGAAACTATTGTAACGTCAAAATACATCGCGTGATGACATTTTAGTGGCTACACGGGCTTCGCCCAGTCCTCCGTTCTATTATGTATGTATTATAGTATTAGAACACTCTCCACTTGATGCTTACTATCCATCAAGTGGAGAGTGTTCTCGTTTGTCACGATACACAAATCCAGTTTACGGTACTGGTTGGCCCAGCAAACGTTTTCCTGCCCTTTCCGGTATGTACCGTGAGGTGTTTTATTTCGAGTTCATACCGGAATTTTTACAATGTACTCGTCGGTATAAAAATTGTTAATAACTTGACAATGGGTGCGTTTTGCAAGAAAAAAGGCGCAAGCGCTTGTAAGCAAAATGGCGATCGTAAGCGGTAAGCGCTGTCAAAACGTAAGTAGCTATTTTCCTCTAGGACAAGAAGTTAGTTTTACCCGGGGAACCTAACCTAATTTAAATATATGTTTGTAAAGTATTCATATTAAAAAATTACCAATTATGAATTTTTAATAACATGTATAATATGTTTATTCATGTCATTATATTACTTAAAACTAATATTGCTCAAAACAACTTATAAACTATACTTCAAAACAAACAAATTAAATAAGCAAAATGGCGGTTTGTGTCAGCGCTACTGAAGTAGCAATCGTCTCCTGGCCAAAAACTGTTTCAGGGCTTGTAAGCGCTTGCTAGCGCTTTTTTCTGCCAAACGCACACAATAACGCCACGCTTAACTTCAGATTTAGTGATTTTTCTTCTTGACACTAAACCGCCATAAATTATGTTTTATAGGATAAGGGTAACAAACCAACACACATACCACTCTATTAAGCATCAAAATACCGATGCGTTGTCACCCCTGAGAACTTTGGTGGAATGCCTCGTTTCCAGTGAAAACGGTTACCGGTTCTCCACATTCACCATACGACATACAGCAGTATTAAGCTGCTATTTTACGCTGGTATTCTGTGAGAGCATGGTCCTTGACCGATCGAGCCGAACCACTCGTGCCACAACCATAATATAGATACAGCGTTGCTCTACCACGTCTCTCTTCAACGAAAGTGAACCATGTCCAGCCATGGGCTATGAAAGGCTGATGAATATAAAGAAAGTAGGTTATAACAACGATTCAACAAAGTGTTCAGGATTAAAAAGTACATTTATAAAGAAGTGGTAAAATTAAACGTTTTCTTACAACCGACTCCAATAGGTATAAATAAAATGGGAACATCATCAATATATTCGAAGTCAAATAAACACGCATTATAAAGGATAACTCAAAAAGTACCGGTCAGATCTTGAACCGTGTATACGACTATAGGAAATTAGAGAAAAATCTTATGGCTTCTATACATAGTGTTATAGTCATTTTATTTAAATCAGTCCTTAAATTCCCAGACGGACACCAGCGTTAAAGGTAATCACATGCATACATGCATTTTATGATATTTTTGTGCCAACTCATTCGTGCTAGAACTATGTTATGGCTGGAACGTGGGTCTATCGCGTAGGGACATAATATTCCGCCCCTATAATATGTACGAGTATATGCACGCGTTCAGTCCTTTCGGTTATTTTGGTCTATAGGTATAGAATTTGCTAATAAATTCAAAGCGCCACCTATTCTAATCCTAATAGAAATACTGCGATCTTCAATTTTCCCGCCGCATTGTTATTATGACGTGACAATTTAAACTCCTACAATGTGAGAGGTCCGATTACAGCAATGGATTTTTACTGGCTCGTAAAGAAATAGTTTACTGCATCTGACTGCCTACAAAATCCTGGCAACAAATAAAAAAGAAATTAGTGAAAAATAAAAGAAAATGGTAGGTCTCATTAAGCGATATAGCTCATTAAAAATTAGTAATCTGACTACTAAAAACAGTAAAAAATAAAATTACGAAAAAAACGGGCCTTTTTGATCTCAATCATTTGATTACAATATTAAGAGATTATTGCGACAAAATTACTGCAAAATACATAAAAACAACTGCACTTATTACCTACAGTCGATAAAAATCTCGCACATTTCAATCCGACTTCTGACAGCGCACTCATTACAGACGCCGAAAAAAGTTCATTTACAAGCGAGCTCCCAATCTAAATTGAAATCGGAAGTGCCCGCTGAAGGCGCATCAGCCAACCCTTAACGTATCAATTTTTACCCTTAATTACGGCAAAGGGCGAAAGGACCGCCGCGACGACACTAAGTGTTATTGATGTTTGGACCGGATCAGCACCGCGGGCTAATTGAACTCTGCTATCACGCAGGTGTCAAAAGCTTTCCCGAAGTAGGGCAAAAAAGGTCATCAGCTATAAAACGCGGAGACGGTGAATTGTTGCCACAGATTATATTAATATAGATAAGACACTACGGTTAATAAACATTTTGAATAGTGCGTGTGGTTAACATCTTAAAAAATATGCTAGGAGAATCATGACGATGCAGGAATAATACTAATAATATTACTCTCGCTCGTATATATGTCTCTTCTGAATTACAGTAGTCACGTTTTGCAGGCGTATTATATTTATGGAAGATAATTACCCCGGGGAATGAAGTGACTCCCAAACTATTTCTAATTTGTTTTGTGTTGTAAATTGTGTATAAAATTTAAGATTATAAGCTGTTTTTTTAATACCCGCTGGTTATCTTGCTGGTTCTTTCCAGGACAGTGGTTTTTTTTCTAAACCAGTGGTAAATTAAACAAAAGAGTGACGTGCAATAAGTATTATTTATAATCTACTAGCTTGGCAGGCAGACGTTGTTCTGCCCATTTCGACGACCCTTTGTCATGTCCTATTAAAAATTCTTAAATTCGCAAAAAATAATTGTGGGCCACTCATGGGCAAAAAAAACTATCCTATCTCTCAAGTTGGACCAAACTGCACACGGTGTGCAAATTTGATTAAAATCGGTTTAGTAGTTTAGGAGTCCATCGCGGACAAACAACGTGACACGTAATTTATATATATTAATATATTGAATAAAAAAGTTTCTTTCTGATTCTATTAGTGATTTCAGTATTAGATGTCCCTCATCTTTAAAACTGCTTCAGGACTTTTATTTCCTTTCCTTCTGGTATAATAAGTAACTACGATTATCGGCTATCAAATGGATGTTATTGAGCCTTATTAGCTTTTCCTTAAGTCACCTCTTACGTTACCCACAGGATGCTGTTTGAACAAAATCTTTGCGCCTATACTAATATTTTTACATGTATCATGGAGGCATTTTACAAATATTAGTTTGATCGAGACGACCATCTAACTCGAAACAGTTTAGATTGCCAAACGCTTGTTCCGTGTTGGATTCGAACCCGTGGGTCCGAAGAGCCTCAGCTAAATGCTTAGTTACTATATTACCAAATTCGATGAGATGGTGGTGGTAGTATTAAGCCGGAGCACATGGCCCTGCTATATAATCTGTGACGATAACCTTCTTCTTCCTCGTCATCAGCGTGTAGAAACCCACTGCTGGACTTCGGCCTTTTCCACAGCAGCTGTTAGCAGCTACTAAAATGTTTGGAAATCGGCGACGTGGTCGTAATCGGCAGTCTTATTCACTAACTTCATTGACATCAAGCTAATTTGTAGTATATTGCAGTGTATGTTCTATGAGCTGTGGTAACTTTTATATAAAAGCTGTAGAAAATATGTAGTTCCTTAAATTGGAAACGCCAACTAAATGAGGTAAGTAAGAAAACCTTTGTCGCTCTTAGTTCACTGCGTCGCCTTCGATCATTTCTTCCCATTCCTACAAAAATTATGCTCGCACAGTCTCTTCTCCTTCCGATTCTCGACTATGCTGACGCAAGCTATGTAGACATAACTAAAGACCAGCTAACTAAGCTTGAGAGACTTCAAAATACTAGTATTCGGTTCATATTTGGATTGCGCAAATTTGACCACATTTCCCAATTTCGCTCACTTCTCAAGTGGTTACCTATCCAATTTCGCCGGAACATGCATATTCTTTCTATTCTGTACTGTGTCTTATTTCACCCTTCTACTCCTCCTTATCTTAAGGAGAAATTTAGTTTTGTTGGGCTTCCAGGGGAACCTTTACGCTCTTCAAGAAAACTCATTTTAAGGGTACCAACTCACTATACATCTTCCTTTAATAAATCTTTTACTGTACAGTCTATTAAGCTCTGGAATGCCCTACCTTTGTATATACGCGAAGCTCAGACTATTGTAGTCTTTAAGCGTCTTCTTAAAGAGCATTACTTGTCTCAATCGTTCGAAAATCATTAGGATAAATTATGTGATTATGTAGTTTTGTATTTATTTGTTTATGTTATTGTTAGTGGTATATATTTGAGGATATATGTATCTATATGTATGTATATATGTGTGTATATATATATATATATATGTATGTGTGTATATGTATGTATGTTTATGTTTATACGTATGTATATGTGTATCATTTTTTTAATGTATTAGCAGTATTAGTTATTTATATGTTATTTTATTGCATGTATTGATATTATATTAGGTATATTTATATTGCACCACCTACCTAGTACTCACTGTTTTATTCCTATACACCTTTGGTTGCCTGGAAGAGATCGCTATGTAGCGATAAGGCCGCCAAATTGTACATGTAATTTGCTCTCTGTTATGTTCTCTGTAAATTTGTTTGTGGTGTGCAATAAAGTATATTCATTCATTCATTCAAAATATGTAATATACTACCGCTTAAAATGCCTATGCGCTATTTTTTGGTCAACAAAGTTAGCGAATAGGCCTGCAGATTCGCCAAAGATTTTAAAATTAAAAGTGTAGGTACTGAAATTGCACGAAGGCATTATATTATGATATACAGTCTGGTTCTGCTTAATCTGTGCCGCGGTTGCGTTAACGCGCGTTTTTATTATAACGACAATATTAAATAAAGAGGCGGGCGGCGACGCGGCTGAGATTATTTATTGGCACCTTGTTGCTCGCTCCGGCTGAGTACGAGAGCGTTTGCGCAGTTTACGTGCTTTAGATGACCGCCGCATGTTTAAGTAGATATAGTCGATAGTAAGTTGAAGTTCAGTTCAAATCCAAGTGGGCCAATATTTGTGCAAAACTCTGGTCTGGACGAGTTGTGATTGGCCCTGTGTTTTATTGGTGATGGGACTGAAGTACTTCTTTTTATTCATCTAACAAACGACTACATTTACTCATTTATTTTATTCTATATTCTTAGGTGAGAGGAGGCCTGTGCCAATCTGTGGGACTTACATAGGCTGTAACTTCAATTTACTTTTTTTTTAAACAGAATGAGGATGACAAACGAGCACACGGTCCACCTGATAGTAAGTGGATGCTGTGGCCCATAGACATCTACGTTTATCCTCGATTAAGAATGAAAACGCAGATGCGTTGTCACCACTGAGGACTAATATGGATACGATAATGCCTCGTTTTTAGTAAAAAAAGGTCTTCGGATATCTACATTCACTAAACGAAACACAGAATATTAAGCTGTTATTTTACGCTGGTATTCTGTGAGAGTGTGGTCCTTTCCCGGTCGAGCCGACCCATTTGTGCAACAATCATAATATAGATGCAGCGTGGCTCTACCACGTATAATAGCATATTATTGCACCAAAATTTTGTATAGTATTCACTACGAGATAACCTTGAATAGACTAGAGAGTGCGTTAGTTTTCGTTTCATTAGATTTATATCAAATGATAAGAATCATTCTTTGGATATAAGTAGGTTTGGGTAAGTTTAATCACTCAACTGTTTCCGTCGCTAAACATCAGTACGTACACTTTTAAATAATACTAGTTTTTATAGATTTTATCGCGTATATTTAACTTTTAAATGCCCGACGTTTTGGGCACTTTACAGCACCCATGGTCACGGCGGGGACTGAGATGTTCAACGTCCAGACTGCAGTGTGCAGTCTGTGAACACGTAGACGATCACCCCCGTCACTACATCAGATTTGATAGACCACAAATCCTCGCTGAAGAACACCGATGCCTTCCAAGGATGATTCGCGAGGCTATTGAAATCAAAAACATCTTAATTTCAATAAAGAAGCTACCATGTGCTTGGGGTCCTATAATAAATAAAATTAAATCTCAACCCAACCATACAACTGCAAGACTTCGGTCGTAAGATCGGATCTCCGGTAACCGCGTTTAACTATGACTAGTATTATTTAAAAGTGTAGTGTTCACGTAAATATAAGAAATCAGTACGTATATTGCTGTATTATGTTGATTTGAAGTGAATATAGAGGTTTAATAAACCTTTCTCGACTATTTGACTGGTTTAGTGGTCATAAGCGTGACTCCTGTTCATCAGTTAATAAAAAAACATTAATAAGTAGCAATTTATGATCCGGTGGACCATGCGTTTTTTTTTTCGCTTTAATTTTATAAACATATCAAGATAAATAGACAAAGTGGCTTAGTAGCCAAATTAAAGGGTATAATAGCAGGTACCGGGTTCTAATTCCAGCTAGAGCTAATATTTACGCTACGCATATGTATTATTAGTTTTAAGTTTTTAACGTAATATGGCTGTTTCCGAGTTTCTAATACTAGGTAGATTTCAACCTCCCATCTTATTACATGAGTGATACCAAGTGATACTAAGTGGCATTGTTCACGGATTAATTATTCGAATTAAAAAGTCAGAATTTATCCTTTAAAAATTTACAAAACTGACGTCACAACGCGCACGAACGCACATCGCTTCATAATTCACGATACCATCCACACCATCTGGATGCTTGGCGGTCCACCACTGTGTATTTTACTAGGAGTTTTCTTCCTCGCACAACTTCTCTGTTATTCTGTGTTTACCGGCGATTTTTCTGGAGCGATACGACTTAGGGACCTTAAAGAAAAGAGCTTATTCCTTTTTAAAAGGCCAACAACGCACCTGTAATTCCCCTAGTGTTGCGGTTCTTCATGGGGGCCGATAGTCAATTACCATCATGCACACATGATGCATGCTCGTGCCCCCTCTTCTATATAAAAAAAAACCTTACAGTCCACTAGATGGTAAGTGCCTTGGATACCTGCAGCCAAATTCAAACAGAGAAGGCGTCAGTTGTGTTGTTACCTCTACAAACGAAGATAGAATTCTTAACAGGGTTTAAAAGTAAAGTAAAGTAAAGTTACAGCCTATATACGTCCCACTGCTGGGCACAGGCCTCCTCTCATTTCTGAGAGGGTTTTAGGGCAAGGAATAGTCCGCCGTGCTGAGTCAATGCGTGTTGGCGAACTTCACATATCTTCGAAATATTTTTTTCCTTATTTCTCAGACATGCAGGTTTCCTCACGATGTTTTCCTTCACCGCCGAGCATGTGGTAAATCAGCACTTAGAATTGCAATTAACAATTTCATTGGTGCCGGCGGGGATCGAACCCGATTTGCTCGCGTTGCGGCTCTTAACAGGGTTTAATATACAGAAATGCGTGTACACTGGCTTTTTATACCCTTCAGACTGGAATAATATAGCACATGAACTGCTGTTTGTCGCTAGAAATAGGAAAGAAGTTGGTAACTTACCCAGGTGTTAGGTTGGAAATCTGGGTATAAAAAGAATTCTACCACCTAGGCAATACAAAATGAAGTAATGATAAACAAAACTATTGGCGAAGAAAATTATCCACCAGACGTATGTAATGTCACTAAAAGTAATAAAAACTGACTTCATACTGGAAACGCAATTAAGTTCATATAGGCTACTTCCCGACGTCTAATGCACATGCGGAAGCGTTTCTGAACGTAAATAAATTATTTTGTCTACAATTCCACGTCTGAAACAAACTATTTTCAGATTTGTGTCTATGTTCACGTAGACTTCAAATTTATGTAAAATAATTTTTTTAAAGTATCAAGAAATTTTATTTCATAGATATCACGGGTAGCAGACGAGCCCATACTTACATACATACATACTTGATGGTAAGTGAATAATGTAGTAGAAGTACAAGTCAATGAATATGTTGTGTGTGTGTCACCCCCAATGAGTACGATGACCTCATTATAGTCATGATGTAGGGAAATGAAGATTATTTAAATGTATTTACTATACGAAGCACAGCAGCGATATGCTGGTATTCATTGCGAACTTAGGCCTTCCCCTGTCGAGCCGACCTTTGAAGGGTTACGCTATGATAGAGCCACACTATGGAGGTATTTAAGGCTACAGAAGGGTAGGCTCGACCGGGAAGAAAGAACGTTCTCACAGTTGAGTGTAAAATAGCAGTATAATGATGTATCATTTCGTATGGTGAGTCAAAATAAAGTTGCTGATTGTAATATATAATATATACAATCAGCAACTTTATTTTATTATATTATAATATAGCTGAGCTGTGAGCTGTTGAGCAGATTTAATATTAATGTACCTCGAAGACCTCCTCGCAACCCTTGTCCTTTCTTTAAGACTGAGAGCACTCGAACAAAACTTGGACAGAATTCTCCAATAACACGTATATCATGCGTATACAATGTATGCGTAAAAAACTTAGCAACACTGGACATTGGTTGTGACGGGCTCACACTTTTTATGAAAAAATGTAACGACTGTTTAGAAAATTAATCATTCACTAACTTTATGCTAAACTTAACTTTTATTTATGTTACAAAACCTATTAACTATATTTTGTTCGTAAAACTTATTTTTGTTCCAACTACCATTAAAATAGGAAAATTATAAATACTGCTATTGATTTAGAATGATGTGTTCTCCTGTAATTGGTAGTACATAGAAATTTATAGATATAAAGCATGTGTTAGAAAATTTTATATGTACAACTGTTGGAGATTCATACAAATAAATAAATAAATATAGGATCGTGCTTTGTGGCATTACTTGGCGGAGGCCTATGTTCAGCAGTGGACTTGTGAAGGGCTGTAATGATGATGATGATGATGATATATAAATAAAACCGATTTTACGGATTTCATGGCGTTTAATTGTGACTTTAAACCTATTTAACTAACACCGTTAAATATGACATCAGGACATCTAACACCTTTGTGCTCCCGACACCTCTGCCCGTAACCATGTTTTCTTAAAAGTGCCAGAAACGTCGACAATTAAAGAAGTTAAAATTAAACGCAATAAACTCTGTAATATTAGTTTTATTTCATGTGTAGTATTCACGTAAATATTAAATTCATTATGTATTATTTTCAAATCCACGATGATCAAGATTTTCCTAATTTTCTTAAAAATTCTCTTTTTCTTATCAACTAGACTGCTTAGTTGGTAGTAGAAGGTTGAAGGCGGTATCGTTTGAAGTCGCGCCCGGCAAATGACTCCGCTGGTGTCACCACAGTTGACGTATGCGATAGTGCCATAATCTTGAATGGTTAGGGCTAATGTTGAAGTAATTTTAACGGTAAAGCGTTTGTGTTTACCTTGTTTTGATCAATTTATGGTATTTATATACATTTTTGTATATTTATGTACAAGATAATTATAAATTTTTCTTCTTAAGTCTTGGTTGTTGTCAGTGTTTTCTAATTAAGTCTTAGCTATACGAGAGAATGTTCTCTACACTGTTTAAAGATTGTAATGTTTCTTATTTTGTTTAACTTGAGCTCGTACAATTAAAAATTTTCTTTAACAGAGTTAATGACTATTATTTATTGTATACGGTTGATTTTTAAATGTATGTAGTCTCCTATCTATCTTTATTTGCTAGTCTGAGATGAAAGAACCAAAACAGTGACACCATAGACTTAGAATATACTGGGGTACGTGACACGCAGTATCGCAGACAAACACCACTGCACAAGTATGCAAGAAGTTGATATGCATTTTTATTTTATTAAAATATACTTTATTGCACACCAATAGACAGGTAAAACACCGACGGGACGATATGGGGTTAAGAATACAAACTGCAAATCTTAAAATATTGTGAACCACTCCTAGCATCATCATTACCGAGACTGTATTGGCAGCGGTAATAACACAGCATAAAAAAGGCATAAAATTAACTCGGATTTCTGAATAAAAATGAATGCACCAACTACTTATAGCTTTCAAATGCTAACAAAACCCCACAATCGTATTATTCAACATAATCTACAGGTCACGAAAGTTTCATATATTGTCAAATACGGTTTAAACGTTTAAACTTGTATTAAAAAGTTTAACGCCACCCGCAAGCAAGGCTTTAATTTTCTAACGTCAAACACAGTTTTCATCTTTCAATATTTATAATCTATTTTAAAATTGTGAGAGAAAACATAGTTCGAAATAAAAAAAATAAAAGCACATGTTTCATTTGAGGTTTATTACATTTTCGGTTACTATAATAAGTCGACAATGATACAAAGCCCAATTTCTCAAGAAACATTTCCACGTCAATCGCCATTCACATTTCTTTGATTTCTCACCCAATTATCAAGAAAAACAGCGGGTGTTAATCTTCTAAATAATGCGGGACACTGACGTATTATTTCGATTTGGCGCCTATAATAATAACACAATGTCTATAGTTTTTTTTTCGTTAACATATAAACGTATAATCCAATTATACCGCAAACTAAACTAAACTTTAATGTATGATATTAGATCACGTTTTAAAATATTATATCAGGTACATATGACGTTTTTATTAGAGACCTTAGCACAAACAGTAGGAGGCTTATTACGGTCAAACTCGGGCGCCGTGAGAAGCGAAAGTGTGAGTTTGACAACCGCTAGATGGAGCTGACCGCGTCGCTATTGTCCTGCTGATTGAGTAATGAACGCGTCATACAAGAACAGTTCTCATTCTTTAGTAATTCCTTTATCAAATACTAATCCACACGCAATCTTCTGTCACCTTAAGAATGAGGACAATAACCATAGAATATAATATGAAAAGGAAATACTTGTATATTGGTACTATCGACTTTGCACAAGTTGATAGATATTTTATAATTGGGAGAGATTATTTACATGCTGCAACTGTAATATGATTTTAGCACGAAGGGCAAAAAGGGCAACTGTAATATGATTTCAGCAAATTACTCGTCCAGGAAAGGACTGCGTTCTTACAAAACACCAATTTATAGCAGAGTATTGCTGATGTCTTCGTTTGGTAAGCGTAAAGATCCGGAGACCATTTTTACTGGAAATGGGACATCTAAGTCCTCAAGGGTGACGACGAATCTGTATTTTATTTCTTAATCGATGATATAGATGTGATTATCTATAGGCCACAGCATCCACTTACCAACAAGTGGAATGTGTGCCCGTTTGTCAGCTACATTCTAAATAAAAAATTTTATTAAATTCGTACATATAAATATACCTACATACAGGTCTAGCTAATAAATAAATAATGTTAGAGTTTAGAAAACTTTATCAACACACATTTATCACGATCTTAATAAGAATACAAGGTGTTAATTCCGAAATTATTGTATTGTCCTCGGCTCCATACATCTGCAAAATTCAGAAGTGGATAAAAACTCATCGAAAAGATTTCATTACATTGATACATACATACATAAAACAAAGCGTGTAAAAACATCATGTCAAGAAGCGTGTTTTATAAAGTAGTCAACCCTTTCTCTGTCTCGTGACCCACGTGTGAGTCATTGCTATTGTCTTAGTATTGTGTCAACAAATCGAAGAGTTACAGCATATATACGCCCCACTGCTGAGCACAGGCCTCCTCTCACTTCTGAAAGGGTTTTAGGGCACGGAAATGTCCGTCGCGTTGTCCCAACGCGTGATGGCGAACCTCACACGTCTACGGATTTTTTTGTTATTTCTCAGACTAGCAGGTTTCCTCTTTATGTGTTCCTTCACCGCCGAGAAGGTGATAAATCGAACAATGAAAGCGTAAAATTTTATCAAATTCAACTACTCAAACTTGAGCACAGTTAAGGGAAGCTCGACCCAGATATATATACCTAATTTTTCCAGGTCTTTCATTACCGTGGCATTTTGATTGTCTTACACTTATTTGAATGGTACTGGAGGTGATCAAATTATACCCAGTCCATCTCAAAGTGTTAAATAATAAAATCCGTCCGACCTTGTCAACTCAGCAATGAAAAAGAAACGGCAATAAACAACTAATGAACATCCGATGCGTATTATTTTAGCTTCGTGTCGTGTTACCAGCATACGAATATCTGCGCACATTAGCTCGCTGCTTTCGCGTATCGGGTAACATTCGTTCACATGAAACCATTCATTCCGAATGAATGGAGACGGTTTTTCATTCGGAACAATGGCGGCGGGCGGGAGTATAAATAAAATAATTAGTATGAGTGTTGATTCACTTAGCATTACCCGCAATAATTGATATTTGAATACCGAGATATTTAAGACGTCCTCTTGGTATTGTTTGTTGTCGGGTATATTCAGTTTAGTTTGCATTCGAGATGCTTAAACAAGACTTAAAGAAAACAAGGATACTTCATTTAAATATTTAAAACTGAAACATTTAATTACATGACAATAAAAATCATACAATATTAAAAAACTATTACAAAAACTAATAATTTAATTATACAGTCCTACTCCCTGTGGTATCGTACCAAGAATTCTGGCTGCGTTTCCTCGCTGAATAGCTATACTTAGCCTTTGAGCGAGAAAAGAACCAGCCCACTTATCACCAGCAGCGACGACCAGTCGCGGATAGAGTTCCTTTGGGAACTTCACCGCACCAATGGTTCGATAGTATCTACAGCTAATGGCATAAATATGTAGTCATCTCTCAGAGACTCATATTTGCGCCACTTACTTAGTTCAGCTGTCTCTGACACCACCCCGGCTCCCAACTAGGTACCTCTGAGATGAGAGGCTGCTAAAGTGTCTACGCAAGTAGCATCCCATGCTAGGGCTGTACCTCTCTCTCAATGAACCCATGTCATACAGTCGGGTTTTTTGCCTTTAAATATTTCTCAAGACTCTCATAATAAATTATAATATCAAACATTTTATTTTATATATTAAGGTAGACTAATTTAAAGATTTGATGTGCAATACTTCCTAACATGATCACAGATTACTTTTTTTGTTATTGTTATACAAATTCCTAATCGTACATACTTTATATAGTAAGTAATGATGGGAAAATAAAATTCTAGCATTTACTTGAACTTTAGTGGAATCAATTCAATGTGTGTTTTCCAATACTCGCAAAAAAGGGCCATCCAAGTGGACTAACCATAACTTGATAAATGTATTCAGTGTAGAGAATTAAAGATACTTTTTACTGGAAACGAGGCTCCCATCTTAGTCCTTAGAGGTAAACTTGTGCTCTGCACTGCATGGTACAGCACATGCATACATAGTTGGCACGGCATGGTACAGCGTGACATGCCAAAGGATCCTGTGGCACCCCCCGACATGCCAAACAAGCCAAGACGCGCTCGTGTACCGAGCGCTCGCGCTCTCTAAGTTTGTACGTGAATCCCGCACGGAACAATTGGATGTTTGTCCCTGTACATTTTCTGTTCGTAAACCGCCTCCACGATACAGGAGAGAATCCTAGTGTGGTGGTAACAT
Organism: Parnassius smintheus behrii; assembly: GCA_036936625.1. Lineage (NCBI taxonomy): Eukaryota > Metazoa > Arthropoda > Insecta > Lepidoptera > Papilionidae > Parnassius > Parnassius smintheus. The sequence goes on from JAUPFT010000015.1 coordinate 43,500,790, forward strand.
TAAGAAAATGAAAAATCCATCGAGAAAAACGCCAGAAACACACCCCTATTTTTCTTGAAGAAAACTTACGTATGTACTTTTCAAAGTTAGTTTAAAACGTTCAACTTTAAATTTATCAAACTTTAAGGAGTAAAATTTCTCACAAATACTTAATCCGTTCGACCAGGAAGAGGGAGCATTGTTGTGATAACTTAATTGAGTTTTAAATGGCGTTGCTTAGTGCTAACAAGGCACTAAAACCTATCAAATAACACTCAACGCGTCGTCGATGGTATTTGGTTTAGTGTTGTACACACTTCGATGTGAATACTGGTCGCGACTTAAATCAATTGATCTAAAAACAAAAGTCTGAAATATGTTGGTATTATGGTACTTTACGTTTTACTTACGAGAACATATTATAGTTGATAAACTGAGGAAATCCATCTAAGGTTTACTAGACAATAAATGACAATAATAAATTTATACAAGATTGTGCTGATCATCTGTACCCGGTGTCTTGGGTCGGGCTAAATCTCAGGTATTAGGTTTTTCTATCAAGAAAATCTCTAGCAAAAAAATGGGGAGCTGGTGATGCGTGTCTCCGTACCCTGAAAAGCAAGTGAAATTGTAGGCCCTGCGTCTCCTGCAATCGTGTCCGATTGCTGTCCTTTCGGATTACCTATAGGTATGAGAGAATAGAGTTAGAGAGTAAAACTGTGCTTGAGCACTCACTCATGCACTTATTTCTGTCCAGCGTAGTTGGCTAGTCTACAGTTAGAGAAGATGGAAAGATTCGGCATGTAGTGGAGGCGTAACAGAATCCACTGCCTTATATCTTCGTTGTAAGAAGCGATTAATGGAAACTGAATCAAGATGGTAGCATCGTTTTGATAACAAGTCAAAATAATAAGAACTACGGTTGTTAACCCGCCTGTTAAGTGTGGCAACTGTGGCAAATTTACATCTTAGTCCTAAGAGATGACAACGCATACTTGCCAGTGAAGCAGCCTTGATTGCTATTTACTTGAAATTAGCTAAGTCCATGAATTGCAGTAGCCAATTAGGAGATTTAAGCAACCTAAATTATTAGATACGAGAGTATAATATGATCACCGCAAGCTTGGTCACCCTATAAAACCAAAACTAGGAGGAGGACAGAGACAAAACACAAAATCGTATACTATACTACAGCTAATATATTAAGAAAGTAACAGCAAACAAGCATTGGAAATAATTAGAAACACTTCGACAAAACAATTAAAATACTATCTATAATACATTACATCTAAAATCGGCAAATATATTTACTATAATGTCAAAATGACGTCGATAAAGCAGCGCCCTTTTGACCCCTATTATTTGGTTGACTGATAAACAGCTATCATATCACAGAGCCCTCTATGCAAACAAGACTTTAGTTTTTGCGTAATAGGAAAGTGACCATATTAACCTGGGTTAGGTAACCTGGGTCATATAACCTAACACCCAGGGTTGACTAGGAGAGAATACCTAAAGGTATTTTG